>JARHVA010005738.1:570000-817500 GCA_037957365.1 Torreya grandis | reverse complement strand
GTCATCTCAATAGATATGAAGGTAGATCCATTGTCACAAACTAAGGAAACTAAGGTTCCAAATCTAGTGTAAACATTTTCCTCCAAGAAATTAATTACCTCTTTTATTTTACATTTCGTAGTGGCTACTACCTCAGTCCATCTAGTGTAGTAGTCCATATCAGTTATGACATATTTGTGAGCTTCAAAAGAATTGGGGTTGATCACTCTTATGAATTCTAATCCTCATTGTGCAAAAGGCTTGTCCACCATCATAGGTTTTAAAGGCATAGATGCCTCTGGCTCTTTTGTGCTAAATATCTATCATGAATGACACTCCCTCACATTTTTATGTTCATATTTAAAAAAGGTGGGCCAATAATACCTAGCCCTAAGAATTTTGTGGGTTATGGTTCTTCCTGAAGGATGTCCACTGCCCAAATTTTCATGGAAATTAGACATGATTTGAGAGGCCTCTTGTTTCAACACACATCTTAAGTAGATCCCTTCAAATTTTTTCCTATAAAGGACTCCATCTTTGATGAGGTGATGGGATGCTTTGAGCCTTAAATCTCTCTTCTATTCTTTGGTGAGTCCTGGGGGACAACTACCTCTTATAAGAAGATGCATTAAATAGTTATACCATTTATTGGGTTGGAAGTTCTATTGATCCACTTGCATGACATGGAGCTTAGGGTCAATATTGGCAATCATCTAAACTAACCCTTCACATTTTACTAATTTATAAATTTTCATCTCTATATCATATTCTTATAGGATTGCCATCCACTTGCCTCTTCTTTCCCCAAGCTCATTCTGACTCAACATAAGCTTTGTGTCTGGGTCACTTAAAATGACATGCACCTTATTTTTAAGGAGGTAATGTCTAAAATTGTTTACTACCTTTACCGTGGCATAGGCTTTCTTATCAATGGTGGAATAGTTCACCTCTAGATTTTGAAGTTGGTGCTAATGAAGGCTAAAGGGTGGTCATTTCCATCAACCTCTTGAGTTAATACAACAACCATGGTGCATTCAGAGGAAAATGAATATAAGAAAAAGTCCTTTGAAAAGGTAAGACTTATTAAGACTGGGGCTTGACTTATTGCTCTTTTAATTTCATCAAATGCTTTCTTGGATTCTTCATTATAAAAATTTTAGTATCTTTCTTAATCAAATCATTCAAAGGTTTGACAATCTCAGCAAAGCCTGTAATTAACTTCCTCATGAAGTTAATCTTGCCAAAGAATGACTTTAATTATTTTTGGCTACTGGGAAGCCCAATTTTATAAATGGCCTTCATTCTATTATGATATATGGAGATCCCATCTTTGGTAATGACATGCCCCAAGAATTTTCCCTTCAGTGACACTGAATATGCTTTTCTTGGGGTTAAGAGATACACCATACTTCCTATATCTGTCAAATATTTATCTCAAATGTATGAAATTTTATTCTCTATTCTTAGAGAATACTAGGAGATCATCCATATATATGATGATGCATTTTCCCACTAGACCTTGGAAAGCATGGTCCATGGCCCTCTAAAAATTTACCCCTACATTAATTAATCCAAAAGGCATTCTCTTGTAAGCATATGTTCCCCATTTAGTATTAAAAGTTTTTTACATCTTATCTTCTAGAGTAATAAGCACCTGGTTATATCCAAAAAATCCATCCAAAAAGGACATCATGGTACATCCTAAAATAGGTTGGATAACTTGGTCTAGAGAAGGCAAAGGGTAATTGTCTTTTATAGATGATTTGTTCATATTTTTTTAATCTATGCATAATCTTAATTCCCCATTATTTTTTTTGACTGGGACCAAGTTTTCAACCCAAGTGGAATTCCTAATAGGAAACATGGTCCTTGCATCTAGTAGTTTCTTGACCTCATTAATGATCATGGGCTCTAAAATAGGGTTAACTAGTCTTTACTTCTATCTAAAGGGTTTACAACCCTCCCTGAGAGGTATAGTATGAGTAATAACCCTTGGATCAAATATTTTTAGATCTTCATAGGATCAAGTAATTACATATTTATATTCTATAAGAATCTCTCTATCTTTTCTATTTTCCATTTTAGTGCAAGCCTTCCCTATATTCACCATTTGGGGCTGATCATGTGGGCCAAGGTTCATTGCATGATAGTCCTTACCACTTACCTTGGGTTGGTTAGGTGCTTCAAAAATATTTTCAAGATCAAATATCCTTTCCAATGAGATCATCCCTTTAGGTATCTTATTTTCACTTAGTTGGATGCTTTTACCATTAAGTTCCCTCTCAGGAAAAGTTTCATCAGCTTCATCGATAATGTAAGCTTTAAAGGATCAAAAATTAGTTAAGAAATCCATAATTTATTGATCATCATTGAAAACTTGGATGTGATTTATGTTTTTAGGGACTAAGGGACATGGTACAAGCTCAATACTAAGGTTCTAAGAATCATTATTAGGCATGAGGTTAGCTACAATAGAGGTAAGCTCATCATAAACTTTGTTTTCTTCCCTAGGGACAAATAAGATATTGAAGGCATCAAAAAATTATTCCAAGTCCCAAACTCTAAATTTTTACCTCTTAAGGTAAGATATCTTACACTGGTACTTTTTCCTTACTTGATTAACTATAAGTTTAGAATCTCCATAAACAAGGAGTTTCTTGACCTTGTGCTTGATGGCAAGCTGTAATCCTAGGATGAAAGCCTCATACTCAACCAAATTATTGGTGAAAGGGAATTATAACCTATAAGATACATGGTATTATTTTTCTATAGGGTATACAATATAATACTAACCCCTAATCTTGATTTGTATTTATCACCATCAACATATAACTTCCATAGGCTAGGCATTGGAGGAGATCTCTTGGAACTAGGTTCCTTTGTAGTTTCTAAAGTGAAAACTCCTAAATAAAAATCTAGGAGGTTTATCCTTTCATTGATAGAATTATATTCTATTATCATGTGTTTCATTTTGGGTTACCTTTATACTCTTATCTGATTTGGCACACCTTTCTAAGGTAGCCATAAGTGTGAGCAATCGGTAGACATGTAACCATTTTAGGCCTTATTCCATTCTCTACTCAAGATCAATCCATAAACATTAGGAATATCTTCCACTTGTATGTTAATCAATTTTTGAACCCTAGGTTTATTGGCTAGCTTCATATGCAAATTTAATAGTTCCCTAATGACTTTGACTCTAGATTTATCCAATTGAGTAACCACCCTATCTTAATTAATTGGTCTTAACTGAAGTTGTTCACATATCCCAGTAGGCATGATGTTGGTTGAAGATCTATAATCTAAAAGAGAATTATGGATATTCTTCTCAAATATCCTAATTGTAAGCAAAAAGGGTGGGGACTCTAAATTGGTTACTTGCATATTTACATTTTCACTATCGCTCTTAGGGGGCTTGCCAAGCTTCTTGGATAAGGATTCCAAGAGTAAATCTCTTTATTCTATGATCTGAGTTATCTCATGTAGAGTGATGTTGTCTTTAATATTTTTCATATCTTCTACAATATTGTAACTAGTTTTGCTTGAAGGATCAACAATAGGTTTGGAAGATCTTCCTTTATGTGTTTCAAGATTATTGTTTGATACAATGTCTGGAAGGGTCCAATAGTTTTTAGGTGGAGTATAAGTGGTCAATGGCTATTTTTGATCCATATTTATTAGAGGATATGTCTTCAAGAACTACTATAATTCTTGAATCTCTTTAGAGATATTCTTAGGCTCATTATCTTCTTGAAAATAGAATTGAAAAGTTTCTACCATATACACTTGGTCAGATGGTTTAGATTTTAAAAAACCTAAAATAACATCTTTGTTTGGAACCACTTCAAATGTGTTTGGTTCTTCTTGAAAAGATTAAAAGGCTTTGAAAAATTCAATGCAGTCAATCTCACCATGATTAGAGGTAGCATGCACCCTATAGTAGTATGGTAAGGCAATATCAATAAGATTGATGTCTATAGTCCTTTTTCCATAGGAAGGCTCACTAGCTTTATTATTGTAGAAATTATCATTCTAAAATCTATTTCTAGGCTTGTTAAATTTTTGGAAAGTGAAGTTCCTTCCAAGGTTATCATTAACATTACCAACTTGCTTTTGTAATTGTAAGAAGTTTTTGCTGAGTTTTTGGAACATTTTTAGTATAGAATTATTCTCATTCTTTAGAGTCTCATAATTTTGACCTTGGCTATTGTTAATGCTATTGGTAGGAAATAAAGCCTTCTGGTCATTAATATGATATCCATTGGTATCTTGATGGCTAAATAAACCTAGGTTCTGATTAAGGGTAGAATGACTAGTAGGTAATACATTCAAGGAAGGGAACTAGTTTCATGATAGAGTATTTTGGTTATTATTTGGGAAAAGGTTTAATGTCAGCATTTGAAGATTAAAATTTTGGATAGAATAAGCCATATATCCTTGGGGTTGCATGTGTTCATTAATAACCACTGATTTAAAATAAGCTTGAGCCAATGTGATGATAATTGGGATAGCTCTTTTAAGAAATACAGAGGTCATGGGGTCAACAACATCTTTGTAAACCTCCAAAGCTAAAGCTTCATTAGGTTTATATGGATCCATGGTTTGACTAAACATATTTTAGAATCTAACATTTAAAGACCTAATATGTTCAATTTCATCTTTCTTAATAGTTGTAAATTGATGATATATGACATAGGGGCTTATGATCTTTCCAAATTTATCAATAAAGATAGTGTCAAAGTTATTCTATGAGGTAATACAATTATCAAGAAAATTAAGGAACCATTCATATGCAACATCTTTGAATGTAAATTGGAAAAACCTACACACTAAATCTTCATGAATAACATTTAACAATCTTAATGTAGCTTTTAAATATTTAACATGCTCCTCCATAGTTGCAATACTAGTTGGACTAAATATTGGCAAATATTTTTTAGGATTACATGGTAAGTCATGAACCACACCTAGTATATTGATGGGGGAACTTCCAAGCCACACAATATTTTGATGAAGATCAAACATAGGAATCCCTTTCAAGGGTGAAGATGGTAGAGATTTAGAATGCCTATGCCTTTCTCTATCTTTCCTAGTTCTTCTATGGATTTATAGCTCGAGCAAGGGTTCTCTAGTCTCTAAATGTGATCTAGTCTTGATCCTTGGTAATTCTATATTGAGGATTAAGGATCCTATTTGAAATATGATGAATAAAGTTATATCTTCATAAATAATCAATAATAAACTTATATAGTAAGCTTATTTTGAAAGGATTTACTCGTGATAGGACAAAGGACATCAATCTTTGACTAAAAAAGCTCAAAGATGTGCTAAATTATGTAAAGATGACCATTTATTTCAACTTATGACTCAATTAAACTTCTTATTGACAAAGAATTGTCAATTTTAACCAGAATATTCAATTATAATTTCAAATACTAATGAATTCCTAGCACTAAAAGCCATATTTACTAGAATTAAGCATATGTATTCAAATAATATCAATCTTTTCTTAGGTAAACCTAAAGATCAATATAAAAATATGAAGGTCACCAATATTTACACAATTTATGCTAAAATAAACACAAAAATGTAAAATATAGAGTGATCTTTGACTAAAATACACTAAAACTAGCAAAGATCTTTAAAGATTTGTGTCCCTCCTTCTAGTGTTAGTAGAGATTCCTCCTATTGATGTTTCTAAATGTACCATAGGTGCTCTTCAATATTGATGAACACTTATCATTTTAGGATTCAAAAAACCAAGGCATGAGTTGTAGTTTGTGATAATTCGATGATGTCTATGGTGAAATAGAAGCAAAGTATGGGAACTGTCCACAATATTTGTTTAGTTTAGTGTTTGGGAGGCACCAAGGTTAGAATATTTGGATCTTTGTGAATTTGATGCTTTTTAGACTAATCTAAATGAATATTAATAATTAATTTAAACTAGAGTGAGTCTTGATAAAAAATAATAAAAGGGAAGGGTAAGGTAGAAAGGAAATGGGATTACAAATTCTCGTCTCAAATATTATGAAAAAATTCTAATTACTTTGATCACACATGAACCAATGTATGTTATAAAATAGCATTAACTTATATTACATCACAAATCATATAAAATTTGAAGGAAATATATAAATCATAAGTAATAACCAAGTTTATTTTAAACATTTACTGATGTGGTCTTAATAGCCTAAACACATCTAAATGTAGAGCAATATAAAATGAAGTATACTTGAGATCTTTATAGCTAATCTAGAATTAGTACAAATAAATAGCCCTATGAGAGAGAATGTGACTCAAAATATAGAGAATAATTCAAGCTTAATATGACAACATGCAATTGAGAGATAACATTGACATTTAATAAAATATATAGACAATCTTTTTAGAATTCCTTAGTTCTATTAAATACTCCTGGTATACAATTGCTCAAAATCTCTCCTTTTACAAAATGGTAATCCTTACCTATTTATAATAAAAATAGGTGGTTTACTAATTAACTTTGTCAAAATATCCACATGCAAGATAAGGACAATTGTCCTTAATACAAGGACACAATGTATATGACCTACTATGTCAAAATTGATAAAAGGAAACCATAAATGCTAACATGCTAGCATATATTTGTTACAAAGGGATATTATTTTAAAAATTACATTGGTATTATGACCCTCAATTATCCCTATTTAATGAATTCCTTCACCTTGGTGTATTACTCTTTCATTAACTCAAAATCTATTATAGTCTTTATTAAACAACCCTCCTCTTGATTTGACAATGTGTCAAATTCCTTATCATCATTGTCCATGAGTTCCTTGATAAATTATGCTTACATGATCTACTTCCTTAAAGTAAGGATGGTGTCAAGGATATTCTATTTATCCTTGGCATAATGTCCTTGATTGTCCTTAATGCCCTAGATGTGGACACCAACTCTCTACTTGAATTCTCCATCACTGATTAGGTCCATAGTAGTGGTTTGAGAAGGGTTATCCAACAGACTCCCCAAAAGTTTCTATATTCTAGTTACTATGCCCTTGTCTTCCTTGATGAAGTTGTTAACATTATTACACTAGGTGATCAAATATTCTTGCTTATCCATCAAAACTACCACGAGGAAATCTAAATGTCCAAGCTTGATGACCTTGAACTCTAGGGTCTACTTTGTCATATGCACCTTGATGAGTTCTATCATCTGAGATTGATAATCCTACCATTGGGTGATTAAGTCTTGTGCCATCTTATCTTGATAGTTTAAAGGACTTAATTTAAGCTTGATGTTCTTTAAATTCTCAAATATATATAGCAAAGATTTATTCAACACTTGTAATATGTCCTTAGGAATTGAGAGTATGACTTGAGCCTCCAAATCATGCTTCTCCTTCTTCATGTTGATGATCCTTTTCTTCATTCCTTGGATTCTAGCCAAGGTCATTATTGATTGTGCCACCACTTAAATAGTCACATCCTCCTTATGGATGGGATGCTCCCCTGATGCCTACCCTTAAATAGGAGTTAGGCTAACAAAAGGTTCCACTTTTTGAAAAGTGAATTCTTTAGTACCAATGGTGTCTTTCTTTTTTACTACTCTTTAAAACCCTGATGTATCTAGATTGAATTAGAATTTTGTGTCATACTCCTTAAATTATTGTTACTCAAGAATTTATATATTTTAACTCCCAGAGGCCCTTAGGGTGTCAATCCTCTAGCTTTCTTTATCATGAAGGATTTAAATCTTTCTCTTTGATTGTCTATTTACAATGTCCTAGATCAATGGCTTGACATTATGCTACACATTTATGCCAACTCAAGTTAAGGCCCATGATGGAGAGAGAGATGGGATTTGTTATAATTTCCCATAAACAAACCAATCAATAATGGCTAGTCCATAAATAGAGTTCTCATCACTAAAGAGGTTAACTTTAATGGTAGGGTGAGTGAAGGTTAACTTAGGATTATTTTTAGGTGACAAGGGCACCAAGGAAAATTTTTCTTGTCTCTTTCCTCCATATAGTGGGATAAAATACTTGCTTATTGATTTAGAGGGAACCTCCTCTCTATCAAAACCATATAATGCTACAATGTCAATAAGGGCACTCTCCACTATTTCTCCTACTTCTAGGGTAATCATGCTAATGATTTATATTGGGGAAGAAGGCCTCTATAGGGATGTGTGGGGTTGAGGACCTTTTTCAGGTCTATATTCTATCCTTAGCTCCTCAACCACAAATTTAACTTTTCCTTTTGCATCCTTAGTTTGGCCAACCTAGGATTGCTTTGTCAATTCCACTCATTGAATCTCAGAAGATTATCTTCCAATAGGAAGTTCCTGATACGAAGTTCTAAATGGTCCTAACAAGAATTTATAATGCATGGGATGTAATTTACATCTCTCTCTTGAGGGATTATTATCTTTTACCAGCCTATGCTCTTAGATATTGTAGCCTTTGATCCTGGATAGGACCTCTTCAAAGTTCTTTACCCTTGTATAAATACCAACTCCCACACTTGGTTGATGTTTGCATTCAATCCTTGGGACATTTTTATCTTGGATGTGGTTGGTCACTTAATTACTAGGGTCCCACATCTTAAGGTCATCTAGCTAGAAATCAAAAGAATTTCTATGGATCACCATAGTTTCTAGTTGCTTCCAATCCTTGATCAAAATCCTACCAATGTCTAGTGGAAAGGGGTGGAGCTGAGCCTTCTTATTTTTCTTGCATATCCTATCCACACCTTGGATTATTTTATATGTAATCTCTTATTCTTCAATCTTAATAGGGACATGAATGGGCAATTGGTATGGTTGAATCATGATTCCTTCTATTCTTATCATAGTGTAATCTAAATAGAACCAAACATCCCCCATGGCTTCTACTTTTTTTTTTTTGATTTGAGGGTGGAGTCTTGGCATAGGGACATCGGTGATTGCCTCATATATAGCTGGAAAAACACCATCATAGATAAATTTCATGTGGTTTCTATATTTGAATATATGAAATTTAGAATAGTGGTGAGAGATTGTAGTCCTACATCATGGGAACAATTTTTGATGATAGGGAAGGTTACATAGGCCAAGAGATAGGAAATCATATTAAATTGTTTAGAGTTCCTTGTCTTGATGGTCATGAATTATTTGGACAAGAAAAAACTTATTATGTCTCCAATGGGAGGGGTTAAGTTCCATTCTAACATGCAGTGCATATAAGATACCTAGACTTTAGTTACATAAGTAGTGGAAGGGGACCTAAATGATCTATTTAGTAAGGTCATAGCTATTCTAATGCCCTCCTTGAATTGGAAAATAGGAATCCCACCATTAGGGGACCTAAAAACATGGGATCCTTAGATTAACCAATGTGTGAGGACTTAATCTAGGTCTTGGGTGTTTATTTACTCTCCCAAGGATGGGATATCAATATGAGGCAATGGGAGCTTATAATAAGTTATTAATGCCATAGGGGTGATGCATGTAACCTTATTAGTTATTTCATCTTGAATGATCCATTCTTTATCTATTCTTCAATTAACAAAAAATGGAGTAAGGAGGTTGATACAATGCATTACCTTTAGTTTGGCTATAGCATGGTGGAGGCCTGCCAACTGAATTGAGACTAGGTCATTGTCTCTCTAATACATAGAGGAATTCCTCTTTTCCTTCCAAGAAATTGGTTACAATTACTCCAAAAGGAATAATAACTTAGACTTGTTCTTAATTCCATTCATGTTTAGGGTTGTCATGTCCAGTTCTATGTCTTTGACGATCCTTCCCTCACTGTCTAAAGTTAGATAAAGTTCTACTTCCATATTCATCTATTGCCTACTCAATACCATTGATGACACCTAATTATACTTTTAAGGTCACCAAAGGTTTTGATAGTGCACTTGTTTTAGGGTTCAGTTATGTTATTCTGATTGATTTGTGACTAATTGAGCTAACTCGATTCTTCTTTATAGAGGGCTTCAATTTTTTGATATTTAATGGTGGAAATATCTAGTTTTTTAATCTTATACATGATTGAGATTTGATGGGACCCTATTCTCATGCCCTCTATGATTTAAAACTTAGGAGATATTTGATTTTGATTTTCCATGCTTATGTGGAGCCTAAGTGGCATAGCTCTGTGCCTTTCATGACAATTTTCATAAATGCTAGTTGGAGACTGGCCATTAGGTTTCAAAAGCTTTCTTTCACTCTGATAATCCAAATTTAAGTTCTTATGTTCTTATTAGTACCTTTATCTTTAAGTCCATGACTATGCCACTTGGCAGCTCGATAAATCTTACCCATGTTGATTGTTCTTGCTAGTTACTATCTCGGCCATGTGTTAGCCATGTGTGGAGCTCATAGGGCCTTTGAAAAGTCTTCGATATTAACACACCATTAGATCAAATCTAATATGAAAGTGATCAAAATTTATTTTTACAAGGTCCAAGTCATTTAATTGAGTGCTTTTATTAAGTGAGTCCCATCAAATTTTCATCCTTTGATTGGCAAGCTACCACATGTCCTCCTCACAGGGCTCTAAAACCTTTGTCAATTACCCTAGCCATGGGTAGGCCATGTGTTGAGCTCACAAATACTTTAAAAAGTCTTTAAGATTGATGCACTATTGGATCAAATCTAGTATGTGAGTGATCACTATTGGATCCTAAAAGATGCACACCTTTTAATCATTTCCATGACTATATAAACTTAGACTTAAAATGTTGTTCCTAAAGTCCTTTTATGTTAAAAAACACAAATTAACTTAGGTTAAGGCATTTTATGCTAAGTCCATCTATGTAAAAATTATGGGAATTCATTTGAAAGGGTCTTTAGAAATGCCCCCTTTGCTTAGGCTTTGAAAAGTTGTCTAGGTCAAATTTGGTGGGCTCGATAATGTCGACTACGTCCTCATGGGCGTTAAATTATGAAATCAATCTCATCAAATTTAATACAATGGAATTTATTTAGTCTAATGAATGAGTTCCATGTGTCAGGATCTCAATATTCTTAGGGATTTAGGGTCAATGTGTACCATTGGATTAAGGGCCCCAAGGTAGTGAGGACTACCAAATCATAATCTGAGTGCTTGATAGTGATTGGTCTCCCTTTCAGTGTCAGCTTTGGTTCATGTTGTTAGATCAAAATCTATGATTGAATGTGAGGTGTTAGATCTATAAGAGTTCATGAGATTTAAGTTAAGGCCCGATATGTATAAAGTTTTAGATTAAGGTTTTGACCTTTAAAATTTTGTTCATGATTGCAAACACAAAGATATTTAAACCTTAATAAAAACCTAGTTAATCCAAAAGGTCTCTCAGGTTTTAAAGGGGAAAATAAAAATTCCAATTCTTTATTTAATATATTTTTTTGGTCATGTTTAAGAACATAATCTAAGCTTAATATAAATATAGACTTAGGGTTTCTATAACCAAAAGGAAATATAATTTCCCACTAAACTTTTCTCATAGACATTCAAATTTAAACCCCTAGGGTTTACTACTTAGGATCCCTAGCTTTTTCCATAAAACCTATAACTAATTACTTCAAATACAATCATTAGGAACATTAGTCCATGAAACATAATCACAACTAGATACACCTAGGCTCATGCCTTTTAATTGAATTAATTTTAAATCTGAAGAGAGAATAACCCTTTCACATTCAATCCAGAACATAGATGTTTTAAAACATTAACAAGGTTCCCATTTTAGCAAAAAATAAAAATAAAAATTGGGGTATGTTTGTCTCAACACATAGAAGGATGAATGCTAATTGAGAGGTCTAACATACCAAGGTTGCAGTTAGATATTTCAAGTTAGATATAGGCCTAAAATCTAAAAGGATAGAAACTTTCATTTTTAGTATGTAATGGACATTATAGTGAGTTGGATAATTTATATGGTGTCAAAACATAAGCGTATATGCTATTGGTATGCAAATAAATCCATTATAAGTCATTTTAAGCTCAAAATTTTAAGTAAGCCTACTAGGCAATGGTCAAGCCTAATGCCCAAAGAGAAAGTCACTCAAAGTTTTTCCTTAAACATGCTTTAAATCATATTGGGACATGTTCATAGAATCACTAAAATTTTATTAAATCCTTTTGAGCTCAAGAAAATCATCAAGAATCCATTTTTAAGCCCAAAACTCTCTTAGGCATATAGAAAAGGTGAAAACAAGCTTGAATAGGTCACATTAAAATGCTTAGATATTTTATAGAGTTATACATGGTAACCAAAGGAATTAAGATAATTTAGTGGGGCCTCTTGGCATCAACTTAGTTGAATTTTGTTTTAGTTTCAACATTCAAGATTTATGAACAAAGCTTAAGACCCAAAATTATTTAAAACACTTACAAACCCTTAACAGAGACCCAATGGATAAAATGGAGTTAGAGATGAAATACAATAGACAAATTTGATGAGAATGGATATTATAAGTTGTATAGGACTCCCTCAAGCTACTCTCCATGCCTTTTGATTATAAAAACTTGTATGGATGGGAGCATAAATAGGTTTTTTCTCACTATTTTTTGTATTTTGTAGGCTATAGGAGGAGTCATGACATGAAATAAACTTTGGGAGGAATATATAGGCTTGGAATAATCCCTGATGTACATTTAATACTCCATATAAAATCTTAAATTCCTCAACAAATAGATTCAACTCAGCCATTCAAAATTAGCCTATTAGACAAGCTAGTGAAGAAGATGGAAAACTTCAAATGAGCTAAATTTAAGGTGTCCTTGATAATTATAAGTCTATGAAGGGCCCTTAAACATGTAAAAAACTACATTGTATTAATTTTCATGGAAAAATTATGCCTTTTAGAATTGAAGTGTGTAGGGTATATGAAAGGAGTTATTTTTAGATAAAAAATGATGATGGTTCACTTTCATAGATTTTTAGAAGACCAAGAATGCAAAAAAAACATGAAAAGTAATGTATCATGTCCCTAACCTTCATTAAAATCATAAAATATGGTCCTAATAAGTTATGGTTTGTTCAAATAGAGGCAATCATGAAGGTAGTTTTTCTATGCAAAATGGGGAGTTTTATGCAACTTTTCATGAAGTTTATGCCTTGAATTGACACTTGTATCTCCTAAAGTTACATGGTTCATCCAAAATCCTCTTCACATGTAGAATTAACTAATTTTATATGCTTGATATGTTTCCTTGTGACCCTTGAACTTCTCTTTTCTCCTCTCTCTCTCAAGTTCTATAAGAACTAGCCATTTTGGCCATTGTATTCTATACTCCACCTAAGTATGGTGAAGCCCTACTCAAATTTATAAATTTTTATCAATAATACAAGTTATTTTTAGTTCATATATATATTTTTTATTTTTTAAATTAGATGATGAATCTTGCTTAGTGAAAACTATGGATTCCTTAGCATGTTGTTCTATTCTTTCACCTATTTTTAAACTCTTCTTATAGGGCATGTGAAATGTTCAAAGAGATGTCAAGGATTGGGTGAGTTATTATTTTCATTATTTCCCTCATAATCCTCTTTTATATTCCTCTTATCTTTTCACATTCATCCATAACCTCATAATGTAACATTGATGTGAGAAGATGAAGATTGGAGAAGTGTAGTTTAAGTTTGTACTTTGATTTCAAGTGTAATATGCATATGGTTGGATGTCATCAGTCAATTTGGTTTATCACCTCCATTAGGTTAGTTTGATTTCAGTTATCATTCTCCCTTTTCACCCCCAAGTTTAGTAGTAGTTGTACTCCAAAATTGTACATCAAGGTAGCTAGCCCTATCTAAAGATTCACCTCATTCCTTAAGCTACCCACATGCCTAGAGGTGATTCCATTGTGCCACTTGGATTAGGAGAGCTTTGTCATCTCCTCAGAGGGTGTAAATATAAGTGATAAAAACAATCATGCAACAAACCTAAAAGAGTCATAGGTTTAATGTTTCACTCTATATCTAATAACAAGAAAGTAAATCTAATCTAGTGCATATCAAAGCTTATGGCACAACATGAGGGGTTATTAAAAAATTAAAACATGAATAGGATAATGTAAATTAAGCTAAGTATGAGTAAGACCCTAATACATGGAATATTAAAAGTAATATTATTCAAGCAAATACTTATACTAGATTTATCTACTGGAAATAGGATAATAAAGTTAGAATATGCTTACCTGAATGTGAACCCACTGAGACTCAATATCTCATTTAGCCAAAGGGGATTCAAAACAACGTTTTTTGGTTTGTAAGGATAACTAAGAAAGTCCAAATCATCCAAGACTTATCCAAAATACTAAATTATCCAAGTAGAAACCCTACGCTAAGACTCATCAAGTAGAATGGTGGAAGAGTAGATTATAAAGAAGCATGAGTGAATAATAAATCTTGATTTAATATTAAATTAATGATGAAATTATCTTGTATTTATAGGTATATCTCACCCTAAATCCTTATTAATATGTTGGCTGTACAGGGTCAACCTAATTGACATTGTATGTTTTTGGGAGATAAATCACTAGGTCCCGAGCTAAGGATAGGACATACTTGGGAATTTTGAAAGTTGGGGTGACAAGTGCCATGTTAGACCAAATTACCAATTAAAAAAACAAGAGCAAATTGGGTAACCGAAAAGGCAAAACTACTAAAGATCAATAAACTCAAACAAGTAAACCTTAATAAAGGAAAACTCACCAAGTCAAACCAAAGATACATGTCAAAAATGATATGGTAATAAAACATAAATAAAAAAAGAAATAAAATGGTAAAAAAATATTGATGAGTGAGTAGTAGCAATCTGTATCTCACAAAATAATGGAAAAAGGTGCATAAAAAGGGAAAACAACATTTTTGAGTGAGAATCAACAACCCAACCTCACTCAAAAATGGAAAAAGAGTATGGACTCAGGTGTTCATAATAGAAATATAGTACAAAAATTGATAAATTGTAAAAGGAAAGCAAGAAAAGTATAGAAATGTAAAATCACGGTGAAAAATGAATAATTAATCCATAATTACTCAAAAATGTTATTTTTCTCTAAGGATAGATAAAACTAAAACAAAGTAGTGCTAGCATGTTTTTAAGAGGTGAAGAAGAAGGAATTAAAGAAGAAGGGAAAACATGTTTAGAATCGTAATTTTTATTTCAAGGGGGAAATGAAATGGGTGGAGGGAAGAATGAAGGAAAAACTAAGGTAGAGGAACTCTTTAACTAAGTCAAGACACTAAAATTAAGTTTGTTAAAATAGGAGGACTTTTGGCATTAAGGACTCTGAAAAAAATATCTTAGCCACACAAGTCTTATTTCAACAAATGAAGTATATATATTATCCCTTGAAGGTTATATGCATGAAAAATTAAAATGGAACTACATCCCTAAAATGTGTTCCCCATTCCTCAAGACCCCTTATAAAGCCATTGGTCTACTAAAAATATTGGGTACTTGTGTGAGAAAGTAGGTAGAACCATAGATTTTTTTGAAATCTCCTTTTCAAATCTACTAGCCTACCATACCCCAAGGGACCTAAGCTCTATGTGAGGTTGAATGTGGAGTTTGAGCTTTGATTAGAGATAAGAGAGGTGCTTTTAATCATGTCTTTTGGTGTGATTTGACTTTTGAGATTTGTATGTTGCCTTTTAGATATCATTACATTTTGATTAAAATGATTTGGCTTTTAACATTCTTGATGGATTTTTATATTCTTCCTCCATATGGATTTATAAAATCAAACATGGGTGATAAATATGACTATCATTTGAATATGTGGGACCTAGTTTCTAAGGGAGAAAATTTAAAGGAGCATGGGGTCTAAGAGTCTCATAAATCTAAGTAAAATAAAATTTCTATATTAACTTTGACATTGTTTTATCCAATGTGGAGTGAAAGGAAAGGGGAAATCAAGAGGAATGCCACATGGACCAATTTGAATTACTTCAAATTACAAAAAATGTGACAAAGAAAAAAATGGATACAATGATAGTAAAGGGTGATTATTTATCATAAGAATGAGGGAAATGGAGAAAAACATGCTAACATAGATTGTTGTGAAAATTACATCTAACAAAAGAAGAAACAACTAAAGTTTGAGAACAAAGATGTAAAAAAGATGAAAAGATGGTAATTTAATGAGGATGGCCTTGTCCTATCTATGGTATTACACTACAACTTCATAAAAGAGAAACCCATGAGGGTGCTAACAAATAAGTTAAAGATAAAGTGACATAAGCAAAAGATGGTAGTTTTGTGAGGAGTGTCAGGTCCTTTCCATAGTATTACAAAGAAACTCACAAAATCAAAACCCAAGGGGCGTCAAAAAGATAAAATTCAAGAATATAAAGAAGACTATGGTACATTAAGAAACCAAAAGACCAAAAAGGAGAACTAAACGTTTGTGAAAGGAAGGAAATTGTTATATATGGAAAGTCCCATATAAGTAACCAACAAAAAATGTTAGATATAAGTAAATATAAATCATGAAAATAAATAAATAATTAGGCAATGTAATTTTTGAGAAATTGTACATTGATGGACTCTTTGAAAATATGGCCTTCATTGGTTTGAAGATGGTAGTTACTTGAACCAAGAAAATCTTTGAATAAATAGGGACCCCAATATATTTAGGCATATTTATCTTCTTTATCATGGGTGTAGTCTAATTTAAGGACAAGATCACCAACATTAAATGTTCATATTTTAAGATTTTTTTTATGCTACCTAACAATACAAGCCCTGTATTGGTAGTTATGTTATAAGGTGAAAAGACAATGTTCATGAAGTAGATCAAGGGATTGAAGATGAGATTCACATAATTATTCATCAAGAATAATATAATTAAGAGATATATGAATATATTGAAGCTTAAATTCTAGAGTAAGAATTGACTTAGAACCATAGACTAGTGAAAATGGAGTTACCTCACTAGTAGTGTGTATTCTAGTTTGATACACCCAAAGTACAAGGTAAATATGAAGATGAAAATCCATGTAGGTTTCATGGATTATATTTTGGATAATTTTGTTGAAAAATTTATTAGTGGCCTTATATTTTCCATTACATTATAGAGGATAAGGCATGGAAAATTTATGATTAATCTTGAACTTATTGCAAAGTTGTTTAACATGTTTGTTTTTGAAATTACCACCATTATCTAAATTAATGGTATGGGGAAAACTAAATCATAAAATGATTTTATTAAAAATAAATTTTGAAATGGTAGAACTGATGATGTTAATAAGGGACATGGCTTGTACCCACTTGGTAAAATATTTGGTAGTAGTGATGATAAAGACATGCCCATCTTGAGAATGAGGTAGTTTACCAATGAGATTGAATACCCATGTGAAAAATGGCAAAGGATATTTTATAATTCAAAATTTATTTAGAGGTAAATGGATTAGATCATCATGAAGTTGATAAGGATTACATTTGATAGCATACGTAATTTCATCTTTTTCAAGAGTAGGCCAAAAGTAACCCATATGTAGGCATTTGGGTGTTGTAGCATGTTTGCTATAGCGGCCACCTTAAATTACCCCATGTTATTGTTAAATAATAGGAAGAACATCATATTACATAATAAAATTAATTTAATGTACCTTCAAAATTATTATAATAAAGGATTTTGTGTCAAAATAAATACTTGAAATATTTTTTATGAATATGTATCTTTTCATGAGAGCCTAAATTAGGAGGATAAACTTGATGTTAAAATAATTTAATAATGTCTTGGTACCATGTGATTTTTTGAATGGTAATAACCTGTATATGATAGATAAGTGAATATGGTGGTTGAGTAGAGGATGGATATTTTATTATTTGTATAAGAAAATTAGGATCAGAAAGGACTTGATGGGGATGAAAGAGAGATGCTTAAGAGGCAAGAGAATTAGCAATGGAATTTTGATCTCTACAAATAGGCTCAATAGTGAATGAGATAAAATAATTAGAAAGAGAGGTTAAAATTTGATGATAGGTAATTATATTTTCACTTTTACATTGATAATCACCACTAAATTGATTACAAATAAGCTAAGAGTCACCTCAAGCATGAAGATATTGAATATCTAAATTAAGAGAAACTCGCTTGCCTAAAATAAGAGCTTCATATTTGGCCATATTTTTAGTGGCATCAAAGGTGAAGAAAAAATCTAAAGGAATGATTATTTAAAGAGGAATTTTGAGAATACAACCTACCCTAGCTCCTTGAAGGCATTTAGTACCATTAAAGTGAAGGGTTCAAGTATCTTCGTGCAAGTTGACATTAATTTCAAGAAGATCCTTGATAACTAATTTTAATTTAGTAGTACTAGAGGGAGTAATGGATTCATCAAGATTATTGGAATAAATATTGGTGGTAAAGATATGAAAATAGTATTTGAGAGAAATATCTTGATTAATACCTTTGATTCAAATGATATTGTCATCTAGAATATTATCTTGAAGAGAAGAAGTAGCTGGTATGGGAGTTATGACAAGTTGATCATCTATGATTTTCCCTTTGATAGATTTTTAAGTAATGATGTGGAGATAAAATTCCATAAGTAGGACCATCCATTTAGCAATTATATCTCCAAAAACAAATTCTTTAGAGAAGAAATGATGAAGGGGGTCAAAAATAATAATGACATAATTAGTTTGATAAAGCATATAGTGGTAAATATTTTTAGCTACAAAATAGATGGCAAGGTAATCATGCTCAATTTTGGTATAATGTGTCTCATAATAGATGAGGCCTCAACTAATGTTGTAGACAACATACTATCTTCCCATATCATCTTGTTGGGAAAGTATTGTCCCAACTAAATTAGGTGTGAAAGAAGTATATAGAATCAAAGGTCTATTAGTCGAAGGAAGACAAAGTGTGGGTGGATGAAGGAATGACTCTTTCATATTATCAAAGGATTTTTGACATGGATCGATCTATTATAAATCATTACCTTTCTTGAGAAGTGAATTAATGGAGTGAATTTGTTATTCCATTTTTAAGATGAATCATCTAATTTCCCCAAGTTTGCCTAAATAAGTATGAATGTTAGGAATAGAATGAGAAATGGGCATGTTGATGATAACACTATTTTTGGCAAGGTCAACATCAATATCATGGAGATGGATTAATAATCCTAAATTTTTTCTAGATGTGACTCTAAAGACACATTTTTAAGGATTAAGTCTAACTTTATATTTAATGAGATAGTCAAAGATGATAGCAAGATCAAAAAGATAATTCTTACAATTTTTGGATTTATTAATGACATCATCCACATAGGTTTCAAAAAATTTGTGATTAAGATCATGAAATATGTGTCATTACTGATTGGTAAGTGGCTCTAGTATTCTTTATACCGAAGGGAATTTTGACATAGTAATAGGTGCTCTATTCCACGGTGAAAGTTTTCTTATGTTGGTCCTCAAGGGAAATATGAATTTAATTATATCTTGAGAAGAAATCCATAAGAGAATATTTTTTAACCATCCATGAAATTAATAATGGTATCTATTGAAGGTAAAGGTAATTTTTCCTTAGGTAAGAAAGATTAAGATTATGGAAATCAATACAAATGTGAATGACCATAGTAACCTTCTTCTGAATGGGAATGATTTTAGAAACCCATTCAAAATAATCCACTAGTTTAATAAATTTAACATCAAGTAGTTTGATGATTTCCTTATGACATAAAGTGAAAAATTCGGGTGTAAATTATATATATTTTTGACATATAGGCTTGGAATAGAGATATGTAATGATGTTATGCACCACAATGCTTATGTAAATTATAAGCATGTCCTCATAGGACCAAGAAAAAGCCTAATTATATTTATCAAATAATAAGCTAAAATGATCATATTCAATAGGTGAGAGTTCACAAGAGATAGTAATTGGTTGAGGAAAAGATAGATTAATATATTCAATACAAGTAATTTATTCAATAAACATAATATTACCATATTAAAATTCATATGGTGTAATGGGTAATGTAGAAATTCAATTTATTTTAGGATCAATGCTAGAAATGAAGTTGTTGAAGCAAGGAATTTTAGTCTAAAAGTTTCCAAGTTTATGATATTGCTAAGGAAGTTGAGGTTCTTGGGAATAAATTCAATCAAGGATAGCTTCATCACTAGGCAAAGTAGGAAGAGGACCATAATAATTGACATCTACTTCAAGATCTAGAATTTGATTGCCATGGTGATCATACTCAGAATGTATCTAACAAACATCAGTTGCCTTGGCATCTAGTGTAATTTTAGGAGTAGAAGGAGTAGATGGATCAGAAGGGGTTAGAATATTAGTGGGTTTAGTGATGAGGAAAGGATCAGAGGTAATGATTGGATTGATAGGTGGTAAAGGATATGTATAAATTTTTAGAGGTTTAAAAGGTATAATTTTCTCTACCACCCAAGGAGTATCAATAAGAGGAGAATTGGAAAGAGGCACATGATCCTCAGGATCCAAGGTATGATCCACATAAATGGTATGAACCTCTTGGTTAAAATCATGAATTTGGGCTAAGTTTTTTTGGTAATGTTGGACATCCAAGTCTCTAGATTGAGCTTGGGTCCTTATATAGTTATCATCATATGTTAGAGAAATTGTACATGCTTGAAAATTAGGGGGAGTTTCAAAGGTTGAAATCCTAATATTATTAAATTTATGAGGAGAAATGATGATAGGATATTGAAATAATTTGGCCACTCAAAAATAATTGCAAGTGAATGCATCTTCAGGTAAAGAAAGCTCTTGAGTATTTCATGGAGGGGGAAAATTAGTAATCTCATTAATAAAAGGAACAATATAATCCCTAGGTAATAGAGAAGGAGGAATACATTGCAAAATCTAGGGAGGTAAATTGGTAGTATTTCAAGTATGTTTCAAATCATTTGGATCATCATCATTGAAATCTACAAGAGTAACTTGTAAATTAGGATTCATGTTGATGAATTTAGGTAAAGGAGTACTATTGATTTTAGGAATGGTAGGAATTCAATATTGTGATATAGGATTGGGAAGTTGATGCTCCATGGGTTGGGATAAAATTCATGCTTATACCATTTTCCATTATATAAGAATTTAATACATTGACTACTAAAAGAAGCAATGTCCCTCATTCGATGAGTCCATGGATGACCAAGGAGTATGTTGTAAGATAAGGGTAAGTCAAGGATCATAAGTTTAGTTCAAATAGTCTTAGGTCTAATGGTTAATGGAATCCAAATTCAGCCAAGTGGATTTTGATTGGTCTTTTCAAAACTATGACAAGTAAGATGGGTTTGCTTTAGATGATCCTTGTTATAACCAAGTTGTTGGATGAGATATAAAGATGTTACATTAATACCAGAACCTTCATCAACTAGAAATTTTTGGATAAGAGTGGTATTAATGGTTAATTTGATGAAAATTGGTGGATCATTAACAAGAAAGAGAAATTCATCATTGATCATGTCCTCTTCAAGAAATTCAATAAAGCACTTAGATTAAGGACACATAGTTTCAATGGTATTTACGTTGGTAGGTTAAGATTCAATATAAGGTGGTTCTTCATCTAAGGAATATGGATCATAAATTTCTTATATATATATTTCATAAATAATTTATATTGATATGGATAAGTACAAACAAACTCCATAAGTGGAATATTATAAGGCATAGAGTTGAGTTCTTCATAAAAGTTCCAATGTGACTTAGAAGAACTAGAATGAGGTTTAGGAGGTAAATTAGAGTTTAGAGGAATAGATGTGGTTGGAAGATTAGAAGGAGATGGTTCCTCTTGGGATTCTAAAGAAATATTAGTTGTGGTTGTGTCTTTAAGAATTTGTTCCTCTAAATATGGCTTCTTAGGCTTGGTAACATGATCTTTGTCAGCTAGTTTGTGATGATAATTGACCTTAACAATATTGACATATTGAGAATTGTTAAAATATTGGTCATAATCGATGTCAATGGCATAAACATACTTGGTATTTTATTGATTATTTGAATAATATTTTTGGTTAATAGAGGTAGAAGCTTTGGAATCTTGTCATTTTTGAGAAGCAACAGTGTATTCTTGACAATAATAATTAATCATAGCTTCATAACTGAATGAGTCAACAAGCATATAGGAGACAAAAAATTTAGTGAGCCCTCAACAAGATTCATTAGAATGCTCAATGTCGACATGGATCAAATAAAATAGATTGAGGTCATGCCACTTAGAAGGAGCATAGGGATAGGTGAAAGGTTTTGAAGGTGATAAAAAATGTTTCATTTGATGAACCCAAAAAGGTGTATGAGAAGGTGAACTAATATAGGTTTTATCAACTTTTGGTTTGGTTTGTGGAGAATTAATAGTGATATAATTATATGTTTGGAAAGATCCTTTAAGAATTTTAAGATTAGGTTTGAATTTATTCATAAGAAAGTCTTAACGTTTAGCTTGATCAAGAGCTTTATTAAGTGTTTGTGGATCAAAGGTTTAAACCTTATATTAAAGATTGGGAGTTAAATCAATGATAAATATTTTTAATAAGCTATCATCAATCATGTTATGGTTGGATTTATGGGCCAATTATTTCCATCTTTTAATAAAGTCATGAGCTAATTTAGTGGAAGATTGCTTAACATTCATGAAGTGGCCAAGAAATTTTTTGAGAAGATCATTGTGTTGAAACTCTTTAACTAAAGGATTAACCATATTTTAAATTTTCCAAATATAAGTTTGGTAAAGCTAATTATACCATTCTAATACATCGCTAGTGAAGGTTTTCACTAATATTTTAGTTGTGGCAAAGGTATTAGTTTGGATCCACTTTTTGTAAAGGCTGTCAAAGGATTTAAGAAATGAGGCATATTCTTTAGTCCCATCATACTTGATAGTTGGAGCTATGTTACCAATATCAATAGAGAGAATTAATGGAGCTAAAGGCTCATTTTGAATGGTTTGAAGCATCTTGTTATTTATTATGGTTTAAGGAATAACATTTCCTGAGGAATCATGAAGAGGTGGAGGAATGTAATTGGGATTAGATTGAGGATGGATAGATGGAGGTTGATTAGCCAAATTAATTAAATGTTGTTGAAGTTGCATAATTTGGTTCATGTTATAGTTTACATTATGTTCATTTGTTAGATAACTTGGGCTAAAAGTTAATTTATATCAGGAGTTGGGTTGATGTTGGTAGGAGCACTCCCCAAATTGGTGTTAGGGGGAGGATTACTAGAAGAAGGATTATTAGTAGGATTGTGAAGTAAAATTGTATCAATTAATCTCACATTATTTTGAATATTTTGAGGATGATAATTATCTTGGTAAGTAAGAAAAGGATCAGACCCATTAGCTTCATCTTGAAGTTTTATTTGCATGATATTATAATTCATGGATGAAGGAGAAGAAGAGGTCCCTAAGAGTGATGGTTCTCTTGGGAGGAAAATAAAGGGAAAAATGAAAATCCCATATAGTATCTAAATGCATTCAATATATCCAAGAAGATTCTAATAGGAGACTTCATTATGACTGAAGAAAGATGAATAGAATGCAAAGAAGGAGATATAGAAAACTAGATTAATAAATAGGGAAGGAAAAAAGCAATATAGTGTCGACTAGGTCGACCACACATAGAAAATAGGGTTTACAAATAGTACAGGGTTGATTGGGTGAATCTAGTATAATTAATAGAGGATAAAAAAAGGTACAAGGTCGATTGGGTTAACCTAGTACAGTAGATAGGGAAAATTGAGAAACCTATAAAAAATTATGAATTAAAATAAGATACTTTTTGCAAGTAATTTAGAAAAGTAAGAATAGAAGGGAAACAAAAAATCAATTGGATTAATGCTAGCCAATCTTATTGAAGCACACAACACAAAACCTTGCACCAATGCTGGAAAATGTAATTTTTTGAAATATAAAATATAATTGAGCAAAAATCAAGAAATAAACTTGGAAATTAAATAGATAACTAATTGCCAACTTGAATGTTTATTAGATTATTAATATATGATTTTAAATGTGATGGGAAGTTGTCTATAAGTAAGGAACTAGAAGGTAATATAAGGATGGTTTCAAGTAGTTTGGGCTGAAATGGATCTGTAGTGGTAATGAAACAAGATTGGTATTAGGGCCTGCCCCCTCACTTCACACACCAAAAAATTAAGGGTGTCAGGTGCTTAGCTATAATATACCATTAAACATGCTTTATTCTTAACTAGAACATCATGTCAGCTTCCTCATTGCTGATGAAATCTAAGTAGGTTGGCCTTGGGTAGTCAAATGTTAAATGTTTATTTAGATTTTGTGATTTGGTCATGTGTACATAAAATAGAAAATAGTGAAACTAAATGAATAATTAAAAACCACCTAATTAATTTATGTGATATATTATAATCATGCAATCAATAAGAAATGAAAGTGTGAGCTAATTACTAACATATAAAGGTTAATTCTAACTTTAAAATAAGGTGTAGTGTGGATGTAGTTGATAGTGTATGCCCATAATACAAAACATGGTTGATAGGGTCAATTTTATACTACAGAAGAAAGGTTTTAGAATTAATAGGGCTAGTAAAGTTGACCTAATTATCTAAATATCACACAAAATATAAAACTAGGTTGACAGGGATGATCCAGTTGACTGTACAAGGGTAGTTTTGAAGACTATAAAAAGAAAAGACTATAAAGAAAGAGATATATGGATAAAATGAACTTTTTTAGATTATATATTTATAAAATTAAGATTTATATTAGAGACCCTTATGGAATTCTTGAAAAAATTGTTAATTGGGTTAACTAGGGTCAATCAAGCTCTACAAGAGCCTGTTGTTGAGTACTTATACTATACATGGTCGACTGGGTCAACCTAGTATGTTGAAAATGATATTATAAATTTTGGAAACTATACTAGGTTGATTGGGTTGATCTAGTATTCTAAACTAGAAGTCTAGAAAACTAAAAACTTATACTAGGTTAATTGGGTCAATCTAGTAGCATGTACCTAAAAACCTACACACATAAATTAGAGTTGGGTCAATGTAGTCAGCCTAGTATGGAAAATATATGATAAAAATAATGATGAAAATAATTAAATAAGTGAACAAATAATATAATGGTTAGTTCCCATTAGGTTCACTAGAATGTATGTAATCAAAAAATCATTATCTTTATTAATTAGTCCTAACTTAGAGAAGATAGAGCTTACCTACACTTTCGATTAGGAATACATTTGTTAAGTGGGATCATGACCAATATGTGGATATGATAGAACTAATTAATGGATCACTTGTCATATTACACCATGATAGGAAGGTTTCTAAAGACTACAGTCTAACACAATCTTGAAACAACCCTAAAAGATCCCTAGCTTTAATGTTTCACTCTATAACTAATAAAAAGAATGTAAATCTAATCTAGTGCACACCAAAGCTTGTGGCACAACATGAGGGGTTAATAAATAATAAAAAAATGTATAATATAATCTCAATTAAGCTAATTATGAATAAGACCCTAGTACATGAAATATGAAGAGTAATATTATTTGAACCAATACTTATGCAACTTATATCTACTAAGAGAGGAGAACAAAGTTAGAATATAATTTACCTAAATATGAACCTATTAAGACTCAATATATTATTTTGGAAATGGGACTTCACAATAGGTTATGGTTTGTAAGGATAATTGAGAAAGGCCAAAGCATCCAAGACTTATCCACAAGACTAGATTCTCCAAGTAAAAACCCTAAGCTAAGACTCCTCAAGTAGAATGGTGGAAGATCAAATTATAAAGAAACATGAATGTATAATAACTCTTGATTGAAATTTTAAATAATGGTGAAATGATTTTATATTTATAGGTATATCTCACCCTAAATCCTTCCAAATATGTTAGTTATATAGGGTCAACCTAGTCGACCCTATATGTTTTCAAGAGATAAATCACTAGGTGCTAAGCTAGGTCGATCAAAGGGTTAATGGAACTCTCAAGTGAAAATACACAAAAATAGTATAGGGTCAACCCAATTGAACCTATATAGTAATCAGAGGCTATAAACTATACATGGTCAACCCAATCAACCTAGTATAGTCAATTGGTAAAAAGAGATCAAGGTGATGATAATAGGGATGGAAAGAGGAAAAATATTGGAGGAGTGTGAAAGTGAGGAGTAATAGCTTAGGGAATGGTTTTAAAATCTGATTGGATTTGTAATAATGTGGCAATAAAGGAAAACAATCCTATGAAGCATAAAATTTATATTCACCCCTTTCTCGGTACACCCTTTAAGGAATACACTCAAAGAGATTGAGTCTTGACATGTTCTTACAAGATGTAAAGCATCAGTATTTGTTAAAAGTTGAAAATATTATGTGTATACATATAATGTATAGTATTCATATTCTCCATAGCTTATGGATGTGATCTTGAAATGAGTGACATCAGGTAGTAGATTAGATGTGGATTCAAGGTGATTAAGGGAGATGTAATTGGTAGTTGTTGGACTTAAGATATAATTATATGTACCAAGATAAGGTGATGGTGATGATGATTGGTCCATCTAATAGCTATGAAGATGGTCTATGACTCTATGGATGGTGACCTCCACTCTAGAGTGATGGAATTTTAGGCATTGATGTAAATTGGATGAAACATCTTACATTTCATGAATCCATAGTCTTCCAAGCATCATGTTATAAGGAAAATCTACATCCACAACATAAACTAGTGTTTGATGCACCATGGGTCCCATAATAATGGGAAGGTAAATAGTCCCAACTGATGGCCTTTCATTATCATCATAAGATTTTATCATTATCAAAGTGGACCCTAATGATGTTGAAGATCCCAATTTATTAAAAAATTCTAGATTACTTAAATTTATTGATGATCCTCCATCTATGAGAACCTAGGAAAAATGATGGTGGGATATGGACACTTTAATGTATAGGTGGTAATTAAGGTGTCAACCAATGGGAGGAATATCTTGAGTACCAAATGTGATCTATTTTGAAGGGGATATATGTGATACTAGTCCCTAAAGTTGATTATTATCTAAGTCCCTAGGTATTTTTATATCATTCATTACTTGTTTTAATAACTTTCGGTGTAAATAGACATTTTGAGAAGATCTATTAAGGATATTTGAGCTAGATTTTTCTAAAGTTGTTGAATGATGTCAAAAGACTTATCAAAAATGCTTGAGGCTTTTTTGAGAACATTCACCTTTTGGGTAGTAGATGAAGTGGATGGGTCTTTAGAGGGTGACATGAGACTTACTATATTATTATGTCTAGTAGTGACTATGCAATCAATAGTGGCTAGGTTAACCTTTAGGATGGGGGATGAGGATGGAGTGGGTTCTTGGATATTTTGGATTTTTATGGTGTTAATGTAATGGTAAGGGCCATTTTGGTATTCTATATGGTTGGATGAAGAGGCTTGACCCTGGTCTCTTCATGGTATCTAATTCCTTGGGTCATGCTTAGGGAGTGGATCCTTGTAGATGCCAAGTTGCCCATTTTCTGATATACATGGGGGAGCTTATCCTTAAATTTTTATATCACCCTTCTTAATTAAATCTTGGATGTATTTTTTTAGTTTCATACACCATTTTTTATCATACCCTTTAACCCTATGTTACTTGAAAAACTCATCTTCATGATACTAGTCTAACTTTGGTTAGATATCATTCATAGGTATGGTTTTATTCAAGGTGATCATATTGGTGATAATTAATTTATCTAAGACCATTTAAATTGGGAATCCCAAGCTTGTGAGTGGTATTTTACCTATATGAGGCTTTGGCTTACCTCATGGTACTTGGATGGAAGAGATATTGGGATGTTGTGTGGGTCCTTTATTTTGAACTATTTATACATGTTGTCATTCATAATCTATCACCCCATCACCCATGACATTTTTGTTCTTGTTAAAGAATTTGGATTTTAATAAAAAAGAATTATCTTGATTTTGGGTGTGCTCATTTCTAGAATATATCTTGATAGTCCCCTTTTCGATAAGGGCCTTCTCAACTTGCATTCCTTTCTCTATTACCTCATCAAAGGTCATGGCACACTATAACTTTAATTGATACTTGAGTTCAATATTAAGATTGTCTACAAAGATCTTGGCCAATTATTTCTTAGGTATGGTACACCTCAAGTGGATTACCAAACTTCACCATCTTTGTAATAGGTATTCTATACATTCACCATTTCATTTTTTGGTATTATAAAGGTCAATTATGGAGATATCATGTTGAATATTAAATGAGAATCTTCTTATGAATTGTTCTGTCATCTCTCTAAAGCTAGATATTGATCCTTTAGCTAAATACATAAACCATTCCAAAGTGGTGCCTATGAGACTTTTAGGAAAGAGTCTCAACAAATAAGCATATTCATAAGCCACCTCATGGCAAGCCACATAAAATTCTTGGAAATGATATCAAAGATCCCCTCTTCCTCAATATTTCTCAAATTTGGGTACTTCAAAATGTGAAGGAAAGGGTATTTGTAAAATAGTCATGTCCAAGGGTGAGGAACAAAAGTCTTCATACTTATATTTGAGGACTTGTGATCATGGGTATATATTTTGGAGGGCCTCTTTTAAATCTCTCAATTATTATGTAAATGTGGGATCCCTAAGAGGATTAGTAATTTGATTTTGGCTACCTTGGGGGATATGGGTTCTATGAATATTATGGGTGTTATGAAAATTATTAGAATCATTGGTGGTGTTTTTATTATTAGAATTATTATTTGTGTTATTTTTTATAGGTGATGGTGGAAATGAATTATATATTAAGAGGTTGATTTATTATTTCAATTGGTCTAAGTGATCCTCTATGTCAGCTTGTCTTCAATTAGCCTAAATTCAATTATTTTGAAGGGGTGGTGGGCATTCCTCTTTAAAAAATCCATGGTACACACCTTTTTATTCTTAAGGAATTTTATTATAATATTAATGTGGTGTGTTTGGTCATGATGGAGGGATGGTGGACATTAATTATAGATTAAGAGGTTGATTTATTATTTCAATTGGCCTAAGTGATCCTCTACGTCAGCTTGTCTTCGATGAGCCTCAGTTTAGTTATTATGGAGTGGTGGGAATTCCTCTTTAAAAAATCCATGGTACACACCTTTTTATTATTTAGTAATTTTATTATAATGTTAATGTGGTGTGTTTGGTCATGATGGAGGGTGAACTAGGTTGTGTAATGATCAAAAGTTGAAGGTAATGTGCCCCCTATTTTTATGACACATCTAGGACATGATCATAATTCTAATATAGATAGTGGTCAATGAGGTTTATTACTTCATAAATATGGAGGGGTTAAAAATTTCATCCTCTTCTCTATGTTTGTGAATATCAATAAGAGTTTCATCATATACTTGAGTTAGATTAACTATATGCCCCATAGGTTCATTATCTTTTTTGGAAGACCACCCAATCTTGAGTTGGGCATAAGTATGGATAACCATTTTGAAACAGAGATGTGATGAAATGTGATAGATGAGATGGAAGTATTCAAAGAATAATTTTGTATAGAGACCAAAGATACTAGTGGTCAAAAGAGAGTGATGTAAGATGATGGGGTGACCAAAAATTTCCAAGAAATAAAGTCTCATAAGAGACCAATCTAGAAAGGATAAATAAGAGTGATGGGATCAAATACTTTATATAATATAAAAGATACAATTTAAAGGTTGATGTATGACAAAAGTAACTAATAAGGATGAGGATAAATTATGAGTATTATATTAGAGTCTTATAAGACTATGTATATTGATAATACCTAGTCAAGAAGATGTAAAAAGTGACAAATGATAATCCAAAGAAGATGGTCAACCAATAGAATCTTGATCTCAAGACAAAATATATTATCTAAAGGGAATGATATGGGTATAGGATAAGAGATGTGTGATAAATAATATGTTTAATAGGTGGATAAGATATGTGATGAATGTAGGATTGGACAAGAATGACAAGAACTCAAGAGGAGCTATATACAAATGGATGTTGGAGAAATGAATATGGAAAAAATAGTTGCCAAAGAAAGATGTGGGAGGGAAGATGATATTGACAATGTGGTGTGGTATGGGTGAAGTGAAGTATATAATAAATAAATGATAATAAAATATGTGAAGGGGATGGATACTATATCAAATATGATAGGATAAATAATAGCTATAGGTATTACTTTGGAGATGGTGGAAGGTTTTGGGTATAAGGAATAAATTATATACAATATGGTGTGTTATGGAAAGGATATGAGGTGGTATGATATAAAATATAAAATTGGTAAAAAAAGACAAGATATACAAACGGATATGAGAGAAGATGGTATATACAAGCTAGTTTACAAAAGAAAGGTGTGAAAGGGTAATTACTATAAGAAGATGTTATAGGATGGATATAAATTGGGTGGATAGTAGATAGTAGGTGTAGAAGAGGGATTATATGGGCTGAATATGAGATTATAGGATGAATATTGACCCAAAATATAGTGGTCAAAGGTTATATGAAATAGATATGGGAGGGGTGAGATATGAAATTAAACAAAAAGAGGTATGTAAAATGGGTACTATATAGATGCTAGGCATAGATGAAAGAATGAAAAATGTGGATAAATGACCAATATATGAGTGAATTATATGATGATGAGATGATAAAATGATGAACATTAACCTAGATTTGTCTAAGGTATCACATAAAATGTAGGTATGCCCGTCTTAGCTCACAAATAATATGGGTCTTAACACAAAACTCAAAAAACACACATAAGTAAAATCCTAAATTAGTCAATTGTTATGGGAATGTAACCCAATGCCCATACCATCCAATGTATTCATGGGTAAGGATGTAGGCCTATGGCCCATTATGGTATCAACTGAACCCTCTCTACCCTGCTTACACTCGATGGCTACTTTGGAGTTGATACTGACTCTTATAATGGTACACCTATTATAGCTAAAGGCTTATAATCTAGGTATACACAAAAGGTTATAGGTTAATCCCCTATATAAATTAAGGAACATTGGGGCCCAATTCCATGTAGGATACTATCTAAACATCCTGTGTCTTGGAGCCTGATCATCCCTCACTCCATAGAACCCTTTATGGGTAATTTTGCATAGATGCATAATGACAACTCTCTTGATTTTTAGACTCTAACAAAACATGGAGTTTGGATAGTGCATGGTGATGAAATACAAATCAGTAACACTTATATATTAAGCAACTACATGGGGATGAATTCCACATCACGTGTTATCCTAGAGGGGGGATAACAAATATGAAAAACATGATATGATTGATTCACTAATTTAATTACCTATGTGTGAGGGGAAAAATATGATGATTACACACATAAACACATAAAAAATTATATACAAGGAACATGTTTTCATAATGAAGTTATATAAATAAAAAATAAGATGATATAATAACAAATATATAATAAAAACTAGGACAATATACTAGAAGCACCCCTTCCTAAAATCACGGGTTATAAATCAAAGTGGGGTGCATAGGCCTTAAAGGGTCCTACACCAAAAGGGGTTAGTAGTTTGGATTTTTAAAAAATCATAAGTCCCTATAAAACCAAAAATACACAAATCAAAACCACAACCAAAATACAAAAAATTATGATTAGAAAAGAAAATCACAAGTTAAGAGTAGTGACTTTGTAGAGGGTAAGTAAACCATGATGGTTATCTAACAAAATTGTGACTATCAAATAAAATTTCTACTCAAACTGAAAAAATCATAATTAGATAAAAAATGCAATCTATGATTTTGTAGTTAATAGAAAAATTATCAAATATTTATGAATGCCACTAAGGTAACTATTCTATTAGATTAATTATAGAACTATTAAAATTATAATTATAAAATAGAAATATGTCTAATATTATGACAAATTTATAAATGTGATTAAAAAGGATATTATGCTACTAAATAGAATAAACAAGACCCTATTACTCTATACAAAGACTAATACAAGTGAAAATTAAACTTAATGCTAGTTAGGTAGGCCTAAACTTCCATGTTGATCCTATAACTATAAAGTCACAACTAAAACTATGAAAATCATGACTCCCTAAACAAAATCACAAGTTTAAGACTTGAAGGTTTGTAGTAATCTTATAAATAGTATTAGGATGGGGTCTTTTGATATCAATGCCTAGCTTTCCTCTGCCCCCTATAGATCCTTCACATAGAAAAAAACTTATAATAACGTTTCTGTAGGTGGTTAATTAATACCTAGATTGATAAACATTTTAATATGATGTAAATTACTTATGGTTTAGCTTAAAAGACTTAAGAACCTCCACTACAAATTTTAAACTACTTCTCACGATGATCCACAAAATAAAATAGGTTAGACTTTTACCAATTTTATGGGAAAGGATAAAACTATAGCTATCAACGAATAAGTCATGATTACTAGAACAAAGTTGCTACTCAAAGAGTCATAATTTTGTGGTAGATGGTTAAAAGGTCAAGTTTTGACTTAAAATATTTATCCCTTCAAGTCATAGACCAAAATACCCTTAAAAATAAAGAAAATAATATACATATATGCATTATTGCTAGGTCATAGCAGGAGGTCTAAGGCAAACCTAAGTTCTACAAAACTAAAACTTTATCTAAAAAAATTGCTACTACCAGTTCAAAGTCGTAACTATTAGATTCATGATTTTATCAGAGAAGTATCAATAGTTAAATACTAGGTGAATACCTTACTTTTCCTACACATAGAAACATATAAATGAATAACAATATATCTACAGAGGGAAGGCTAGTAAGAAACAAATTATATAATCACCCTTAATTATTACTTTCAATAAAGTTGTGACTACAATCTACAATACCATGATTACCAAAAAAAAATTGCTAGTTAGAGAGTCATGATTTTTTCATCATAAAATCAATGGATAAATATTAAGTTGACCCATTTATTTTCCATGTATATAGAGAAGTGCAAATAGACAAATTATTTACAGAAGAGGAGGGTTAGCAAGAATAGGTTATAAATTTGATCCTAATTATTAAGTTAGACAAAATTGTGATTGAAACCTATAATACCATGATTACTATAACAAAATTGTAACTTTTGAAGTTGTGTTTTTATTGAAGGATAAAACCCTACAAAACCTTAACCATTAGTCTTTAATCGACAAAATAACTACTAGGTTTACAAACTCACAACTAGAATAATTCTAATACTAGTACAAAGTCGTGATTCACTTGAGCATGACAAAAATTGAAAACCTAACCTTCAATTAACATCTAGTTTGTCCTACAAACACTTAAATCACTTCCAATAGTGATAATGTTAGTTAATGGAGTAAGATCTCACCATAGTCACCAAAATGTGCACCAAATTTTAGATTCAATCAATATTATTAAACTTAGTAATAAAAACCTAAAACTCAATGACATCAATAGGAATGGATAAAAGAGGCAAATCAAAATAATAAAAACATTCTTACCATCTTTTTTACCTCCTTATTATTCCACTCTAGGATTTGCACTTGGATTTTTTTATGTCCAACATTTAAAATATTTGATTGCTTGCTAAGTGATGACAATGGATTCCAATGGTTGGAGAGGTTAATAGTGGCTTAGATGAGTGATAAAGATATTATATGGATGAAATATAGTATCAAAATGATGTCTTGATGGATTTATAAGTTAGTTTGGCTATGGCCCAAGCATGGATTTTTATAGGATGGTAGAGGGAATTTTAGGGAAATTTAAAATTATTTGGAAGTTTCTAGTTTAGAGATTTCTAAAACTTTGGAGGAGCTTCTCTAGTTATAGAGGTTTCTTAAATATATTTAGAAGATAATGGGTGGATTAAATGGGATTTAATGAGGTTTAGGATTCATAGGGATGTAGGAATGGCTAGGGTGGTAGAGTAACTAGGGTGATAGTTAAATAAATAGGAATTTTAAATTGGCTAGTTAGTTTAGGGAGTAGGTTAGTATGTAATAGGCTCTATTAGGGGTATAATGGGGAGATTAATTGGTTTTAGAATAGGATAAATGTTTATAGGATATGGGAATGAAATTTGGATTATGAGTCCATTAATTATTTTATCTAGGAAATATAAAAATTGGACTAAATTAGTGGAATTTGATATAATTTATATAATTAGCAGGGAGAGCATAATTTAGTGCATACACACAAATATATATTATGTGGATAAAAAATCAATGGTAGTTATAATACTCATTATATTGATACCATGATGGCTTGGGTTGACCCTCCAAAAATGGTTTTGAAACTAGATAAATAATCAAATTAGCTATAACTAATTTTCAAAATAACACCTCAATGGACTCACCTAGGTTACCAAAAAAATCTATTTTGGAAATTTCCCCATCATGAGGGATCTCTTTAGAAGGTGAGTAGTGGATTGGATGGGTTATTAGATATAGGTTGTAGATGAACTTTTTGAACATGTTTTAATTATATGACTTTATTTCTAAACATGTTTTTTAATTTTTATTAAAGACTTTAGAAATTTTAGTTACACTTGCTTGAATTGGTGTTTGAGTATAGGATAGTGGTTGAGCTTAAGAGTAAATATTAACTAGATCCTTATCAATAAGTGAATTTTTAATATGTAGTCCTTTGTCAATTATTTATTCAAATGTGTTTTCATAATGAATTCTCAAAATATAGGCAACCTCAATATTCAGGTTATGTGTGAAAACACTAGCTAAGTATTTATATAGTAGATTTTGTGTAAAGTGACTTGTTAGGGCTCTCTACCTTTATAAGAATGTTGAGAAGCTTTACCCATCATTTTTCTTAGAATTACATAAGTCAAACACATTCAAATCATTATCTATGTTATAGGATAACTAATTGACAAACTTCTCTAATAGGTCATTAAAATTGTTTACCAATCCATTTAGTAGTTAAGGATCCACTCTAGTGATTGTCTACCCTATTTGCATGAAAACAAGTGAAGAAAATAGATACTATTGTAAGGTAATTCTTAGCATGAAATGAAGAATGAATATAAATGCTCTTTAGGATCACCTTTCCCTTTATATTTGTACAACTTTGGTAGTTATAAATGAGGTGGGAAAGACACCAAGAGAATGCCAAGATCAAAAGGGTAAGGGAATATTTTTTTAAAATTGTACTTTTTGGTTTGGTTATCTAGTTTAAGTCCTAAGGTGTTCTCCTTCATAATATTCCTCTAGTTGACATTGGGAGAAATTTTTGATAGAAGGAAGGTATTTTGTTAAGTATCCATGAACTTATGGGCTTGGTTAGAGTTGGTGTAAGTTGGGATGGACCCTCTTTATGTGGTTTTTTTAGGGATATTTACCATATAACCTAAGATAAGGAACATGTTGTTGGTTTTGATTTGGATTATAATAGGTAAGGCATTATTGATTTAGAGGAACATGTTGCTTATTTTGAGTAACATGCTCTTACAAATTGAAGGGAATCTATTTTTGATTTTGAGGAATATACTCTTGGTTTATAAGGAAATACTATTATCAAAAATTATAATAAGTAACTAATGTGTGTTGTGTTCTATTCACTACTTATTATGGTGGTGTATTATTTCCAACTTGTTTTTCCATGTTTTTAAGTACTTGTTGCATTTAGAAAGGACTTCTTGATGATTAAAAAGTTATGTTACATGTCAAATATAACTTTTTATGAATAATTCATTATAATTGTTTATTTAAAAGTATCCAACATATTTATATTCTATACATAATTGACTAAGGCTTATTTTGGTTATTTAAGTGACTAATTTTGTTCTATAAATGTGGCATTATTGAATGAAGTTACAACTAGATAAGTCATTAAATAATCTAGTATATAGTTGGTGTACCATTGATTAATTTATTGTATTATAGAAGAAATGATATGAGAGTATTGGGATTGGTCAACAAGTTATCCTTTCCATTTTCTAGATGATGTTATAGCTGATTTTGAACTTTGGGTAAGAGGTTGAGTTTGGTTAACAGTTACCATTAGAGGTGACTCCTCTACCTAAAGAAGGTTGAGTAATTGATCAATGGGGATGATTGGTGGGAGTTTGTCTCTAGATTCTAGGAGTATTATTATCACTTCATCCTTATCTTCCATAATTTGATTTTTAAATTGGTCTTGACTAGATCCTAAAATAGGAGGGAGGTCTTCAAAAAAAATTGGGTGGTCTTCCCCATCTTCACTAACTTCAGAATTCCTAAAGTTTCTTGAAGGATCATATAAATTTTCCTATTTAAAACTAGGGCTATAAGAGGCTCCACTATGAGTGTACCTAGACAATGGTTGAAATGGTATGTGAATTTGATAAGGGTTGGTATTTGAATCAATTTTAGAAATTTATGAAATAGGAATAAGATTGAATAGTTTTGTACTTTAGAATTGGTTTTGACATAATACAACTGTAAGTGTGAAACCAAGAATGTAATGTACAATGTAAATTTTCCAAATGAGAAGAGAACTTGTTCTAATTAAAAAGTGTAATGCTATGAAATGTAAGAAGGATGGTTCAAAATTGGGAAACATAACACCTTAGTGTGTGAATATGGGAAAATGTGTTTTTATACTTTTTTTAATAAGTTGACATACTTATTTAAATGTGTGTGTGAATAAAAAACTATTTTTGACATAAATACTCAAGTAATCATGAGCATACCTTAAAATTGACATGTATTTATGGAATAATCACTGATATTTTTAATATACTCACCTTTAACAGGATTTAGAAGTTTAATGGTTCATTAAGCAATTAAATAAATTATGGAAATGTTCTGATTCAACCTTTTTCTCAAATATTTCTATGAAAAGTTAAAATTTGGGGGATGATACCTTTGCACCCCTACATCAATGAGAATTATACACCGAAATTGGTTTCTATTCAAAAGTTTTTGTTTGGATATATATATTCTCCTTGAAGGGCAAAAATCCATCAATTGAACATCAAGGATTAATAGGTCATTCACCAAATGGTATATTCACTTTACAACCACCTCATCATTAAGATCTCAATGAATTGATATTGATTGATCCAATCTCTAAGGGACATTCCAACTAAGATACCACTAGCATAGCCTTAATTTCTATACGTCATTAGATAAGGGGGTTGGTATGAATGTTGGGTAATGATGTCCTAGTTAATATTCCCTTAGAATTCATAATAAGGTGATGAATTCCATCTTGCATAGTCTAAAAAATTGAAAAAAGAAAAGAAATGTTTGTTTCTGATTCTCAAGACCCTATAGATGGTAAATAAAGGAACATACTTCAAAATAATCCTTTGAGTAGATAAGAATACAAGTAAACTATGTGATTTTAATCATCTAGGATCCCTAAAGGGGGAAGGGGAGAGCATATACATGTTATTTTATGAAAAAAAATAAGAAACCAAAATTACATTAATAAAAGGATGAAATACAAGTGATCTTAGTAGCATGAAATTAAAGTGTATGTTCCTTGTTAAGAATCAAATATAAATATGAATGAAATTTAGCTTATTAATTATATAAAATAACTTTTTAAGATATAAAAACATATAAGGAAAATGAATAAGAATATGAGAAATGATTTTAAATACCAAAGGAAGTTAGATCTTTTCAGTTTTATGCCTTAGGATAGTTTACACAAGATGATCCCCATCTTGGGAGAGATCTTTTTCAGGGTGAGAAGTGGCTATAATATCTGCACATGTATTTATTCTATGACATGATTTCCAACCATTTTTTTATTTTTTATTAAGGACCTTGGGATTTTTGGTTACACTTACTTGAATTGGTGTTTGAGTCTAGGCTAGTGGTTGAGCTTGAGAGTATATCTTAGCTAGACTCTTATCAATAAGTGTCTTTTCAATATTTATTCCTTTGTTAATAATTTATTCAAATGTGTTTTCACATTAAAGACTCAAATTATAGGCAACCTAAGCATTTAGGTTATGTGTAAAAACACTAACTATCTATTTATCTAGTAATCTATGTGCAAAGTGGCTTTCCAGGGTTCTCTACATTTTTAAGAACATTGAGAAGCTTTCCCTAACATGTTGATTAGAATTAGATAATTAAACCAAAATCAAATCTTGCTCTATGTTATAGGATAAGTGATTGATAAAATTCTCTAATATCTCATTAAAAATGGTTAACAATCCCCTTGGTAGTTTGAGGAGCCATTCTAGGACTTGTCCACCTAATTTTCAAGGGAAAAAGTAAAGCAAATAGATATTGTTGTAAGCTACTTTTTGGCATGTGGTAAATAATGCCTATAAATTCTCTCTTATATCACCTTTCCCTTTATATTTTTAAAACTTTGGTAGTTAGAAATGAGGTGGGAAATACACTTGGAGAATGCTAAGATCAAAAGGGTAAGGCCATATTTTGTCAAAATTACACTTTTTGGTGTGGTTACCTACTTGAAGTCTTGAGATTATATCCTTCATCATATTCCATTCATGGACATTGGGATCAATTTTCAATAAAAGGAATGTATTTTATTAAGTATTCATGAATTGATGGGCTTGGTTAGATTTGGTGTACATAGGGATGAACCCTCTTTATGCAGTTTTTTTGGGGATATTTACCCTATAATATCAATTTTGAGTTTGATAAGGAACTTATTTTTGGTTTTAATTTGGATGTGAATAGGCAAGGATTATTAATTTATAGGAACCTACTATTTATTTTGAGGAATATGCTCTTGCAAATTGAAGGGGATCTATTGTTGATTCTAAGGAATATACTCTTGGATTATAAGAAACTAATATTGTTATAAATTACAAGTAGGTAATATGTGTTCTAGACCATTAAATTCTTGTTGTGGTGGTGGATAATTTATAGCTTGTCAATGCATGTTGTCAAGTCCTCTTGATGATTAAAAAGGTATGTTACAATAAGATGATGAAGTCCATCCTACATAGTAAAAAAATGAAAAAAGGAAATAAATGTTTGTTTCTAATTCTCAAGACCCCATAGATGGGAAAGAAAGGAGCATACTTCAAAATAATCCTTTGAGTAGATAAGAATTCAAGTAAACTATGTGTTTTTCATCAACCAGGCTCCCTAAAAGGGGTAAGGGGAGAGCATAAACACACTATTTTATACAAATAAATAAGAAACAAAAATTACTTTAAGAAAATGGTGAAATTCAAATGCTCTTATGAGCATGAAATTAAAGTGTATGTTCTTTATAAAGAATCAAGTATAAAAATGAATGAAATTTACCTTATTATAATGTGGAGCATAAATTATTGATCAACTTCACTATTTTATTTCATAAAATGGATGCATACATATAGTGAAATTTTCTCCTATAAACTAAGAGATTACTCAAACTATAAATCCCATAATTATATCACTATACCTAAATATGTGAGTTAGTTATTTAAATCACTATTCATGTACAAACCAATATTAATATTCCAAACTCCTAAAATATATTTTTATTACATAACAACATTTAAAAACTTATTTATAACATAATAAATACTAATTACCATGGGAAATCTAAATTATAAATATTACCTCCCTTAGATGTCACATGGGAAGAGGAATTACAAACACTAAATATAATATTACCCTCCCATAAGATTGACATGCAGATGTTGGGTTTGCCTAAAAATGCATCCAATACATAATTTGCAAAAATTACTTAGGAGAGGAAAAAATTACAAAATGCCTTTTAAACATAGGCTTATTTGAAAAACATACCTCCCACGGCTTATTTGTTCACAAATAAAAAAAAATTGACTCACAAGACTCTAGACTTAGAAATACATACACACGACTAATTATAGACCAATGACAAAAAAAATACTTGTAAAATGAAAGATGACAATCTTAAATAACTAAATAACAAGAAAATAGTAATAACATAAAACAAAATAATAATTTCACAAAACATAAAAATCTAAGAATACTAAACAAAACATACCAATAAAAACAAAAATGACTTAAATAATAAATCATAAATCTCAAATTTAATAATTATTAAAAAAATAGATTTATTAAAAAAAATAATATGAAAAAATTATCACATGTAATATCACAGAACCATAGTTTTTTTACAAAACCATGGGCAATGGAAAGGAGATTATAAAATAATTTAAAAATAATAAAACATAAAAAAAACTATCCCAAAATCATTTTTTTATAAGAAAAGTAAAAACACAAACCTAAAACCACTATCAAAACCTTACAAAAATATAAAATATAAAATTGCATTTATTTCAAAAACATGAGTTTAAAAAATAAATAAATTGAAGGCATATCCTAATAAATTGGTTGGTGGTTGGAGGAGGTAAAAATTATGGAGAGAAGTCCAGTTGGAGGAGCTATTGACGATTCACAAGGATGCTATGGAGTATAAAATAAGTTATCCCATCATTATTAAAATTCCTTGAGTATGGTTAGATCCACACATCCCAAGCCAAATTCTTGAATGAATCACCAATGCATGGAAGAAATGACAAGTGGTAAAGATCGATGATGAGGTAGTTGTCTAGATATGAGTAAGGAGCATAGCTTGTCAAGTGGATCTAGTATTTGAATAGATGAGGTGAGTGGAGATATAGGGGAAATGTCAAAGGAGCCTTTCATTAGAAGAGTTTACCAAAATGGGAAGGTCAAGCTGAAAACACTAAGGACATCGATGAATTATCTTGAGAATCTCAAGATTTTTATCCTCCCCATCAATGAAAAATCATTTATATCTAAAACATTTTCTCAATCCAATCCACATAGTATACTGAGTCTTAACGTAAATCTATTAAAGTGTATAGATATGTATTTGACCATTTAAAAAAATTAAACAACAATGGATTCAATGCATAAGCAAATATATTATCCTATAACATGCTTCGATTAGATGTTGATGATGAAAATAGGCTGAGATATTGATCCAAGATATTTTCAATCCCTGAGTATTATATATCCAAATCCATAAAACTACAACACACACTCATAAATATATGTATATGTGTGTGTGTGTGTGTGTGTGTGTGTGTGTGTGTGTGTGTGTGTGTGTGTGTGTGTGTGTGTGTGTGTGTGTATACTAAAAATTTTAAACCTTGATATAATCAAATCCACACACACACACACACACACACACACACACACACACACACACACACACACACACACACACACACACACACACACACACACACACACACACACACACACACACATATATGTAATGTGAGGCACAAATTGTCGTTCGACTTCACTATTTCATTTCATAAATTGTATGCACACATATAGTGAAATTTTTTCCTATAAACTAGGAAATTGCTCTAACTATAAATCCCATAATAATATCACTATACCTAAATATGTAAGTTAGTTATATAACTCACTATTCACATGAAAACCAATATTAATATCCCAAACTCTTGAAATATAATGTTGTTACATAACAACATTTACTAACTTTTTTATGACATAGTAAATACTAATTACCATGGGAAATCTAAATTCCTAACATATTAATTGTATAAAACAACCTTTTAAGCTATCAAAACCTAAAAGGGAAAATACTAATCATTTTAAAAATGATTTTGTATACCAAAGGAAGTTAGATATTTTTAGTTTTAGTCCTTAATAAATTTCACACAATATGATCCCATCGTTATGCATGATGTTCCCATCAATTCTAGAGAAATCCCACTATTCTATAGTGATACAGTTTTGGTAATCTCACTGATTAGTAAGTAAATCACCATTTTATAAGATGAGTTAACCATTTTAATAAAGAGGACTAATGAAATTTCAATTACCTTTTGAGATACCTAGATGATTAACAGGTTAAGTTCACCATTTTTAAATTAGAGCCATTATTTAGTAGGTCAATCTCATTGATTGTAGGAAAATGTAATGAAGTTAGGAACTTAAATCCATAATTTATTATGTCATTCCCTTGGGAATCTACCCTTAATAAACAAAAATTTAACCATCAATTTATGTACGATGTATACCATAGAAATTTTTTAATAACTCAACACTCTTAAGCTACAAATTTCTTCTCATGCGAACATTTTTTGGGAGCATGTATTAGTAGATCAACCTATCACTAAGGATATACTTGAGAATAATTATCCTTCATAAATTATTATACCTAAGTTATTTTCATTTTATGTTCAAGGATAACCTTTTATTAATTTTTAACAATATATATGCTCTTTTGAACATTGGGCCCAAATTGGAAGCTTGATTTTAAAAGTTTTTCATTGTAACTTAACCCAAAGGTGCTTTGATTGGTTTATAGTCTTCTAAATGGTTCTTTATAAACTTTAAAAAAAAAATTAAGATGTATTTATATCATATTTCATTGTTATACCTTACCTAAGTTACCATTGTAAAATTTTCAAGCACTGACACAAATATAAAAGAGTTTATATAAGACTATGTTATTTGATTTAAAGATGCTTTCTATTCATTTAATTATATGCCCTCAGATTTGGAAGTATAATTTATATTAAGTCTATGTGTTATTTTTACACTCAAATAAAGAGAATTACATAATACATTTACTTCATTTGAGACCTTATATTGGGATTTGCATAAATATACATGTGATCTAATGAATACTCAAACCAGTGTGACTATCACTTCACCAAAAACTATGCATGAGGGGAATATTGTTTCCTATTCAAATAAACAAGTCAGAAAATATAATAAACCAATTTTAAAAACTTACACAAAACTAAGAGTATATTTTAAATAATAAACAATAAAGGTATTGAACAAATGAAAGGAACATGCCTTTAGAGTATCTCCCATAGTTAGACCATATACCTCTACCAAATGATAACCTCTTTAGTTTGATTGGTACTACAATAGGCCACATGATATATTACACACAGTATTGGTGAAATGAATGATAAAACTTCATCATGATTATAATTACCCACTACACATATTTGAAAATGTAAAAAGATAGAACTTTTTTACTTACCATGGTATAAATAGGCATTGAGATAATAATTATTTTCCTCTTGGAAAAAAGATTACGTAGTTAGCCAATAGGGAAATTATTACATTTATAAAATACATATCTATACCTATTTCATATACTTATTCTAGAGGTTAATCTAATAAGGTCAAGACATCTCATGCTATTCCTTTTGAGGATCACATGGTCCATCGACCTTCACAAAATGTGAACACTAGTAAAAGTCCTTCTCCTAGTGCACCATCTCCTAAAACTAATCTCTCCCACACTAATCCCACCAAGGAAACATTGTTCATTCAATTCATTCATAAAGAGACTCATGGATAAGATGAACCTACACAACATATGATGCTACCTAAATAGATACATAAGATTCCCATTATATTCTACATATAGTTTAGAGTCAATGATAGAAATCAAACCAGTAGTTTCATTCTAGATGATCATTATAGTCAATATTTATTATTTCCAACTATATTTAATTTCATATTGTGATTGATTCATTATTACAAAATTACAAATATCATTAAATTGAAATATATCATATGACTCTATAATTTACCATATCCAAACATACATTACAAAAACAAATAAAAGTACTTAATACATAATGAATAAAGAGCTAAACATAATTTTTCAAGTGATTCAAGGATAAAAAATACTAACTTACCAACACACCATGATAAAAGCTCTTAATTATACCATATGGTTGTATTTTTGGGCTATTTATTAAAAGAACAATAAATAATAACTTAAACCAAAAATCATAATAACATCACAAAGAGGGAAATGAAGGAACAATCAATAATTTAAGAGTTAAAACTTACCATCACCTTATTCTTTGTATCTTCTCTTCAATTTATTTCAACTGATTCCAATGCAATTTGATTTATATGTGGATTACTTACTAGTAGCTTTAAGATGACTCCGATGGATTCCTTGGATAGTTAAATGTATTGAAAGAATATATGGATGATCTAAGATGGATGATATGAGATTATATGTAAGGATTATGGATTTATTATTATATTTTCCATGCTCCAAAAATGGGTATTTATAATTTGGTAGAGGGAGTTTTGGGGGATTTGTTAATTGTTTAGAAGCCTCTATTTTGGAGAGTTATATAATTTTGAAGAGGATTATCTAGATCTTGAAATGTATAGGTTAGTAAGGGATAATGGGGATTTAATGAGGTTTATGGTTCATAGTGATGTAGGAAAGGCTAAGGTGGTATGTTGGCTAGGGGGTAGCTAAATAAATAATAATTTTTAATTTTCAAGTGGGCTTATGGATAGTTAATGTAGTAGGATTAGTAGTTAAGCAGGATGTTATTAGGTAATGGGGTGATTAATTTGTCATAGGAGGTGTAAAAAGGTATATGGAGTGTAGGGAATTTATAATAAGATTTTAATTAATTGAATAAGATTATGGTTATAAGATAAATTAGTGGGATTAATAGAAGAATTAAGGAAAGTAGATTTAGGTGCATATATTTTTACCCTCTTTGAAAGGCAATTATGAGAAAATGAAGTGAAAGAAGTAATGTTATTTGAAATTAAAAAAAATCATGAATAAATTAGATAATTATGTTAGTATACATGATTCCCCCTTGAGGGGATGTGTAGGGAGGAATGAGATGGATGGATACACAAAAATAAATCCCCAGGGTGGGATAAGATGAAGATGATGAGGGGTTGGGATGCCCCAAATACTAATTGATCTATGATTGAGATGAAAGTTCAATTAAGATTATGAGATAAAAATTATTGAGACATTAACTAAGGTTTGGGGAATAGACATACAAAATATGCTATGAGTTAGTGATAATTCTTGAATAAGGATATATTCAAGGGATAGCCATAGGATAGTAAAGGATATTCGACAAGTGATTTTGAATTATAGATTAATTAAATATATGGTTAATATCAAAATAAGATTTAATATATTTGAGTGACCTATAAGGGATGGGATGGGATTTTAAGTTATTAGTGGTTGAGCTATCCCTAGGCACTCAAAAAGTGTCCCTATGTTTTGCATACATAGTTTTAAGAGACCTCAAGACAATGTATTTCTGATTTAAGATGTTAGATGGGGGGTGGGGAATAAAAGTCCATACTTTGGAAAAGGGTTTATAATGACTTAGGGATGATGATTATGTGATTAAGTGTGATAATAAGATGTAAAAAGAGATTTAGAGGTCAAAATTAGTAGACTCGATAGGATGGTATAGTTAGCAAGGGTTAAATGGGATGAATGGGGTAAATAAGGAGGGAAATTAGGGGAAAATATAAAAAATGGGGGTAAAAGTGTTATTTTGACTTTTTTTATAGTTAATTTATGCTTTGGAGACAAAGATATGGATCACATTCCTCACTCATCACACTGTGGAGAGAGAATCCAAGAGTAATGGAGGGTAGTCGATGTAGGACCACTAGTGAGTACTCCAACCCTAACTATTTTATTTTATTTTTTTAAAATTTATTATATTAATTTAATTATGGGTACATTTATTCATGTAAATACTATTATTGGTGGCATTTCCCTCAGTTATGGTATTGCCACTACAAGATTTGGTATTGCAACTATAAGTTGTAGTTTTACAAAAGTATAAGGGATGACATGTGGTTTTGTAAAACTTCATCTAGTGAAGGGTATGAATGTAATATCTCATAAAGGGATAATAATTTTTTCAAACCACATGGATTGACATGTAATTTTTCAAAACTTTGAGTTTTGAGTGGTGTTATTTATGATACCAATAGTGAGGATAAAGAGGGATAGGGGATATTGAGGAAAATGGGTATAATGGTTGGTTAAGGGGTTAATAAATGAATGGGAGTGGGGATGAGTTAGAGTAAGAGGTTAATTGAATAAAGTGTTATGCTAGATGGAAGAATTTGGTGAAATAGTTAATTAGATGGGGTGAAAAGTTAATTAGGTGGGGTTTAGTTAAATAGGATGGATTAGTTATAAGGTAGATTTTAATGGGAAATATATTAGCTAGATAGATGAGTGATTAGATATATATGCACTAATTAAATAGGAATGGGTGGGATAAATATACATTATTATATATATAGGATAATTATGATAATTTGAATGGATAAAATATGATAGATTAATAGGGGTTGTGGATTAATAAGATGTTTATTGGTATAGGAGGAATTAAGACTGTTAGTGTCTAGGGTATGCCATCCAGTGGTGCTACACAAGATGCATAGAATGATGTTGATAGACTATGAGGTGATTTATATGATCAACCTATACTAAATTTCTATAATTCTAGTAGTGTGAATTGATATAGAATTGATTAGTGATCTAGTAGAGAGATGTCATTCAAAGACTAGTAATTTTCACTTTGTGACTTGGGAGATGATAGTGACGATAGAAGATGTTCTAATTTTTTTTAATATCAATGAGAGGTGACCAAATATACTGGTGATCTAGGACCTTGAGTGTGATTATATATATATATATATATATATATATATATATATATCATGTGGGTAGTTACATATTAGCATATGAGATGCCTAGGTAGATATTGATAGAGCATTGAGAGAGGGGATGAATAATAGGTTGAGAACTTGAGTGTGATTATATATATATATATATATATATATATATCATGTGGGTAGTTACATATTAGCATATGAGATGCCTAGGTAGATATTGATAGAGCATTGAGAGAGGGGATGATTAATAGGTTGATACTTATAGTGATGTCTCTTTTTACCAGCATATATTTTCTAGACAAGAGTGGGTAGTGATTTCACCTAGGGTTGGGATATGTGGTAGATGACATGGTGGATGATTACCATGTTTTTTCTTGGGGTCTTATGGTACTAACACACATATATATATATATATATATGTATGTATGTATGCATGTATGTATGTATATGTATATATATGTATATATATATATATATATGTATGTATGTATATGTATATATATTTATATATATATATATATATATACATATACATACATACATACACACACACACACACATATATATACACACACACACACATATATATATATAGTTACATATGGATGCCTACAAAGGGGAAACTAGCCTTGGGCCATCCTTATTGTTACAACTATGGATTTGGGATCACATCAATATAGAGAGACCATTGCATACTCAAATAGATAGGTATCCTAACTAGCCTTTGGTGTTTGGGTGGTAAATTATTCTAGGAGTTCAAAGATCTCATATTGTTGACATGTAATTATATAGATAGATATTTGATCACTTGAGGTCTAATCAGATTATCTAGATGTCATATAAATAGGTATAATGGGGATGGGATAAGGTTGAAGATGTGGCATGGTTCATGCTTACTAAGTCTTATTTGATTGGCTATCATGATTATATCATCAAGAGATATATGATTGATTAGGATTAGTAACAGTTTAGGAGATAACAAGATATACCAAGGGATGGGCACCTATTTGCCCATAGTGATAGAGAGAGGATATAGTGAGGACTTACAATAGATAGATCACTAGCATGAGTGGATTATGAGAGTATTGACCCTATGATATGGGATTATAAAATACCCATAGTGGATCCAAGAGTGACTATGATATATATAGGGTGGTGGGCTAAGAGATGGGCCTAGAGATTACTTAGATGGCTAGTAGGAAAGAGGAGAGGGGTTTTACAGATAGTTATAAAGGCACATGATCAATTAGGGAGGAGGATAGATCAAAGGGTACAACCCTAGGCACTAGAAAAATAGGTTGAGTATGTGGGGTCAAATGTTATTGTGATTAACAATAGAGATTAGGGGGTTAGAGGAGGTGAGCAAGTCATAGGTGGGGATTAGTTAGGGAGGAGGGTAGGGTTAGATGATGCAGGTCCATCCAAACCACCTCTGATTGAAGATGAACATGAATCTATAGATAATTTAATGTGAGAGGTACAAACTCAAGTGACAAATCTAGCATCTATTATAGTCAAGTGAGATAGGATGGTGATAGACCTACAAAAGAAAATTATATAGAGGGATAACCAGATGGTGGGTTTATTAAGATAGGTCACAAGATTATTTGGATAGGTGTCAATATTTTATGGGTATCTTAGTTAGAGATAGGCTCAACATGAAAATATATCTATAATATAAAATTACATTTAGAGCTGAGATGTACATATAATATCATTATTAGGGTTGTACAACTACAACCAAGACTGAGGGAGAGCGATTCAGAGCTATATGTGGCTAAGAAGGCCATGGAAGAGGATGTTCTTTTACTAGAGAAACATGGTATGGGGATTGTGATGAGATAAATATCTTTATTGACATGAGAGGATCAATAATATAATGATTTATATGAGGGAGTAGTGCTAATAGATCAACATGCATTAACCTTCAAATCTAGTTCTTCTAAGTCTGTGTATCAGCCTACTAAGAGGCCACTTGGATAATAGTGATTTGGAATTATACTTATGAGATAGTGTTTATACTATGGACACATATTATGTTAGCACATTGATGTCCATGGGGCCCATTTTTGTAGTTATATATATATATATATATAAATATATATATATATATAATATATATATATATATATATGTATGTATATATATATATGTATGTATATATATATATGTATATGTATATATATATATATATGTATGTATGTATATATATGTATATATATACATATATATATATATGTATATATATATGTATATATATATATATATATACATATATATATATATACATACACACACACACACACACACACACACACACACACACACACACACATATTATGATTTACATGAGGGAGTAGTGCTAATAGATCAACATGCCTTAACCTTCAGAGCTAGTTCTTCTAAGTTTGTGTATCAGCCTATTAAGAGGCCACTTGGATAATAGTGATTTGGAATTATACTTGTGAGATAGTGTTTATATTATGGACACATATTATGTTAGCACATTGATGCCCATGGGGCCCATTTTTGTGTGTGTATATATATATATATATATATATATATATATATTATGATTATGTTGTGCATGATGATGTATGGACTTGTTTATTTACATTTATTGGTTATGGATATATGGATCATGTATGTTGCTGTTATAGATTTAGATTATGTGATTTTATATTTATGATTATATGGGATGTTTATATATATATTGATTTAGATGAGATGTAATTATGTACATTGTTTATCTGATATGGATGACTATTATGTGTTAAATTTTATATATAGATGAAGTTATTTTAGATATGTGATAATGTGATGGTATAAATGAAATGTAAATGTGATGGTTAATATCATGTTCTAGGATAAAGATAACTAATCCATTGATTTAATCATATGTTCACAAATTTATTTTGGCTAGAATCCTCATGTACCAAGGAAGTGGGGGTTTTAACTAGTAGGCTAGGATAATTAAACAAGATAATGAAATTATTTTGGGGGATAGAATGTGTGGGGAATTTAATCCATTAGAAATGTCAGCAATATTTTTTTCTTCTTTTGGCACTTGTGATTATATGTCTATCCATGACATGAGGATAGTCATGGTCACTTTTGATATTATAGTGCATAGGGGTAATTGGATCGGGAACTCTATTTTATAGCATTCCCAATTTATAAGTTGAGTAGTCAAATAAATCCATCCTCTTTCCATTTAGTAAAAAGAACAAAAATTAACACTTAAAAAAATAAAACACAACAAAACCACATTTTATAAAAGATGATATAAAAGGATTAAGACAATGGTCATAAACATAATGATGATTGACAATATTTACATGTGGATATATAAATGTACACACAAACACATAAAGGATAATACAAAATATGTACAAAGACAAACATTTAAGAAGATAATATGATAGGACTATGACAAAAATTATGACATAATAATATATAAAATAATCATACATAATAAGGCTAAGTATATACATTAACTGTTATAGAGGTATCGTAAGAAAAAAAAGTGATTTAAATGATTTCAAAACATAAGGACAACCAAACATAGTAAATAAAGGGATAACAATAGTATTATTTATAAAATGGTTGAAACCCTAAAATGACTTAATAAAAAGTTAAAAATGGTTTCCTTATTTTAAAGCATAAAATAAAAGGTCACTAAAGTTATATGATTATAATCAATATGTACAAGATGGCCTATGATAAATGTCTTTAAGGATATGGTTAAATAGATATTTATAGGGGTAAAGTGTGCCAAATAATCTTTGATAATTGAGACAAGGAGAAAAAATAGTTATAATAATAATAATTTTAGGATCAAAAGTGAAAGGTCAAGATTCAATTACAGAACATACTATAAATCTTCAACTATGAATACTATATTACCCTTATTTAGTGATGAGGTTAGTGGGTTCATGTGGATTTATACTTAGAGGTTGAATGGGGATGAATGAAGTGGGTGTGATTAAGGATGATAGGGAGAAGATTAATTTAGGAATATGTAATTGGGATGTGGATTAGGATGGAATGAGTAGATATTTTAAATTGGATTAGATTTTATAGATGAATCCTCAACATATATCATCCTTTCACTTTTAGCAATGATTTTCCCCATTTTAAAACTTAGATCTCTCAATTTTTCCCAAGCATATATTTTATACCCACTATTAGGATTAGGGTCATATGGAAATTATGGGATGGATTGAAAATATGAAATAAGTGGAGTGATGATGGATGTGTGTTCCCCCAATATTAGGGACTTATAGACAAATAATATGAGGACCCTTTTAAGTATAAAAATGCTTTAGGTGCATAATATTCATGGGATCATCAATCTCATTACCATCTAATGTGGCTAATTTAAAGGCTCTCAATCCAAATTTTTAAATAATAACATAGGGCCCAAGATAATTTGATTCAAATTTTCCTTTCTTTTCTTGCTCAGAGTTGGTGTTTTTCTTATTCTCTTTCAAGACTAGGTCACCAAATTCAAATTCTCTAGACTAGATCTTTTTGTGATATTGGCCATTAAACTTATTTTGTTATGACTTAAGGTGATCCAAGGAATTTTGATGATTTTCATCTAGTAACTCAAGCTCCTATATCATTTCTTGTCTATAATTATTATCAATGATCATGCCCCACAAAGATATTCATAAAAAAGGGAGCTTAACTTCAATAGGAAAGATTGCTTCAGCTCTATAAACCAAAGAATATAGAGTATCCCAAGTAGGTGTTTGGATGTTAGTTTTATAAGACTAAAGAGATGGATATAGTTGTAAATGCCAATTTCTCCTAATATCATAGACAATTTTCTTGAGAATTTTGAGAAACATTTTATTAGTTACTTCTACTTGACCATTACCATATAGATAGTAGGATGTAGAGAAATGTTGCTCAATATGATAACAATTACATAAATATTCAACATCCTAATTTTTAAAAGATTTACTATTATCTGATATGATTTTGGTTTGGATTCCAAAGTGGCAAATAATCTGATTCAAAATGAATTTTGATATTTGTAGACTTGTGGTATAGATTAGTAGCATTGCTTTAACCCATTTAGTGAAGTAATATGTAGCTATGATTATGAATTTGTTTCCATCTAATGACATAGGATTAATAATGACACTAAGGTATAGTCCCCATATTAAAAATAAACATGGGCTCATTATAAGCCATAATTCTTGTGCAAGAGCATGGATGAGATTACCATGCTTTTGACAAGATACACATTTATGCACATATTAGTAGGTGTCACGATCTATTATGGGCCAATAATATCTAGTCTAAAGTAAATTATTAGCTAAGGTGATCCTATTGACAAGACCACCATAGATACCATTGTGGACCTCCTTGATTTTGAGAATAACTTCCTCTAATGTCAGGTATCTCAATGAGGTTTCATCATATTTGTGTTGATAGAGCATGCTACTAAGGATGGTATAACATAATTTTTGATGAATGAAAGATTTTCATATGTGATGATTGAGGTTTGGTGATTTTATGTTATCGTGGAGATATACAGAAATGTTATGGTACCAGGGTAGAATTGGATTAGGTATAGCACAAATTTGATAATGATCCATTATTTGATGAGATGGTAGTAATAATTTTTCAACTAGAAAGTTGCCTTCAAGTACATATTATAGAAGATATATCAATGATCCAATAATGGCCATTGATTTGACAACTTTATTACTTCTCTTAGGAACCTACTTAAATGCTATCAACTAATTTTTTTTAGTTGGTCTTCTAATTATTTATAGGGAAGTAATTTCTCATCCTTTGTTTAAAACTCTTAGTTTACCTATTTTATAATCAACTAAGAATCACCAAAGAATTAAAGATGCAATATATTACATTATATGGTGAGTTATATTCTAGAAACTAAGGTATCATATTCCATAATGTTGTTTGTGCATGGGAAAGTGATTTAAAAGGCTTTAGGGATTAGGTCACCTTGTGGGGTTACTAAAAATATTCCTTATCATAACCCATACATGGTAAAAGATCCATGAAAATATAACTTCTAGTAATTTTACTCTTCAATAGCTATTATATACTCATTTGGAAAGGCTATGATTAATGGTTTAGTGTCTATTATGGGTGCTACTACAAATTGATCCATAAAGACTTGTCCTATAATGGCCTTTTTCTTTAAATAGTCAATATTAAATTCACCTATTAAAATGATCCATTTTTATATTCTACCAGTTAGATCTAATTTAGATATCATTTACTTGAGGGGATCAAGTTTTTATATGATATTGGCTTGGTTATTGAACATATAGTGCCTAGTTTTTGTGAGGTGAAGACTACAACCAAGGAAACTTTTTAAATAGGGGTGTAGTTAAGCTCGTATGAGAGTAAAGTTTTCTTTAGATAATAAAGTAATATTTATTTACCTTCATCATCATGTTAAGCTATTAATTCCCCTATGGCACAAGGTGTAACATAGATATACAAAAATAATAGCCTTATTAAGATAGATGGTGATAACATTAGAGGCTTCACCAGATATTACTTTAGATTATCAAAATCCTTTTGACATTGTGAGTTCCATTAGAAATGATCCCCCTTATTTAAAATATGAGTGAAGGGATGAAACTTATCTACAAATTTTTATATAAACTGATGGATCACCTGTAGCTTTCCATGAATTATTCTTAATTGCTTCAGGTTCTTGGGAGGAAGCATTTCAATAATAACTTTCACTTTAGCAAGATATACTTCAATGCCTCACATAGAGACCATGAAACCCAAGAGTTTTCCTGAGGTGACACTAAATACACATTTATTAAGGTTTATATTGATCTTATATTCCCTAAGCCTCTCAAAAATTCTTCTTAGGACAATAGGATGCTTTGATCAGAACTTAGACTTTCCTAGTATATCATCCACACAATCTTATACAATATTGTGCATCACATCATGGAATATTACTATCATAGGCCTTTGGTAAGTGGAACCCACATTTTTCAACATAAAATAATTAGTTGATAGTATAATGTCTTCCAAGGAGTGATAAATTTCATTTTATGTTGATCATCAAGAGTAATTTTAATTGTATTATAGCCAAATAAATCATCCATGGTGGAAAGCATCGCATACCCTATGGTAAAATCCATGATCATGTTAATATTAGGTAATATAATTCATATTTTGGATATGACTTGTTTATATCTTGGAAGTAATTATATATACTTATTCATCTCTATGGTTTGGCTATGGGGATAATATTAGATATCCACTCAGAATAGTCAATTGGTCAAATAAACCTGACTTCCAAGAATTTATATAATTCTTCTTTGACCAAGAGGGCCACCTTGGGGTGAATTTGGTGAAGTTCCTATTTAAATAATTTGACATTTGGGTGGATCAATAAATTATGTAAAACCAAGGTAGAATCCAATCTAGACATATCAAAATAGATCCATGTAAACACATTGATATATTCCTTGAGAATCTCAATGAGGATTTGTTGCTCTTCAAATGTAATAATTTCCCCTAGTTTGACTATTATATGATTTTAATCTATCCTAATGTTCAATTTTATAACCTAATCAATGAGAGAGGGTGATTTTTCCTATATATATGTTGGGGGTGCTGTTAATTCTTCTCCTAAAGAAAATTCTTCTAGAATCTCTACATCTAACTTTAGATAAGACTCTTGTTCACTAGGTATGGACTAGATTTATTCCATATTTGGAGAGGGATAATGGTATTAATATTATTATTAATTGATTTAATTTAGTGACAATTGTTTTTCTCCAAAATATACAGATTCTTTTAGATTGATAGAGAATTATTTCTTGTGGTCTCCTAGCAACATAAAATATTTAGCTCTTAGATATTCAATAATTACCTAATAGTTTTAAAAGACATAAAAATATGGCTCATTCTTTTGATCCTAGTATATAAGTGTGGGATAGAGGAGGGATATGTTGATGGTGGAGATGGTAGTGTTAGGGAGGAGATTGGTTACTACCCAGTCTTTGTAAAGAATATAGAAAAAACATGTTTTGAATTGTTCGTCAAAAGTAGAATTTTTAATAAATAAAGAAGTATCCCTAATGATAGTACCTAGGTCAATACCCAAAGGTTTGTACCCTAATTCAAGATGTTTTAGGTGTTATCTAACCCCTATAATTTCTAGCTTACCTTGTTCATCTCTTCCTAGTCATTTTCCCTTATAGTTCATATTCTAAAGCACCTTCTGAAGCTCGGGGTATTTGTTATTATGAAATCTAGGGCCTCATCTTCAAGAATGAGAAATGAATCATAAAGTTATTAAAAATATTCATCTAATAACATTCATATACTTATGAAGGATGTGGAACCAAATTGATAGGTAATGGGTTTATCTCACCTCATGGTCGGGGACCCATAGCTATGTAGGGAGAGTGGTAGGTTTATAACACAAAGGATTTTGTATTCATACTCCCCATAATGCTTGGAAATGATTTTAATGAGGGTGATATGTGGGGATTAAAATGAATCAGGTGATAGATCATCATGGTGGAAATATTTCATAGATTTAGGACTGTAAAAGGAATTATGGGTGTTATGCCAATAGTAAGTAAGATTAGATTGTTCTATTTACTAGTTAAAATAGTGTTATTTTTTCCCTTGAATTGTGACCTCCATTCTAGAATGAGGAAATTTGAGACATTGGTGGAGGGTAGAGGTCACTTCTCTCATCTAATGAATCCAAGGGCATCTAAAAACAAGATTGATTATGAGATCAACATCCACTACATGAATTAGGGTTTGGTGGACTACAAGTGCCATAACTATAAGAAGATAATTATTCCAATAGATGGCCTTTCATTATCATCATATACTTTAATTATTATCAACATAGGCCCTAATGAATATGCATAGTACCCCAACTTCTTAAGAAAGTCAACATTACACAAATTTAAGGTTGACCCTCCGTATATAAGTACACATGGGATCTTATGATTGGTAATGGAATTTTCAATAAATAGTGGGTAATTATGATAAGGGCCTATAGGTGGCATATCCTATGCACTAAAATTAATATATTATGAAGGAGATAAATGACCCACCAAATCCTAAAATTTACTTGTATCAATATCCATGGGGAATTTTAGTTCATTTAGGATTTGATTAAAAATCTCATGATGTATCGATGACATCTTAAGAAGATCCATGAGAGAGATTTGAGCTAGAGTCTTATAAATATGTTGAATGATATCATATGGCTTGTCAGAATAACTCAAGAATTTCATAGGGATATTGAATTAATGAGATGAGGAGGTAGATGGGTCATTTGGAGGTGCTCTAGGAATGGTGATATTTTCATGCCATGTAGTAACTACATAGTCAACTATTTCCATATTAATTTTATAGATATTAGATGGTAGACATGTGGGATCTTAGGGGCCTCAAATTTTTAATGTTATGGGATAGAGTGATAGTCAGTTCTATTAGAAGTGAAGGATTGAACATGATCCTTTTGTGGTTTTTTTTGCCTCTGATCATGCTTAGGTAAGGGATCCTGATATATACCTAGTTGTTAATTCTTAGATTAACTAGTCAGGCTCTCCCCTATAACTTATATATATCCTTTTTCTATTAAATCTTGGTTAAAGTTCCTTAAATACATAAATTTATTGATATCATATCCATTTATTCTATGATATTGGAAAAATTTGTCTTCTTGATACCAATTTGGTCATGGATTATTATCATCCAATGGTTGAATTTGAGGGAGAGTAATCCTATTAACAACAATTAATTATTGTAGGACTAGTTTAATGGCTATACCAAGATAAGTTAGGGTCCTTTTTCCCATTTGAGAATTTGGTTTTTCCCTTATTACCCTTATAGTGGGTACATTTTGATTTTTAGTAGTAAGGGAAGCTTTTTACATGGTTTGTACATATTTTGAGTCTGTGACACCATCCCCTATGGCATTTTTATTCTTGTTGAAGATCTTAGGCTTACCCAAAAAATTATCATCTTGGTTTTGACCTTATTTATTTTGGGTATATAATTTAATTTTCCCCTTCTCAATGAGTGACTTTTTAGTTTAGATCCCCATTTCTATAATTTTATCAAAATATTCGACACACTAAAATTTTAATTGGTATTTAAATTCAGCATTGAGATTATCAATAAATATTTTGGCTAGCTCTTTTTTAGGGACTGTGTAGTGGAATTGGCTAACAATGCTTACCCACCATTGTAAGAATGATGCTAAGCTTTACCCATTTCTTTTATTAGTATTATAAAGATATATAATGGAGATGTATTGTTTAATGTTAAATGAGAATTATCATACAAACTTCTCTATTAGCTCTCCAAAACTAGATATAGACCCTTTAGGTAGATGCATAAACCATTATAGTGTAGGTCCTATGAGACTTTTAATGAAGAGTCTAAGGAGGTAAGCATCATCATATGAAACTTTATGGCATGCTACATAAAATTATTGAATTTTATCATGTGGGTCCCATTTCCCTTTATATTTGTCAAATTTTGGAATTTTGAAGTATACCAAGAAGGGTACTTGTAATATGCTCATATCCAATGGGGATGTACAAAATTATTCATATTTTTATCTCATTAAATTTGTGTGAGGGTTTATCTATTTAAGGGTCTCTTTCATCATCCTCCACTCTTGGGTGAATGAGGGGTCCATTAAGGTATTGGAAGATTGTGATTGGCTCATTTTTGGTCATGATGAATCAGGATTGGTATTTCTATCATTTTATCTTGGTGAAATGGGACTTTAGTTTTAAGCATGAAATTAGGAGGTAAGGGAATTAATATGTTGAGTTAATTAGTCTAAATGATCCTCTAAGGTAGATCATGATATGTACCTAGGGATATGATATGCTAATGTATATGGGTTGATGGGTTGCTGACATGTGGTACATATCCCCCATAGTTAGTTATATAGGTCTAATATATTAGGATAATGGAGTAACATGTGGAATTAGTGCATTGGGTAATGGTCAACCTAAATTAGGATTAAGAGGTTACCCATACATTAGAGGTCTATATAAAGGAGGTGAATATAATTGTAAAGGTATCAATTAAGTATTGAGTCTTCTATTATAAGAGGATATTGGAGGTTGTCCCCTGGAAGAGACATTGTGGATATATATATATATATATATATATATATATATATATATATATATATATATATATATATATATATATGTATATATATATATATTTGTGGAGTTATTCCTTCCTCAAGGAGTATTGTATGGTGTTGCCCTACCTTAAGGGTATTCTATTTCTACATATATTGAATATTTGGACATCTTGGTCTACCAATCTATATATATATATATATATATATATATTGGTAGACCAAGATGTCCAAATATTCAATATATGTAGAAATAGAATACCCTTAAGGTAGGGCAACACCATACAATACTCCTTCAGGAAGGAATAACTCCACAAATATATATATATATATATATATATATATATATATATATATATATATATATATATATATATATATATTGAATTTATCTATATTTATTTTGCATTATTTATGAATATTCTAAGTGTGGATCATAACAAGGGGTATGAGAGCTTTGATTTGGGAAATTTGTGTGGAATAAAACCCTAGATTTTTGGAGTCATCAATATATTTATATTGGTTTTTAATTTTGAAACAAGTTTTTTCTTGGATATAAATAATATTTTAAATAAGTCATATTAAAAAAATCAAGATTTTTTGATTAGTTTTAAAGGAGTTATTGTTATTTTAGTGTTTGTACTAATTTTTTTATATCTTAAAAAATATAAGGAAGTTTTATTTTAAATTTTTACCAAAATTTTAAGAAGATACAATACAATTAAATTAAAAATTTTAGAATTTTTCAAATTGTTTTTAGTGATTTATTATGATTTTATGATTTTTTGTATATTCACTCTACAGGTCAAAATTTGTGGAATTTTTTCAAAAAATGTTTTTTGAAGTTCCAATATAATAATATTAATCTAGGTTAAAAATTTGGGGCTATTTTGATATGTTTTGAATGAGTTATTGACATTGTAGGTTTCACAAACCCTAGTTTTTATTTGTGAATCATGAAGTTGCAAAATTTTTCAGGGGAGGATGACATTAATGCTAGAGAATGGTGGATCCTTTTTAAGGATCATACTAAAAAAAGGTTTGGAAAAAGAAAATTGTCTCTTTTTTTGTTTGGACCTGAACTTCATTGGTTTGATCAGTTGAGCTTTATACAAAGGTTTTATTCATGGAAAGAAATAGAACATATCTTCTTAGATCATTAAGATATAAAAGAAAAAGAGGATGTAGAAGAGGAAGAAAATAATTTTGGTAATGAAAAATAGAATGAAGACACTAAAAAAGAAAAATTAGTGGAATAAAATAATGATAATGAGGAATAACATGCAAATGAAGAATAAGAAGAAGAATTAGATGATAAGGGTTCAAATAATTTGGCTCCAAAAAAATTTGAGTCAATTTTTAAATTTTATGGATGCATTCAAAATAAGAAGGTTATTGTTTCCATAAACCCTACCAGTAATTATAAATTCATCAACATAAATGTGGCCAAGCATCTACATGTTCAAGCAAAGAATATCAAGTGAGTTCAAGTAGATGGTAAGAATATTTCAATGTTTGAAGATTTGAAGCTCATTATGGAAAAATATGGTTTGCATTCAGATTTTTATTCTTTGGATATGGATGATATGGATATATTTATAGGATATCCTTGGATATATACTTTGGTAACAATCAATATTAATGTTCAAAAAAATTTCATGAAGTTTTGGTATAGAAAAAAGGTCACTTTATAGGATATCATTGTGGGAAAGGAACCAATAATAGTCAAGATCATGAGGATGAGATTGAAACAAGTGATGAAGATCATGAAGAATATTTAGGTGACATAGATAAAGACACACTAGAATCAGAAATGAACACTTCATCTACTCAAGAGACAAAGAAGGAACAAGTGGAAGTGGTAGAAGAAAAGGTGGAAAATTTTGAGGTATATAGACACCTACATCATCATGAGAGGAAATAACCATGGAACTAAGGAAGTGTCACATCAAAAATCATTTTAGTTATACAAGAAATAATATTTCCAATCAGTATGGCTATGCATGGAATCCAAAGAATAATTACGATGGTCAGGTATGGAATCAGAGTAGCATAGTGGAATATGGTATATGGAATCAAAAGTGAAAGAATTATGCATGGACATAAAATCAATATAATTATGATCATGAATAAAATCAAAGGAGCACAATGGTATTTAAAAACAAGCTTGAAGAGATATCTCTTGCCAAAATCACATATAGATGGCTAGATGATCGATATTGGTGACAAGTGTGTAATGATTTGAAGCATGCTCATTATTTAATTTCCTCATAAGTTTTGGTGATGAAACATGTCAAAGAGGGAGGTAATGCTATGTACCTAGGGATATGATATATTAATGTATATGGGTTGATCGATATGTTGACATGTGGTACACATCCCTCTTAGTTAGTTATATGGGTCTAATATATTAGGATAATGGAATAACTTGTGGAATTAGTACATTGGGTAATGGTCAGCCTACATTGGGATTATGAGGTTACCCATCCATTAGAGGTCTATATAAAGGAGGTGAATATCATTGTAAAGGTATCAAGTAATCATTGATTCTTCTATTGTAAGATGATATTGGAGGTTGTCCCGTCAAAGAGACATTGTGGAGTTATTCCTTCCTAAATGAGTATTGTATGGTGTTGTCCTACCTTAAGGGTATTCTATTTATACATATATTAAATATTTGGACATCTTAGTCCACCAATATATATTGTGTTGAATTTATCTACATTTATTCTACATTATTTTTTAATATTATAGTTATGTAAATTTATTCTGTATTAGTTAGTTATTTCTAGATCTCTTCTTTTTAACCTCAATGCAGTTATTTTATGGGGGTTCTTATTCTTCTTCCATTTCTTGTTCATGATATACAATATTATATTCCCCCTATTCTTGGTGAGCATTATATTGATGGGGTGGAGTATTAGGTTTAGTGGATGGGTGGATGAGATATTGTAATAGTCTTGGGTCAAATGTAATGGGTAGTGTGCCCCCCATTCTAATAAATTGGTCAAGATTTTGATCATGATTCTTATTGATATATTAGTAAAAATATGCCCTAACCTCATCACTATTAAATAAATCATTCATAAATTGGTCCTCCTCTCAAGGGGTATGCATGTCACTATGTGTTTCTTCATTATCCTAGTTTCATTCACCTAGATTTCCAAGGACGTCATTTTCTTGATTAGATCCTTGTCCCATTATTAGGATTTGGGCATGGGTTCTAATAGTCATGGTGGGTGGTGAAGGTGACCTGATAATAGTGATTAAGTGTCTTTGATATAAGATGATGAAATAGAAGGTGACTTTGGATACTAATTTTGTATTACAACTAATAATAAAAGTGGTTAAGAGAGGTGATCAAATGTGATTTAGATTTAAATTTTGAGGATTTGAAGACTAGAGTAAACAAATAGTATCAAAGTAATAAACCTATAGAGGTTCATTCTATAAAGAATACAAAGAGGGTGAGATGAATACATTCACTTCACACCAGTAATATGATGATTGTATGGGTGATAGGTATAAAAATGCAAGATGATAAGATGATGGGTGCTAGACAAAACTAATAAGTTTGTAAATGTAGGAAATGTTTGATTTAGGATAATTTGAATGAAGTGATGACTATGTTAGAGAATGATAGGTGACCAATAAAGTTTTGGATCTAAGAAAAAAACTAATACTCAAAAGTTATGGATAGTAATATGGAGATGAAATGTTTTAGTTTGGTCATAAGATAGGGTGAACACTAAAGTTTTAAATCCAAGACAAAACCTAATATTCAAAAGGTGTAGATAGTGAGATGGATATGAAATGGTTTAGTTTGGTTTTAAGATAAGGTATACCCTAATGTTTTAATAGGTGTTTTTGGTAATAAAAGGGATAGGATAACTTGATTAAAAAATAATATGGGCCTTATCACAACATGCACACAAGCAAGCCCAATCATAAGCCCTATTATTATTCAACTAAAAGGGTGTGTTACTTGATGCCTATACTATCTAATGACTTCATAAGTTAGGTTTTAGGTTGATGACCCACTAAATAATATAATGAATCCTCTCAACCCCATCTACACTTGATGGTCACTTGGGAGATGATACTAGTTCTAGTAGGAGATCACCTATTATGGCTGATAGGTCCTAAACTAGGTATACACAAGGGTGTCTAGGGACATCCTCAAGATATGCAAAGGTATGTTGGACTCAAAAATATATATGGTGTTTAATTATTGGTTTATATAATTAACTCTTCACCTTCATGGATGACCTATATAGGGTCAATCACTTAGCGTAATGACAATTGTCCTTGATATTTATACTCTTTTAGAACATCAAGTTTTGTTAAATGTGCAATGATGAAATCTATGTCACTAACCCTTAGTGACTAAAAAAGTGCATGGGGATGAATTCCATGTCACATAAACTCCTAAAATAAAAAATGGGTTGACAAACAAGTAAACAAAATATTATTTATCTGATTAATTATCTATGTGAGAAAATCAGTCAAGAAAACACACACACACACATATGTATGAATGTATGTGTGTGTGTGTGTGTGTGTGTGTGTGTGTGTGTGTGTGTGTGTGTGTGTGTGTGTTATAAAAATTATAGACTAAGTACTATTCCTATAAGAACATGGGTTAATAAAATAATCTAGTGCCTCTAGCGAGGATGGTCTTTCACAAAAACTAATTAGTAGTTTTAAAATAGTTAAAACTACCTCTGTACATGAAAAATTCACTTACACAATTAGTTAGTGCAAAACTAATTCTAGAGAGCATGAAATCACAAATCTTATGCAATACTAAAACTATATAATATGTGGGTTTTCAAGTTGTTAACTAACCATGATCATACATTTTATTCAAAATCATAGATGGTTAGTCAATTCCACAAGTCAAAATGCAATATCATGGGTCATGTTATGCAGTTTTACAAAAAATTATAAACCTCATAAAATGGAAAAAATATTCACAAGATTGATAAAAATATCTACAAGAGTTAAATGTTTATAGATTACTTATAAATGTATTTATAAATAAGAAATATATTATTCATCTATTTATAACTAAAGCTAACTATATTTGTCAATAATACTTATTACAAAAGGTAGTTTTTTAGAAAATACTTTTGATAACAATTTTTTTTACAAAATGATTAAAACATAGTAGACACTTTTTTAAAATGATCAATTTTTTCTATTATAATGTCCTTAGATTAATTAAAGTAAGATTGTATTAAATTCTTAATAAAAATTTACTATTAAAACTATCAAATATACCTATTACTATGTAAAACTAGTTATTTTAATCTAATATGCCCTTAACCTATAGTACATTTAGAGATATGTGTGGCTAACTTGTGGCTTACACATATTCATATCATCTTGTTTCATTTCTTGATGTTCTTAGTATGGTTGGCCTTTGGAATAACCATGGCTTAGTAATGTAAATATAAGAGGTAATGGTTAGTATTTTATCATCATATTGTGAATTTTGTTCTTATTGAATTATTGTGAAGGTTTCCCCCTCAAAGTGGCTTAGTCATAATATTCAATTACTTTACTCTTTCACCAATTGTTTTTGTGGATCTTCTTATTCTATTCTTAATTATGCCATATATAATTATACTATTGTGAATCATCTAATTAATTTCCTTATAGGTGGTATCAAATCATCAATTTGGAAAAGATTATACGGGTATTTTTTTTGGATCTATCATGTTAAGCACTAGAAAGATGAAAAAACATAACTTATGATCTGAGAAGAATTGATTTATTTCATCACCGTAGTTTTATTTTTGAGGTTTTTTTATGAAAAAAACATTTGTGTGGGTTAAAAAAAGTCTAGAAATTTGTATTCTTTTTGTAAATTAGCAGTCATTGGATTTTTCTCTATAAGACAATCACAATGGTATATTCTATTGGTACACTTTTTTGGGTTAAAAATTTTCACCCTTGAGCACAATAAAAATAATTGGATTCATCTCAGTAACATGATCTCAAAGGTGTATTCCACTAACACATTTTTTGGGGGATGAAACCCTCCTATGGTTTGTGCATGGCTAATCCAAACACTCATGGATGTGGGAAAGGGAAATAAACTCCAAAAACTCCTCACAAGGATGGCATGGAATCTAAGATTTTTGATCCATTTATTTTGGAGTTAGTTTAGAAATTTAAGTCAGGGTTATAGAGCATGGTGAAAAAAGATGATTTTGATATAGTTAAAGGGGATATTATAGGTTTAAAATGGGACTTAGATAGGATGAAATATAATTACAATAAATATCTAGGTAATTAGCCAACTTGTCAGCTCAATCACTACAAAATAATCCTCTACCACTTCAGTTTGGTTCTCCTACTCTAAACAATACTAATACCAATTTTGACCCTAAATTGATGTTTCCAAAAGTGGACCTATGTAAGTTTGATGGTAATTATCCACTCACTTGTCTCACTCAAATTTGAAATTTTATTTTATTTGCATCAAATTATTTGTTGGCCAAAAGTGGATATGGCCTCTCTCTATTTGGAACCTAAACCATTCATTTGGCATCATTGGTCATGTGCTCAAAATAAAAATAAGGGTGTCTCAATTTCATGGTCAATATTTTTTAAGGAGTCGTAGCTCCACTATCACAATAATATATCTAAAAATTACTTTAGTCAGCTAGCCAAGTTCTACTAAACTAAGACTGTCAAAGACTACATTCATCAATTTCATAATATCTCCTTATATGTGGTAGACATCATTCAGGAAAATATAACTGACCTGTTTTTAGGTGGTCTCAAAGATAGCATCCAATTGGAGGTTCACATGTTTCATCCCAATACTATATCTGAGGCCATACCAAAGGCATGCATGGTAGAGGGAAAATGGCTTATTAAATAAAGACCTTTCACTAATGTTTGTGAACACACCTTTATAATTAACACTCAACAAATGGAAGAAAAACATGCAAAAGGTTTGTGTTTTGGTTGCAATAACAAATGGAAAAAAGGGTATCATTATGTTGAAAATAAGTTATTTTACATTAGTGGTTCCAATGATGAGGAAGAAGATGAGGAGGCTTCAAGGGAAGGGGTAAAAAAAATTGAGGATGAATCTAAATATTCTCAACCTACTATTTCCTACCATACACTTTCAATCATTACTGTTCCTCAAAGTCTTAAGGTGGTGAGATTCTTGAAGAAATAAAAGGTGACTGTGTTAATTGAATCTAGGAGTACACATAACTTCATCAATAGTAATTTGGCTACTAATTTGAATTGTTTTATTTATTTACCTCTAAAATTTTGGGTTAGGATTGTAGATGGTGGTACAGTCAGCCATTGTAGAAAATGACAGTATTAAGCTTGCTATGGGAGGCTATTTTTTAGATTCCCTTATGTTTATTATTCCCATGAGAGGAGTTGAAATTATTTTGAGAGTGTAATGGCTCACCACTTTGGGCATTATTGAGATTAATTTTAAGGAATTATTGATGAGGTCCATTCAAAAAGAAATAATTGTAAACTACATAGATCACAGGCAAAATCTCCACAACTAGTTAGTTCCCATCAGATGATAAAGATTCTCAAAAACTGTGTAAAAGGTTTTTCAACATGATTATTTTCCATGGATGTTCAACCAACTAAGGATACTACATGTATTAATTTGAAAAAGGTGTTGGATAACCATTTTATTGTTTTTGGTGACATACCAAAAGGACATCCCCCAAATTATGCACATTATCATGTCATCAAACTCATTCTAAGAAGTACACCACCCAATATAAAACCCTATAGGTATCCATATTCAAAAAAGAGTGAAATTGAAAATATGGTACAAGATATATTGAAGGAATAAATCATCCAACATAATCAAAGTTAATATTCTTCCCTGATGGTCATGGTCTGGAAGAAGGATGATAATTGGAAGATGTTCTTAAACTAGAAAGAATTGAACAAATACACCATCAAAGATAGGTTTCATATTCAATTAATTGATTATTTAACATATGAATTACATGGTTTTATTTATTATACCAATTTATATATTTACTTTGGATATCATTAGATTTGCATCCATAATGAATACATACTTAAAATAAATTTTCAAATATATGAAAGCCATTATGAATTTATGTTCATGCCTTTTGGCCTCAAAAATGCACCATCTACATTTTAGAGTTTGATTAATACTATTTTTATGCCATTTTTTATAAATTAGTGTTTTTTGATGATATCCTCATCTATAAAAAATTGGGAAGATAATTTGAATCATGTGAAATAGATACTTTCAGTTCTGGAACAACATCAACTTTATGACAAACCTTCCAAATGTGATTTTGGTGTTCAAGAGGTGGAGTAATTAGGTCATATTATTTCACATGAATGAGTGGAATTTTATCCCAATAAAATCCAAGCAATAGTGGAGTGGCAAGTTCCCAATACCCTTAAGAAACTCCTTGTATTTTTAGGGCTAACGATTTACTATCATGGGTTTGTCAAAAGTTATGGTAGAATTATATCCCCATTCACCTTTTTTATGAAGAAAGAATCCTTCCAATGGACTGATTTAGCTATCAAGGCATTGGAATAATTGAAAATGGTTATGTGCACCACTCCAATTTTGGCTACTCCTATTTTTTCAAAAACATTTGGTGTGGAGTGTGATGCATTAGTCTATGGCATGGGGGTTGCACTCATGCAAGAAGGTAAAAAATTGGCATTTGAAATTTTATAATGTAAAGGAAAGAATAGGATCAAACCAATATATGAGAAAGAGATGATGGTTATTCTATAAACAATGAATTAATGGAGACTGTATTTGATGGGTCATCACTTTCATGTAAAGATTGATCATGATAGCCTCAAATATTTTTTGGAACAAGACTTATCATCTAAAAAAAATAAAAATAGATGACTAAAATGTTAGGTTATGATTTTGAAATAGTGTATAAGAAAGGAAAAGAGAATGTGGTGGAAGATGCCCTTTATCAATAAAATGAATTAGTTGATGCATTTTTATGCACCATGACCATGTGGCATGTAGATTGGATAGAGGAATCAAAATCAAAATGGGAGAATGATAGTGGTACAAAGTATTTGATTCACAATCTTAGCAGGGTTCTAAAGAATGAATCTAAAAAAATTATATGGAAGGGGAACACATTATGGTATAAAAATAGATTATACATTTGTAAGTATTCTCTCCTCAAACATAAAATTATTTAGGACACTTGTAAGACACTCAATATTTTTGAAAACATATCATATAATCAAGCAAGATTTTTTTTGGGAAGGACTCAAAGGGGATGTTCAGAAAGATGTGGCTGAATGCATAGTATGCCAAAAAAATAAAGGTGAAACCATTAATACCTTAGGTCTTTTTCAACCTTTATCCATCTCTATTTACTGTTGGGAAGAGGTTTAAATTTATTTAATTATAAGGTTACCAAGGTTTGAGGGTAAAAATGTTATCATGGTAGTTGTGGATTGACTCACCAAGTATGCTCATGTTTTCTCCTTATTATAGCCATTTTATTTTATCAATATACTTCAAAAATTTCATGGAACTCTAAAGATCAATTTAAGTGATTGATATCCTATATTTACTAGTAATTTTTACACTGAATTATTTGCATGATTGGGTACCTAGTTGGCTCATAGCTAATACTATCATCCTCAATTTTATGGAAAAATAGAGGTAGTCAAAAAATATCTCAAGGGGTATCTTCATTGTTTTGTTTCTAAAAAATAAGACAAATGGGTTCACTGGATACTTATTGAATGGTGGTATAACACTTCTTTTCAAATCTTATATAAAATTGGTAGTGTGGCTTACAAGTTAGAATTACCCCTAGCCACTCGCATACATCCAATATTTCATGTATATTTATTGAAAAAAGTAATTAGACATAGATTTTCCACTGATAGTGAGTTACCTAGATTAGATGAAGAAGGTAGATTCATTTTAGATCCTAAGGATATCCTTCACATGTGAACTAAGAAATTGTGGACTAGATCCATTAAACAATATTTGATCAAATGGAAAAACCTATATTTTAAAAATGTAACATGAGAGGATGAAGCATTCCTATATAAACATCTTAGTTTGATTCAATAGTTAGTAAAATGTTGTTTTGAAGTGGAAGGGCATGTTATGCACTTAATCTATAGTACATCTAGGGATATGTGAGGCTGAATTTTGTCTTACACATCTTCATATTATCTTGTTGAATTATTTTATGTTATTAGTATAGTTGAGATATGAAATAACCATGGCTAATTAGAGTATATATAAGAGGTAGTGGTTATTATTTTATCATTATATTGTGAATTCTATTCTTATTACATTATTGTGTAGGTTTCCACCTTTAAGTGGCTCAATCATTATATTCAAGTATTCTACTCTTTTTTTAATTATTATTATGGATCTATTTATTCTACTATTAATTCTATCATACATAATTATATTATTATGAATCATCTATTCAATTTCATTACATGATCAAAAATGACTAGCATGAAGTGCATTATTGTAAATAATAAAAAATCTGATCAAATTTTATAGAATACAAAAAGCCTTGACACTTTCAAACTAATGTTTAATTATAATAAACTAGATTCTAAATTTACTACTAGAAAATAAAATAACATCAATTATTTTCTTGTTTCTTTTAAAATCAATCCTAAAACCTATAAAACCATAATTATCAGTCAAAACTACTTTTGCAAATGTGAGATATTATGCTCAATAGACAAAGGGGTGTTTTATATCAACTTGGGTAGCACCTCACCTTCTTGTGAGCATAAAATAATAGAGATAGAAAACTATTAGGGATTCAAGATTAGTATATTGACCTAAGATTTTGAAAGAGCCAAAATCACCTTTTACAAAGGTAATAGCATAACTATGTTCAATAATGTGACTGTAAAAATGTAATATTGGTATCTATAAGATAGCTATTAATATTAAGGATAATAGATTTAAACCTAATCCTTAAAATACAAATTAATCCAACATAAGAATATAGGAATAAAAAAGATGTAATTTAAACTAATTTTTGACTATAAGACTATATTATTACAAAATCATAGTATTAAATATCAAACTACAAATTTTTAGTGAATTCACCCTTTATGAGCTGTGGTATTGTAGAAGACCAAAATATTAACAAGGTAACAAGTTTTTAGTGGTTAAAGGGTACAATTAGTGAAAAATCACACTTTAAAAGTCAAATCCATCAATCCAATATCATGATTTGTAGATCAAAATCACCTTTTGGCTAGATATGAACATTTGATGATATTTATAGCTTTCTCTTTTTCCAACTAGTCTTGTAAGCTATCAAAATACTTCTAACATGTAAAATGGTAAATTTGAACCCACCATGGTCACTAATGTATGATTATGTTTTTAAGATATTGATTAAAACTACTATAAATAGTAACTTAAACCCAAAATCACAATAACATCACAAAGAGGGAAATCAAGGAACAATCAATAATTTAAGACTCAAAACTTATCATCATATTGTTCCTTGTGGTAACTTTAGATTAGGATTACTCTACTAAGATTAGTAAATTATGTTATTTATACTTATGTATTAGTAGAGTAAAACCTAAATAAGTATAAAGAACATAATGTACTAATCTTACTCCCTCATAGGGTTTTGAAAATTAATTCTAAGAGCAATTGAAAGAAGATATACTACTATTAAACCTTCCCAAGAGCATCCCTCCTCCAAGAGTGGCCAAGAAACATGATTTTACCATTATTTATTACTCCAAGTCTTTGTCAATCATGGGTGACTTGATCCTCCATCATCTCTCAATACACCAATGGCTTAGGCTCATGAATTTTATCAATGTGTGAAAATAGTTGAATCTTTTCTACTGAAATTTATGCATAATAATTTTACATGAATGAATCTTAAAAATTATGGTCTTATCCCTCTCATTTATATATTTTTGGAAATGATCAGAATCAACCATGATCACCCATCTTGATATCAAGATGTGTGGCCATGACTAAATTCAAATTTAGAGGCTCAATCCATAAACATCCCTATTAATATTTGAAATAATGGGGCATTAATAATGCATGGTAGGGCTTAAACTTGATATTTTTTCCATTTATGGCTTATAGATGCCACCTCATTGATGATGTCACTAAATGATGCATATATGTGGAAATGGATTTTTATTTACTATATATTCACTAACTTTCATGTATTTTTAACTTAAGATCTTGGTTTTCTTTAATTTACTTAAGTGGGTTTAATTAATTTTCTATAATTCTTTAGAAATTGGTTGTTCATTTAATCAAACTAGTTGAAATGTCAAGTTACTGAGTCATGTTTTGACTAGAGTATAATTATAATAAGGTGGTAGTTGCGTACAGATAAATTAGAGCATTATGGGTACAAAATAACACATGTACATGATGTGTGCTACCAACTTATAAGAATTTAGTGGTCCAAAGCATCATTTTAGGTGGTTTCAATTTGACTCAAAGTGATTTGAGAAAAGATAATAATAACAAAAAATGCATTTCCCCATTCAGGGATACATTAGTCTAAATTGACACTTGTATATGAAAATCGTGAACCATTTAGTGCATTTTTAGTGATTTTGGTATAAATTATGTATTATCATAGAATGTTTTTTAGATTGACAAATTTAGCACAATAGTGATAAGAATTGGATGTCTAGATTTTGCCCCTATTTGAGAAGGTCTGTTGAGATATTCGGTCGAAGCAACACCTTTTCAAGGAATGGAAGAGTTGTTAAGAAGTTGGAAGTTAATGACTAAAAAAATTATTGGAATAAAAATGACTAAGAGGTGGGGGTGAATCAGTCTTTGAAAATTTTCTTATATAATTTTATTTAAGAAACCATAGATCATTTAAATAAGCATGTATCTCTTAGCAAGCATAAGCACCAATCCACAATGGCATGAAACATATGAAAATAATATATATGTGGGAAAACCTAAAGGGGAAGAAAAACCATTGATGATTAAAATGGAAAAAATCATATAATACAAACACCAACTTTAGTGAAGCACTAAACCAAACTAGCTAAGCACCAACTCAACTAGGCTTTAGCAAGCACCCACTTAAAATGAGGCAATAACCCCATAGATGAATTAGAACCAAATTATACACTTAAAATAATTGATCAAATTTATAATACCTTGTTTCTCATACAATATATTATGATCTATTTCCTCATATCTTCACACACTTATATCCCTCTCAAAACTGGTCTCTAGCCTTCTTCGCTCAACTAGCCCTCTTATTAAATTGATTAGGTTGAATGACCTTAATTATCATTTATAAAACCTATGTAAAATGATAATAAATAATAATATATACTATTTTGATGGTATATAATACCTCCTTATAATTTTAAATATTTTTTATTTTTTGATACACTCTCCACTCTCAAATAGGCCTAAAAATGCTTGGTATTTATACAAGTTTCTTGTTCATATCCATCTTAGTCAAAAAAACACCATTACACTCTTAATTAAGCCATTAAATTAATATTATTACATATGATATACATGTATTAAACATTAATTGAGTCACTTTAGGTCTGATCTTTCTCAAATAGGCCTTATCTCTCCTTTAGGTCTCATGGAGATCTAATACCATTAGGCCTACATAGCACACATTCCCTTTTGATCTTATTAGAGAAAATAAAAAAAAATTTACATGGTAGATAAAGATTATATTCCATCCAAATATACCCATGATAATATCATCTAGGCTCCATAGCATTTTTTGGCTCAAACCACTACTTGGAGCACATCATTAGTATTGTTCATATTAGGCCTGTGCATACCTAGGAAATATGTCTTTAATAATTGGATCATAAAAAAAAAATTCAAAAAATGATGGAAAAAAATACATATAAAAAATATAACTGACCTTAGGGTCATCACCATGTTAAATATACTTCATAACTTAGGGTAAAAATAACCAAACCCTTCTTTGTAAGTAGCCCACTCAGAACTACCAACTAGCCTCAAAACATAGTCATGAAGAATTAAAATTATTATACTCAAAGGGATAAATTAAAGGTATTATAATGTATTAAAATGATATTATAACATATAAATATCAACCTAAATCAAAAATATTATAGTCACTAATGTAAATTATTGGTCTTGTAGATGAATATGTTGACCTTCTCTCTCATAGACTTCACTTAGGCAATCCATCTTGGCTTTAATGTTCAAACATCTTACATTGAATTCCAAGATTTTTCAAAGAATTAATAGGTAATTTAAGTTTAAAGAAACAAAATAATGTGAAATAGGTTCATCAACTCATGGCATAGAGTCTAAAATTTGTCACTGCAACCTCCTTACCTAGAACTGCCAGTTTGCCTCGAAGCACAATCATGGTGACAATGACCTTCAATCACCTATATGATCATTTATATAGACTCTATTGTGCTTATGGATGATATTATGATATCATTAGGAAAATATAAAATATAAATATACCATTTTAAATTTATAATATTAGTCTTTTATATTAATCTCACAACCTTACTTCTCATTGTCTCACTTGAACTAGACAAGTCAACTTATGAGCACTATTTTCATCATATCTACTAACATAAAAAACATATATCCAACATATGAACATAATATCATTCTATAAGATAATATCCAAAGTTCTAAAAACTAGATTAATGCAAGTGATCCTATTGATAATATTTGATCATCAAAATGGATTCATCTCAGGCAGACAAATCCTCAATTCTATAATAACGGTGCATGAGAATATTCACTCGTTGTTCAGCTCAAACAATGAGGGGTTCATAATGAAAGTGGATATTGCTAAAGCATATGACATGGTGGATTGGTTATTCCTTTCTAAAAGCCTTACTTCCTTTGGCTTTGAACAAAGAGTGGTTGACATGATCAAGTAGTTGATATCTACTACTTCTATTGCTGTGTTGGTAAATGGGAGTTCGTCTCATTTTTTCAATCCGTCAAGGGGATTAAGATAGGGGGATCCCATTTCCCCTATTTTTTTTATAATTATGGATGATAGTATGGGGTGATACTTAGGGGACTTAGTTAGTAAAGTTTTATTTAACGACCTGAAACCCTCTTCGCATCCTTTAATATGTTCCCATGGTCAATTTGTTGACGACACTATCTTCATGGGGCAATCTGAAGTCACAGAAGCTAGAACTTTAAAGGAAGCTATAAATTTATATTATTCTACCTCTGGACAACTAATAAACTGGAACAAAAGTGCAGTATTCTTTACTAATACCCCAAGTCATAGACATAACAAAATAGCAAAAATCCTTGAATGTTCCATAGGATCTTTTCCTTCCTCTTACCTTGGTCTCCCTTTTGGGATGAAAGTTCCTGAAGCTTTCTGGGAAGGACTTATTAAAAAATTTGGTAAGAAATTAGTGGGATGGAAAGGTAGTTTTCTAAGCCAAGCTGGAAAGCTCACCCTCCTCAAAGCAAGTCTTCAAAGCATACCCACGTACGCTTTGAGTCTTTTCAAAATCCCCACTAAATTTGCTGAAGCTATTAAAAAAATTCAGAGAAACTTTCTTTGGTCAGGTACTAAGGAGAAAATAATAATGCCTTTAATAGCATGGGATAACATCTGTAAACCTATCAGGGAAGGTGGACTAGGAATAAGGAAAATTAGAAGTATGAACACAGCTCTCTTAGCTAAGCAGGGTTGGAGGGTTTATCAGGAAAATAAAGAATGAAGCAAAATATGGAAGCACAAATACTTATTTAAGGCAAAGTCATTCCCTAAATTCTTTTCTAATCTAGACATTTCCCATCCTTCTGCCATATGGGGGGCAGTCCAGGGGACTAAACATGTTTTAGAAGAAGGAAGTTCCTAGAAAGTTGGCAATGGCAAAAAGGTGAAATTTTGGGAAGATATTTGGTTAAAAGGAAAACCTTTGCAAGATGAAATCCAAGATAAAGATGTTAGAGATTGTTTCAAGCAAAGAGTGGGAATAATGGTTAACCAATACTGGCAGAACAACTCCTGGGTGAACCTCACTGACTATGATCAAGATTTCAAGGATATTCAACTATCCCTAAATGCTATATCCCTATACCCTAATCTTGAAGATAAGATTGTTTGGCACAAAGAGCCAAGTGGACAGTTTAAAGTTTCTTCCATTTTCACTTCAAAGGGAAATTTCAACAAAACACTGTGGACGAAGGCCTGGATCAAGGGGCTCATCCCTAAAATCAAAATCTTTTTATGGACCCTCCTCCAAAACAAAATCTTAACTTTGGACAATTTACAGAAAAGAGGAATATATATTATGAACAGGTGTATTCTTTGTAAGAAGGGCCTTGAAGATAGAGATCATTTGTTCATAAACTATTCTTTTACATAGCTAGTCTAGAAAGAGATCCTCAATCTATGGGGCATCGCATTGATCCATCATAAAAACATGGAATTATCTCTTAAAAGCTGGTACTACCCCTCCAAGAATTCTGAAGTAATTTTTTTATGGAGACTTACTCTTTCCCATATTTGGTGGGGAATATGGAAGGAAAGAAATAATTGAATTTTTAGAAATAAAGAACTCCCTAGATGGGTGGTAGGACAGAACATCATTAGAGTTATTAAGGAGAATTTTTTATCACAAAAGAATCCAAGCTCAACTCTCCAAGTGGATAATTCCTTAAGTACGGAAAATTCTAAAGGTAAAATTGATAATCCCAGATTAGGAGTTACATGGAATGCTCCCCCTCAAGGGTGGATTAAAGGAAACTTTGATGGAGATGCTAAAGGGAATCTGGGGAAAGTAGGTTGTGGTGGAGTCTTGAGAAACCATACAAGAAAGGTTATTGATGCTGTTGCAATCCCCATCAGTAAATCGAATTGTCACATTGCCGAAGCTACTGCTGCCCTTCAGACCATCAAAATAGCTATGGATTCGGGATATCCCAAATTGTGGCTAGAAGGAGACTCATTGAACATCATAAATATTCTTAACAACAAAAATACTGTGTCTTGGACCATAGAGGCTATGGTAATGGATATGAAAACCTTAATAATTTTTTTTGATAAAGTGACTATAACCCACACCTATCGTGAAGCCAATGGAGTTGCAGATTGGTTAGTAAACTGTGTAGTCCGGATAGGACAAAAAGTGAGGTGGAAGGAAACATTAGAAAAGAATGTGGAACTAAGGGCGCTCATTCTTCATGATGCAACTCATGCAAAGGAGGGAAATATTAGATTGTAATAGAAATATAATGAGTAAGAGGAGTGGCTTTGTGGGGAAAGGTCTACAATCATTAAAGAGGAAGGCTCTTGAGAGTGAGAAGCAGATCTTGAACATGCCCAAACAAAGCCGACTTTCAAATCAAATTAGCAGTAGGTGGGATCATTGTAAAGTTCATAGCGACTGGGTTTCAAAGGAGATGAGTATGGCTTGCGAAAGGAAGGGAGAAAAAAGGAAGAAAGAACCCAAAAATTGTGATGAATGGAGAGAGAAACAAGATGTCTGGAGAATTATGCAAAAAGGAAAAGTTGTGAACTATATGGAAAGGCTACATGGGTCAAAACCACATATCACTATGGCTTTTTTCAAAAATTGGATTGATGAAAGGGTCACTTTGCATGGTATCACAGTGAACCTAACTAAGGATTTTATAGCAGAGGTTACAGGGCTGCCTACAGATGGACTTAAATTCTCTAAGCAGACAAGCATTTCGAATGAGGCCTTTTGTAAGTTCCCCAAGACGGATGTGGAAGAGTAGAAGCTGGTCAAGAATGGGGATTTCTATGAATTGGAATAGATTAAGGGGATATGGAGGGATGTCTTATGCTGTATAAGGGAGTATTTCATCTTGGATGGAAGAAGCAAGAGAGTGCATAAATTCTACTTTGTTTTCCTTAATCATTTAAGACACAAGGTAAGATTGTCTTTTCCCTTTTACCTGTGCTTCTCTTTGGTCCAAAGTTTATATGCTCATAGGAAGAAGGAAACGCGTCCTATCCTACATGAAGGCCTAATTCTTTTAATCGAAGGCTACTGCAAGAATAAAGCTATGGTTAAGAACCCTAACCAGGGGAAAAATAAGGAGTCTGGTATAAAAGGGAAAGACAAAGTCAAGTTCCCCAGCAACAAAAATTAGAATGTAGAAGAAGATACAGAGTGGGAGAGAATTGATAAACCTAGGGAGGAAAATCTGGAGGAAGAAGAAGGTACTAAAAGCTGGAATAGAAATTCAAAAGAGGATGAAGAATGTCAAGAGAAGAATGAGAAATAAGGAGTCAGCAAAGAGGAGGAATCTAAAAATTGTAAAGAATAAACTGAGGAAAATCAGAAAGTGTCAGAGGAAGATATTGTCCAGGATGGCCCTGTTGAGGACCCTGTTTCAAGAAACGAAAGGGAAAATACAGTTCAGGATGACAATCAAGAAATGGACATGGAAATTCAAATTGGAACAAAAGAACAGTATCAAAGGGGCTGAGAGGATCACTTTGAAGAAGGCAGGAACAGTCCCAATAAGAATTTTGAGGAATGGAGAGAGAAAAGGTAGAATGATGGAAAGCACACACCTATGAGTTGGGTTAATTGCAAAGCAGAGGCTTCTCTCCAACTTGATTCTTGGATGTGTAAGGAGATTAAGGATCTCAAAAGGAAAGTGAAAATTATGGAAGATAACTAGAAAGCTGCATGGAACAAAATTAACATGGAAAAATAGATAAGAGATATCCCAGTCAAGCTCAAAGATTACGAGAATAACCTTCGAGAACTCATTAGGGAGAACAAAATGAAAATGGAGGAAGTAACGTCCAACATTTGTGCTGCAGCTGCCAATATTGGAAAAAGAGCTAGCGAGGAGACCAAATATTTGGAGGGGCCTAGCAAAAGGATGAGATAAAGCTCAAGAAAGGAGGCTACACAAGAGGGAGCCAAGTTGGCAGCAACTACCACTCAGGATACTGTTGTGAAAGGTACAGAAACTGTGAAAATGATTTTGGAACTAGAAGAATAGTCTGGTTCTTCTTGCTGGTTATGTTTTCTGGTCTTGTTCTCTGGTTTCTTTTTGTAATCTTCTATCTATGGTGTAGCCAGATCTATGTTAAATCTGGGTTTTGACTAGTGGTCTCTCTGGTGGTTTCAGGTCCATTTAAAACTTGTTTTTGCTACTTCTTTGTAGTAGTTTTTAGGTTCTGCTTGTGGGAGTTGAAGCTTTATCTTTCTTTCTTTGTACTTGGGTTTCAGGATCCCATCAAAACCTATTTTTACCTTTATCTAAAACATATGAACATGTATTAAAGGTATTTTAAAACATATCCATGCTCTTGGATTCATCCCTAATCTATGAAAACACAACTCTAATCAACTTCACACTTCTACCTAGTTTTCTCACTATTTATACCATTAGGCCTTTTAGTGATAGGTCAAATTGTAAAAAAATTTAGCACATTTGATGGATGTAACCTACTTGTAAAAAACCATGGAAAATAAATAAAATTATCAATATTAAACCTCTATCCATTTACAAAATTTTACTTGGTCAACTCTAATTGTTATTGTTGATGCTTGGATTTGCACCCTTGAGGTAATGCTCAATTTTCCTCATCCAAGTGGCACAATGGAATCATCTCTCTTGCTATGGGTGAAAATTATATTGAGATGAATCTCTATATGAGGGGATATCTACCATTTATTCACCTTTAATATCTCTATAAACTAACAACTATGAATGAAAAGGGAGAAGGAAAACAACTCAGAAAACAAGAGGTGATGCACCAATATTTGATATCCTCTTAAGACTGAAACCACTACTTAAATATAAACAAGGTGTTTCACATAAAGTCAAAACAAAGACATTTTTGCATCATTATTTCATAAGTTATATTTAGGAAGGTATTTTAATGTTTAGGAGGGTGATGAATGATTCTACAAAGAGAATACACATATACCAATTCTAAGACATTTATACACTTGATAAAGAATACTAACATAGACCTACAACATCATATTTTCTGCATATTGGTAAATGAACATATATTTATATGCTATAAAATGAATTTTTTACTAGTAATTATCAACAATATTTAAACTTATACTCAATAGTGCAATTTGAAAATGGCGAAATCACTTGTATATTTCTTTAAGAGTTACTAGTACAAATCTGGCTAGAGTTTTACCATAACCAACAAAGGCTTCCAAATGAGTAGAAAGAGTAAATATATATAAGTTTTTGGAAGAGGTCAAGAAAAGGAATGTCTAAAAATGATTTAGACATGTTTCAACTTGATATTAGAATAGTTATGTTGCATTTTATAAGGCGTTCTGTTTATAGTTACACCAATAGAATTAAGATATTCCAAACTATGTTTTGCCATAAATGGATCCATTGGTTGGAGTTTCATTTGGATTTTAGATACCCTTTGTTAGATAGTTGAGATATGAAATGGTGTATAACAACTTGAATTTTCAAGTGCCTATTTCTTATTGTTATGCATAGTTGTTTAAGATCTCACTATCTATCACCTTTATCTTTGTCTTCTAGTTCCAACACTTTGTTTTAAACTCCAACAGCTATTCTTGAAATTGAAATTATACACTCTATTACTCCTTTGTTTGAATCCCAATGGATAATTTCCATAGTTTAAACTTGATTTTTTGTTGTCCATCACTCCTCAAGTATTTCTTCAAACTTTTTGTCATTGGATTTTTTTTAGACTTTTTGTTCATGGCCACTTTTCTCGAAAGAATTCATTCATGCCTTTTGTTTCCTTCCTTTCTTTCATATTTATTGATTGGTTCATTTCCTTCAGAAAAAAAGTCTAAAGGAAATATTATCTTTATAATCTTCCTCTTAGACCATTTCTTTAGATAAAATGTCCAAAGGAATTCAGTCTTTTAGGCCCCTCGTAAACTTCCTTCAGATAAAAAGTTTGAAGGAATTTTTTCCTTTTCAAATTGCCCTTCAAGATTTTTGAAAAGAACCCTTCAATTTCTCAAAATGGTCTCTTTTTCTTCGGCCTTCCTGCAGATACCCTTCAAAAAAATCAACATACCCTTTAGGATTTTGAAAAGGTCCTTCAAGCTTTTGGAATATGTCCTTTAGAAAAATTAAATTGTCCCCCTTTCTCCAAAAAAATCCTTTAGAATTTATATTAAATACCCTTTAGAAATGGAAGTTACATTTCAAAATAATTATTTAGACCTTCAAAAAAAAAAATTAGACAAAATGTCCAAAATAATTCTTTCCTTTGGTTTTTCTACTAAGTACCCTCCAAAAAGGCAATTGTCCAATTTCTAAAGAAAATTTACCTTCAGGAAATTTTCCAATCTACCCTTTATAAATATGAACATACCCTTCAAAAAAATTTAAAGGTTATTTATAGCATGAAATAGTCCTTTGAAAGAGTTTTCACCTACCCTTCAGGAAAATTACTTCAGACAAAAATGTTTAAAATAATTCAATAAGGACTTATAATAAGAATCAAAATAAATATACCTTAGCAAAGGACTTAGCCAAAAGAATAGAGAGAAAATATTTCAAAAGGAAAACACTTGGGTTTTTACATGTAAAAGACTTCAACTTTGTATAAGAACACTTCCTAAATAATGGACATGAAACTTACATACTAGACGTAGACACAGGTATAGACTCATATGTTTTTCAAATAGGGGTGTCCAATTTTGGTCAACAAACTAGTGACTCATAGGGGTAGCATGCCTACTATACTAACTAGACCAGTAGCCTAAATAGTCTATTAGGCATGGAGTTAATTAATGACTAAAATAAACTAGAAACCTTGACCATGATTCAAAACTTAATCAATAGACAACCTTTGACTACCTTAAACACAAAAAATAAAAAGACACACAACAAAGACTAAAGTAAACACACATGTGATACTTAGCACTTAGAAAAAGATAAGACATAATAGAAAGAAAACTAATTATGTATAGCTAATTAGATATTATCTTTCCCCCTCTTTGATAAAAGTGAAAACTTCTTAGGTATCTTCCATGGCAAGAAAAATCATAATTCTAGACAAGTGATTCATTGGATTAGGATCTTGGTGACTCATCCTTATTGCTTGCCACCTTGATTAGTATGTATTCAAGCGGATCAGGTTCAAACATTTTTCTAACATACATGTACTCATCTTTCTCTTTGAAACATGTCTCATGTTGGTCCTTCATACTAGTGTAGTCCATCAATGAATAAATGACTAATATCTCATTATCATAGGTCTCATTTGGTTCATGGTCCTCTTGATATGTATCATGGACCATATCATTCTTTTCTCTCTTTGATAATCTTGTCAAACTAATCTCTTGCTTCATCATGGATCTCTTAAAGAAGGGTGGCTAGTGTGATGTTTGAGATAATACAAAATTTTTCTAGCTTATTCCATAAATCATCATTTTGTCACTCAAGAACTCCTTTAAATCTCTTGTCAAAATAATCAGACCTCTCTCCTTTTTGATAAAAAACAAAAGTCTCTAGCTGCTCAAAAATATGCTCCTAAACCTCATTCAACTTAAGTCCCATGGCTTGGTCATTATCTTCATCAAAGTAATAAGAAGTTTCATCAAACAAATGTAAATAGATCTTACCATTATTGCATTCTTCATCATCACTTACTATAGATTTCCCACTATCTTCATCATGACCAAAAGGGAGTTCATCAAGTAGAGATAATGAAACCTTATCATGTATACAAACTCTATAAATGATACCTTTTTTACACTTAGATTATCTTATTCACCTTTTAATTCTAAAATATTGGATTCTACCTCACATAATACATTATATTTTTCCTCTAAGGAGAGGGTGGGAGGGTAATAAACATCCTCAGCTAGATTGAAAAATAATGGGACATCTTCATGCTGTTCTTTCCATCTTACAATCACCATATCAAAGATTGTAAAATTTTCATCACTTGAACATATTTTAGATTGAGGAGTAGGAGAATTACTTACCAACATAAAATATCTATCCACAAGAGTCTCATCAATCTCTTCATTCATCTCCTCTTTAGGTTGTGTTTGCATTTGAATAACATCCTTCCAATGTGTGAAACCAATAGGCATAATTTTTTATATCTATTTTTATTAAACCTTTTGGGATAATTCATGATGATCACTCCTATAAATTTAAATCTTGACATCATATGTCTCCTCTTGATGATAGGAAATAACTTCATTCACTTTCTCAAGGCCTTAAACTAGTTCATGATAGACCTTTCTCCAACTTGGGATCTTGAAATTAGATTGAAGGGATTGAAGAGGTTGAGGGAGACCAAGAAGAGTTTGCATATACATAGGAGGATTTTTTTGAAGATAAATGTGTTAGTTTCTAAAGGAAATGGGATGGCTTTCTTCCAAAGGGGGCTCACAATCTAGGAATTTGGAGTAGTTAGTTTCAATAGAAGGCTAACCTAATATATTTTGGTGATGAAGTGATAAGTGTAAAGGATTAATAACATGAGTATCTTGTTTTGACATAGGATAAGATTAATTATATGGGATATAGGGTTGGATCATTTTATTTTGATAAACAAGTTATATTTGATAGAAAGGATTTGGTGTACAAAGGGAGGGTTTCTTTTGTATGGGAGAAGACTATCTTGGGATGAAAGATGGTGTATAAGACTAACTGACTTGAGTGAGTTGAATTATCCATAATATTATCTTCTCTTTCATGGATTGCATGATTTTATATTTCCTAAAAGATCACTCTTCCTTGTACATAATCTCTTGATGATATCTATTTCACTCATTCAACTTGTCTGTTTCTAACATCTGCTTTTCAAAATCCAATATTATCTCCCTAGCACTCTTGGATTCACTAGGAGAAGGATAATTAGGAGGGATACTTGAGGTTATTTCATGAAAAATATGATCTTGATCAAATATATATAAATAAACATAAGATCCATACTACTCAATAATGGGATTATACATACCAAATATGATTTCTTGATGCACTAGGCTACTTGACCAACTGATTCAACTCAGAGTTGCCATTGGTGTTGATTAAAATTCCCACAAAATTTTGATTGATTGAAGAACACACCAAGAATTATTCAAATCCTTAGACAAATTGTCCCACTGGGTGTACTAAAAATTGTTAACACTTAGATTTACACCCTTGTGAAAATGCTTAGTTTTCCTCATCCAAGCAGTACAATGGAATCATGTCTCTTACTGTGGGTGATAATTACATTGAGATAAATATATAGATGATTGGATATCTCCCATTAATTCACATTTAAGATATTTATAAATTAACAATTGTGAATGAAAAGGGAGAAGGAAAATAATTGGGAAAATAAGTGTTGATGCACCAATATTTGATATCCTCTTAAGACTGAAACCACTACTTAAAGATAAACAAGGGTGTTTCACACAAAGTCACAACAAAGACATTATTGCATCAGTATTTTATAAGTTATATTTAGGAAAGTATTTGACATTTATAAGGGTGATGAATGATTCTACAAAGAGAATACACATATACCACTTTTAAGATGTTTATACACTTAATAAAGAATGCTAACAGAGACCTACAAGATCATATTTTTTGCAAATTGGTAAGTGAACATAGATTGATATGATAGAAAATAACTTTTATAATAGTCATTATCAACAATATTTGAACTTATACTCAGTATTTCACTATGAAAATCATGAAATCACTTGTATATTTCTTCAAGAGTTAACAATACAAATCTAGCCAGAGTTTTACCATAACCAATAGAGGCTCCCAAATGAGTAGAAAGAGTACATATATATAATTTTTTGGAAGAGGTTGATAAAAGGAAAGTCAAAAAATTATTAAAACATGTGTCAATTTGAGATTAGAATAGCTATGATGCATTCTATAAGGTGTTCTCTTTACGGTTATGCGAATAGAATTAAGATATTCTAAATTAAATTTTGCCATAAATGGATCCATTGGTTGTATTTTTGTTTGGATGTTAGCTACCCTTTTCTAGCTCATTGAGCTATGAAATGACATATAATAACTTGAACTATCAGTTTCCTATTTTTTTCTTATTGTGCATAGCTATTCAACATCTCACTATCTATCACCTTTATCTTTGCCTTCTGGTTCCAATACTTTGTTTTAAACTCCAATGGCTATTCCTTGTAGCTTGAAATTAACATTCTATGAGCCATCACTCATTTATTTGAATCCCAATGGCTAATTTCCATAGTTTAAACTTGACATTTTGTGAGACATCACTCCTCAGGCATTTCTTCATACTTTTTGTCTTTGGCATTTTTTTGGACTTTTTGTCTATGGCCACTTTTACTAAAAGAATTCATTTAGGCCTTTTGTTTCCTTATTTTATTTTAGATTTATTATTTAGTCCATTTATTTTGGAAAAAAAGTCTGAATGAAATCTTATCTTTGGAATCTTCCTCTCAGACCATTTCTTTGGGAAAAAAGTCCAAAGGAATTCAGTCTTTTAGGCCCATCGTAAACTTCCTTCAGATAAAAATTATTAAGGAATTATTTCTTTTGAAAATTTCCCTTTGAGATTTTTGAAAAGAATCCTTCAACTTCTCAGAATGGTCTCTTTCTCTTTGGCCTTCTTATGGATACCCTTCAAAAAAAGCAACATACCCTTTAGGATTTTGAAAAGGTCCTTTGAGCTTTTGGAATAAGTCCTTTATAAAAATTAAATGGTCCATATTTTCTCTAAAACAATCTTTCAGACATTCTATGAAGTACCCTATTGAAATGGAAGTGACCTTTTAGAATAATTGTTTAAACCTTCAAAAAAGTTGTTTCAGACAAAATGTTTGAAACAATTCTTTCCTTCTATTTTTCTGCTAAGTGCCCTCTAGAAAGGCAAGTGTCTACTTTATAAATAAAAATGCCCTTTGGGAAATTTTCCAATGTACCTTTAAGAAAGATGAGCATACCCTTAAATTTTTTGAAAATATCATTTTCATCATGAAAGAGTCCTTTAGAAGAGTTGTCACCTACCCTTCAGGAAAATTACTTCGGATAAAAATTCTGAAATAATTTGATAAGGACTTATAAAAAAAACCAAAATAAATATACCTTAGTAAAAGGCTTAGCCAAAAGACTAGAGAAAAAATATTTCAAAAGGAAAACACTTGGGTTTTTACATGTAAAAGACTTCAACTTTGTATAAGAACACTTCTTTCATACTAGACATGAAATCTACATACTAGACTTGGATAAAGGTATAGACTTAGACATTTTTCAATAGGGGTGCCCAATTTTGGCTTGAAAGGCAAAAATTTGGTCAAAAATTAAAGAAAATCTAAGAAATACAAAGCCTTTTTTATAGGGTCCACTCACTCTCCTGACAAACCAATCACACATGGAGGTGCCTGGGAGAGATTAATACAATCTTAAATCACTTAAATAGTTATTCCAGACCATTTTGGCCTATTTTGATCAATATCTTTCTCATTAGGTGAATGTTAGGGTTTAGAGAGGGTTAACATTATTTTTGGTGTTAAAAATTTATCATAAATATTATCCCCTCATTCCAGAAACTAATGCTTGTAAATTTGAGATATTTCCCTTCCCCATCTATAATTAATTGCTTATGTTCTCATTAAGAGGTTAAACATGCCAATAAACACATGAAAGTCCTTCTCAAGTTGAGAACTCTTCATTCTTTGCACTCGAGAGACCTCAAAACCACTTTTCATGTCTTTTATTAAAAAAATTCACCTAATACTTGGTTAACATGCTTAGGAAAACATATTTCACCACTAAAAATTCTCACATGTTTATTATTTCCTTATAAACTAATCTTGACACCCCAACTGGTCATTATCTCTCTTTCTGCTCTCTAAACCTTTTACCTGCAAGTCACATTAGGCCTTGAAAATAACCTTATATCCACTATCATAGCATTCAAAACCTCATATAAATTTCATAAAAAATCTTACCATGCTCAACCACTACAATTTATTCTTCATATGTCTTAAAAATACCTCATGACACCTCATTAGGTCAGGCAGGGTTTAAAACTAGTCTAGTTACATGTTAGGTCTATAGGTCCTACCCCTAAAATCTCACCTTAAAACTCACCCAAGTGTTACAATGCCTCATAATATTTATTAAACACCATTATACATCCTCTTATTCCTTTTTTCATGCATCTCATTAGGGCATTATGCTCCTTCATGTACAAGACTAGGCATCCTATGCACAAGACTTCTCAATTCTCTTACTAGGTTCAAACACTTACAAACTTTGGAACCTAATATTTTTGATGATTCTAAAACTTTATAACATTCCTCACATGATACTTAGACAATATAATATATTTTCAGACACCTATACATGCTCAAGATATGATTATTCTTGTTATGACTAGGCTTCTTAAGACACCTAGTACTCAAAACATGCTTATTTTATCTTGATCATCAAACCTCTTTATGACAACACTAATAGTCATCAAGATAACTTGAATCATGAAAATGACCTCAGAAGAATCATTATGTTGTCTTTAAATTCAATCACAATAGAGAGATATTATGTTTCCTTCAAATTCTCTCTTATCACATGGTTAATATCTCACAGAATACTCATTATGCATCTACACCTTGACATCAATGACATCAACCTTGACCTTGAAATCAATGAAAAAAATTATCAACATCCCCTTTTTCATTGATGTCAAATCATTCTTTAGACTGATCACTCTCATATCTCCTAGTCTAGTAAATATCCCTTATTGGACTTTTATCCCCCTTTGAGACTAATGACAAAGGGTCCTCATAGACTACCATATGGAACCATACCTTACCAATATAGGTGATCAGCACATAAAACATGAAGCATTAAAGTAACATGCTCCCCTTACTCCATACAAACCTTCTTCAAATGAACCTAGATTACAATACCATTTATAAACATAGATCATGCTCAGTTAACCACCTAAAAAGTTCCCCCTCAAACTAAGCATCCACCATGCTTCTGCTAACTAAAGAGTGTCTTCATGAATCCTAATAAAATTAACCTTTTTCATAGGGAACTAAAACAACACCAACTCAAGAGATTCCCATATCTCCATACTCTTACAAGATTGAATGTCCTTCAATATTCTTTTAGGCTAGATTGACACTATGGGCTTGATATTTTCATTAACCATTTGATCATCAACATGGGTTGACAACATTTATTCCTAACTTGATCTCACATTTTAAACATGCTCTATCACAACAATAAATTCACTTGAGCTTGTATACTGATCATGAATCATCTTCATTATCTTTGGTTTCTATACATTAATTTATCTTCTCTCTAGCACTCTAGAGACTTTAAACCTCCTATTTTGACTTGATGACCTTCTAAACTTGTTAGGATAGAATCTTACATTATATCATACATCATGAAAATTATAAAAAACTAAATTATGCATACCTCTTGATTGATGTGAGCTATGACTCCTTCCATATTCTCATGACTACTCATTCTTGGAGGTTCTTCTACACTCTCTTGCTCTATGACTAAATAGATTGCACATAAAATAACAACAATTGAATGAATTGTCATATCTTATATCATTGGGCTATTTGATAAGTATTTTCATGTCAACATTCTTGTCTTAAATAGTCTTCTCCTTGATTTGAAGTGATTATTTTTGGTCTTATTTGAAACCAATACCTATTTTGTCATTTTTAGACTTTTGACTACTCAAGATATCATCTAAATATTCAATTCTCTTTTCAAACTTCACAAAGGTCCTCACCTTGTTAGATGATTGATTCAACTTAGATTTTTTAGGTTATATTTTATTTTCATAAGTTATGCATTCTTCCTCTTTAGCCTTTAGGATTGTATTGACTACATCCATCTATGCCTCAACTTGATTGATGATCTCACCATACTCCTTGGAAGTGTTACTCAATCTTTCCTCAAACAAACCAATCTACTCCTCATAGTCCTTAAATAATGATATTAGTTTATGATTCCTTTTCTTTTATAAGTCTAATTCCTCTAGGGCACTTACTAATTCTACATCAAGATCTACTTTAGCTTCTTCTTCATCTAATTCCACATCAACCATAATGCCTTTCCTGCTTGAACAACCCTCATTTTCTGACTATATGGACATAAATGATGTTTCATTATCATCATGTTCATATTTTTGACTACCATCATCACTTTAAGATGCACTTGAATCACTTACATTAGAAGAGTTATCTTCTTTAGTATTTAATCTTCTTTTGTTTTTGAAAAATCAATTTCTACCTTCATATTTCCTAAACTCCTTGTTATTATAGGTTTATATGTCTTCTTATCATCTCCATGATGTTCATCATGTTCTTCATTATGCTTAGATTTATCCTTGTTAGGACACTTGGATGCAAAATGACCAATCTTTCCATAATTGAAACATTTAAAGGGTATATTACCTTTGTACTTACTAGATCCAAACCTCAACTTCCTTGTAAACATGGATATCAGTTGATCATCATCAACATCTAATCATTCCTAATTCTTTTACTTCTTAGATTTTGACTTATTTTCAGCTTTTAAAGTTAATTTTTTCTTGGGAGCTCTTCCTTCATTAGTTCTCATCTCATAGGCAGTCAAAATGCCATGAAATCCATCCATCTCTAGCTTGTCCAAATCTTACATCTCTTCTACTATAGACACCTTAGAGTCAATTTTAGGATTTATTGATCTCAAGAATTTTTTAATAGATATAGATTATTTCACCTCTTCTCCCAATCCTTTAATGACATTGACAACTTCATCAACCTTCAATAGGTAAGATGTAATTATTTCAACATCATTCATCTTCAAACTTTTAAACTATCTCTTATGGGTCTATAACCTAGACATATTTACCTTGGTATCTATTTCATAGATGGTAATAAAATTTTCCCTTATATATTTGTCTGATACATAATGAATTACCTTCATAATCTATGCCACTAATAGGCCACAATGGATGGAATTTATTGCCTTGGAGTTGTTTTCACTAGTCTTCTTACTTGTTGCATCTATTTGTTGAATATGAGGTACAATATAGCCATCTAAAAATAAATTCCAAATATCATGTCCTTGTGATGTCAAATATATCTTCATATTGACATTCCAAAAGGCATATTTAGATCCATTTAATAATAGAGTGTTACTAGTAGAGAAACCACCTTGAGCTTATTGACTAGCCATCTTTGCTTGTAGGATCTCCTTTAGGTTTTTAGACCTACTTCAAAGGACCAGGATCTAATATCAACTGTTGTAATAAAAATGACTGGGGGGGGAGAATAAGTATTTAAAAACTTTTTTTTACAATTTTACTTAATCAATCATAGATCATTTACACAAGCATGTATATTTTAGCAAGCATAAACACCAATCCACAATAACATGAAACACATGAATATAATAATATATATGTGTGAAAACCTAAATTGGAATAAAACCCACTAATTATGAAAATGGACTATAGTCCTATAATACAAATACCAACTTTAGTGAAGCAAAAAATTCACATGGAGTAATAACCCAAACTAACTACGCACCAATTCAACTAGGCTTTAGTAAGCACCCACTTACAAGGAGGTACCAACCCCCTAGATGACTCAACACTAGATAAGCCACCTAAAATAATGTATCACCTTAATAATACCTTATTACTCATACAATAGATGATGATATCCTTCTTTATATCTTCACACACGTATATCCCTCTTAACACTAGTTTTTAGTCTTCTTCACTCAACCAACCCTCTTCTTAACTTGATTAGGTCAAATGACCTTGATTATCATATAAAAAACTCTATAAAATTTTCATCACTAATCTTATATCCTCTTTTGATGGTCTAAAATACCTCCTTATTCTCTACAATATTTTTTATTATTCACTTATACTTTCCACTCTCAAATAAGCCTAAAAATGCCTAATATTTATATAAGATTCTTGTTCATATCCTTATTAGTCATCCAAAAACCCTTAACCTCTTACATCATCCATGAAATTAATCTTAGGAAATCTCCTAGACATGGATAAAATGTGCTTTGAGTCCCTTCAAGTCTGATCTTTCTTAAATAGGCCTTGTCTCTCCTTTAGTTCTAATGGAGACCTAATCCCATTAGGCTAACTTAGCACATGTTGAACTTTGATATAATTAGATAACATTAAAATAATTTAAATGGTATAGAAACATAATATTCCATCCAAATACACCCATTCTAAGATCATCTATAATCCATAGCATTTTCGGCTCAAACCACTACTTGGAGCATATTGGGAGAAGAAAACATATAGTAAAGCTAGGTAGGCTATTCTCTAATATTTGTTCTTATGTATTTAATTGTAGGATATATGTATTTTTTATATCCTCCATGACTTTTAAAAGTGTAAAATATGAATCATCTCCTATTTTGGTGCCAAAGTATGAAAATAATGTGAATAATCAGAGACTATAAATGACTATGTATATGTATGATTATATGAAGAAGAGAGTTTGATCTTTGTTAAGATAAATATAGACTATTTGGTTATGGTTACCTATTTTATTTATTAATTTTTTAGTTTTTTGTGTTATCATGATTAATTTTTGGTTTAATCCTGACTACGTTACTCCATATGCTCTGTAAACGATTTAACTTTATTTAGGAATAATGGAGTTTTATTCCTATTTTAGTTAAGGGTCTAGATTAATAAATTAGTCATAATTATACGCTTTAATTGTTTAATTTTTTAAATCTTTTTTACCTTTCTAAAAATATAAATAAATAAAGAGAGATATAACTTATCTTGAAACTAGACTGAGATGAATGATATATAGGTTGAAACTGGCTTTGTAGGAATGGGAAAATGTTGAAAACTTGAATCTAGTTTTTTTTTGGTGAAAGTAAAAGAGTAATAAAAAGAATACAATTTTTTGTCCAAAACTATATTCCAATCCTACCACTATTAGCCAAACTAGTCACAAAGACTTGAAAGTTTTTGGGTATTTACGTTGTGCTCGGATGAGCCTACCTATGAAAAATTGAGTATTGGATGTTGACAGAACTCATTTTATAGTTGATTTAATATTTAAACCCTAACCTTCCATCATTATTGATAGAAAAATGTTAGAATCACTTGATAAAATGGGGGGTTAGTGTGTAAGATGCACTGAATGTGTAATCCACGCCCCTTGTGTGGGCATGCTACATACATACCAATACTCTGAAGAAGGATCAATCCATATATAGTTCTCCCATCTAATGTGATTTGTACAATAGTGTGATGTGGATATACAAATTCCAAATTGAGAGTTATTGAAGTGGCTAGGGACTATTATGAGGGTTTGAGTATGATTCCAACTGTATTGGGTGATTATATTCAAAAAATAGGGAAGATTACCTTAGTATTTTGTTTGTATTCTTGCTTGCTTTGTAAGATTTTTCACCTCCCTTTTAAATTATCTTTGAATGGGATTTTATAGGGAAAAATTGGTCATGGTTCAAATTTATTCATGCTAAGATGACATGATTAAGGGTATGGAATAGATGAAAACAATTGTTATGGCTCAAAGTGAAAATGGACAAGAGTGCTGAAAATAAGACAACTTAGAGTTTGATGCTATAGTCCAAGTATGGTGCTCATATATTACAAGATCAAGACCTAGGGTAATAATATTGGCTTAGTAAATACAATTTATCTAAGGTGGAATGATCATTTGTAAGGTTTGGGATGATTAGAAATGAGCAAGAAGGTGTTTGGAAGGGTCACAAGAGCATGTAAAAAGGAGCTATAGATAGGGTGTCACAAGCCACACTCAAACTACCAATTTAGAAATTTTATATGACTACAATAAAAACTAATGAAGTATTGGTTGATCCTAATTCCTATAAAATTCATGATAATTCATTCTTGTTATACTTCTACTTTCTCTATTGAATATGAATTCTTTGTACTATCCTACACACTTGAGTAAAACTTAGCTATGCTTATCCTTAGTATGTTTTAATGTTTCAAGAACATATATTGAAAATGGTGTGGTGAGTGTGGACCAGCCCTTCTAGAGTAAAATATGATAAGATGGTTACCTAGGTAGAGATACATTAAGATGTGGTTTGACCAAAAAGTATGGAACTTTGAAGAACAAGAATCTAAATGGACTGGTCTTACTATAAGTGAAATTATTCAAGATCACATATATGGAGAGATATACATATTTTTTTGGTGAAAATTACCCAAAATAATAGCTAACTATATGAAAATAATTGAATACTATTACTTTAATATTATAACAAAAGAAATAATTACCTAGACTAAAGAAAATATAGACCAGCTATTGAAACTGGAAACCAATTGTATGAGAGCAATAGACTATTTAGTTTCTACCACCATAGATGGATACATCATAAGTTTTATAATATAAGGATATATAGCATTCAGATCTATGTAGGACAATTTTATCTTAGGAATTAGAGGAAATTTTTTGTAGTGAATACCTCTTCTAGTAAAGATGTTGGTTATGGATAAGGCCATGGTGCTTCCTCCAACTAATATGGAGTAGTCACTTTAGGTGTATGGGGGTGTTTTCAACATGATGGTGAATGATGATTATATTATTAAGGGTTGAACATGAATATATAATGGAGACATGAAGGAATAATAGTTAGAATACAAATTTGGATTTAGAATGGGAACTACAATAACAAAATAGATGTAATAAATAGAATAATACACAGGTAGCTACGAATAAATGTAAGAGTAGTGGTAGACTATATGATGAATGAGTGTTAAGATGTGATGAGTGAGAATAAAAATTAAGAATTAAGAGAGATGAAACTGAATGATGGTAAATAGATTGAAATGGTGAAGAATGAGATGAAGATGATATGTGTGAAGAAGAAAGTGAGACTAGTTTAGAAGTAGAATAGATAGATGGTAAATGTAGTGCATAGATACAAGAAAACGTATAATCAAAAGAAGAAAAATTACATAAATAAATAAAACATAGTCTCAAGTTAAATTTAGGTTTAAGCATAATAGAAGAAGAATTCATAAGAAAGAACCATTCACTAGAAGAGCACACATCCTCGTAGCCTATTCTTTTATATTCTAGTAGAAGTTTTCATCTAGGCAAATAAGAAGCTAATAATTGGGAAGGAAATTTTTTAGAGAAAGTGCATCATTGGGGAACCAAAATTTAAACAATATTAATTACAAATACTTTGAAGGCCATAGGATTAGTTGAAATTGAATAAATAAAATAAGGAAGTGCATACAAAAAAATTTCACGTGATAACTCTCTTAATGCATAAAGTAGTACATAGGTAGGATTACTTAGAATGCAACCTCCTCTGATAACAACTGCATAGTATATTACATTGAAACTAGTTTACATAATGGGTCATTAATGAGGATTCATAAACCTATCAATATATGATGGGTCTATGGATCATGAAGAATACATGCTAACTTGTGAGATGATATGGCAAGCTAAGGCCATCATTGATGTAGCTATCAAAAAGTAAGAGTTAGTAGGGGCATTAGATGGAAAGGAAATTGAGTTCATATATTGTAGAGATTTTCAATAGGAAAGTGTAAAAGACATTTAGGACTAGTTTTTTTTATAATTCAAGATCAAGAAATACACTAGTCAGACAATATAAGACCTTAAGGAGATAAGGAAAAAGCATCAAGAATAGATCTATGATTATGATCATAAATTATCTGATGTAATGAATAAGGTAGAATTTGATTTAACATATAAAGATAAATCCACATGGTTTATCAAAGGACTACACTATCAAATCAAGTTTGCCACTATGCAAACTTAATATGCTATAAAATCAAATGCCAGAGCTACTACCTTGTGGGTAGAGCATATTGAAGATTATGGAGAAGCCCTTATTTCCAATTTAAAGATTGAAAATATACTAAAAGATTTCATGAAAATAATGGAGCAATACCACAAGGTAGATAAACCAAAATTGAAGCTCTGGTGTATGGAGTGTAGAAAATAATGACATCATAGGGATGATTATCCTAAGATTAAGATAAAATAATATGAAATATATCAATTAGTGGGGAATGCCATAATATAGTGCCATGTTTTACAAAAATATGTCAAAAGTCCATAAAATTTATAATGCAACTTCTATAAGTCAAATAATCATAACGAAAAGAAGTTTAGATATTTTTAAGAGCTCAAGTAAGGCATCACCAAAAATGTATTTTCAATTACTATACATCAAATATCCTTGGTGAATCAATTGATACTAATCCCAGATGTTGACAAAGGTTACATGACTCAGACAGGTCCATAATGGATTCCTAGTTTGCAATAATATTTGCCTCAAGGTTTAGCTAGATGTACCCCTGTTTTAATGAGTTAGACACCTCTATATTTAAAATACTAGTATGAATCACCCTAGAGCTCAACCATGATGCAATAGAAAAAAATGATTTAGACCCCATTAGTTTTTTAATAATAATTTAGATTTAGAGATAATAACCAGCAGTACTAGAATTAGAATACTTCACAACAACAAGGACGATATAGAGGTGCATATCAGTCCAACAAAGGAGGAGATTGAGGTAGATACAAAGGAGGATACCAAGGAGGTAGAGGAAATAAATATTAAAGGCCTCCTCTATAATGCTACTTATATGGAGAATATAATCATGTATAAAGGAACTTCCCTATAAATCCTTAGAGGTAGTCTTACTGTGCATACTATAGAATCTCTAACCAACATGTCATATAAGATTGTCCCCTCTTAGAGAAGCAAAGAAAGGATAAGGCCATCCATAATGTGAATATGGTCAGTGTGTATCCTAAATAGAATGTGTTCTTAAATTTTGCTACATGATAAAAACATGAAAAAAATGGTTTGCCTCCACTTGAAATACCTTAGGATTAAGGAATCTAAAAATCTAAATAGGATAAGTACCTAGACCTAGCTAAATAAAGGCCTTATGTATGAATTTACATAGATGTTGAAAAACATCTAACATCAAGACACAACTGAATGAGATGCTAAAATGATAGATGAAAAAATGTATGGTTAGATTATGTGCATTATACATAAGGATGGAGTTGTCACTATAATTATATATCTTCTAAAACTTTTAAGCACACTGCACATTGAATACACCTTGAAAAACATCATAAATCTGCTACACAATCTACTAGAGTGTGTGTAGCATGGATAATAAAAGATGAAAAAGCTAGTCTGGTATGTCAAAACAAATAATCTCTAGGATTTTGACACATGCATTGACATTGAAGTTATGGGATATGATATTCCAAATGTTTTCTTTGATTTTAGCAACACAGTCAACATGATTCATAGGTCTACATGGGAATCTATTAGATGGCTGGTTCTAAGTTATAATTGAGACACATTGAGATTATATTATTATGTGAGGGTTGAACCTATTGGTATTTTAGAAGATATGGATATTAAAGTTTTAGAATTGACATTATGTTGTGACTTTGAATTCATCAACATGAAGAATGCAATAATACATTACCCTATACTAATAGGTAAGAAATGGGCATATGATGGTTAGATGACTATCAACACAATGCAAAAATAATTAGATGAATACGAAGGAGAAAATATTTATATCATTACTATAAACAAAGCACATAAGGCTTACATAATTCTAGTTGAAATAGATTCTCCATATGTTATATAAGAAATAAGCTAGATGAAGATAAATTCTGATGACAATCCAAAATATCTACATGTAGTTGAGTGCAAATTATTATACAAGCATATAAAACTACAAGAATAATATCTTTTCACTCAATAATTGAAGACATCAGAATAATAGAGGACCAAAATAGTAACTATGAATCCATTAGCAAACCACTTTGTCATAAAAGAATGTGTATCTATGTTTATAAAATCCCCTACTTAGTTAGGTAAATTCTTATTTTAAGTTGATGATCATATGTAGGAATATATAGAGCCAACTAGAAAAGGCACTTTACCATGGGAAACAAATTCATCTATATTAGGAGACTCAGACACACACCTTTTCAATTAAGCCTAAGGTGATCATGAACTCTGATCGATGAGAATGGTTTTTGTGCATGAGCGATAACTTCATGTGTATTATTCCACTAAGGCTTTCAATGAATTTATTATATGATTACAAGTTCATGTACCTACCAAAAATCAGTGGATCAATGATCTAAATTATGCTTTAAAGGGAGTTTTTGTGACATGGAGGGCAATTCATCAAAATGACCATCTTGAATGGGATGATGCCTGTGAGCTCATGATCAGTAGGTTCTAATTACCATAGTTCATCTAAAACAATTGGTCATTATTTTAGGAAGGTGAGTGTCATAAAATTCATATTCATAAATGCATTAAATCCTAGATTGAGGAATGAATGGCACTAAAATACTAGGTCCACATTTTCCATTATACATTTGCTCCATTACGAGCATCATGGTACATGCATCAAAAGTGATTAAGGGAGACAAAGAATTGGGCATAGGTCTAAATTGATTTCATTCAAATCTTTGTGTTTGAAGATGAAAACACTCTAGTTCACAACGCACTCTAGAAAATCAAACAATTCTTATGTCATGGGTGTCCAAAAGACTTAATCACCATAACAAAACCACTACATAGAGGAATACAACTTTTGATCTTAATTCAAAATTATAAAGATACAAATATGTTAAGAAATAAGAACAATATCTAATGTATCCATGACATTAAATATAAGATGAATCTTAGAACATTAATGATTATGACTCTAATGGTGAGTTGTATTTAAATTATTTATTTGAACCTGAATGACCTTTAGAATGACTTAAGGACAATGATGCAAAACCTACTAAATAAGACAAGTTATGCATCATATGCATTCATAAATAGGAAGGGAAATAGTGGATAAACGAATTTTTTGATGAAGAAAATCACAAGATTTACTAGTATCCCATCAAAAATCATATAGCAAACATTAGAACTGAGGAGGTTACAAAATTGGTAAACATAGGTGATTATTGGATAGAAGCTGAAATTTTGGAAGCTCTATAACTTTTGAGGGATTATCAATGTCTTTCCCCCTAAATTCTTAGAGCTTTTAGGAGTTGACCCATCTCTTGGTAAGATACATATTAAATTGAAGGAGTGTGCATGACCTAGAAATAAGTGGCCATAGAATCTTAATCCAAACATGAAGCTAAAATTCAAGGCTAAATTGGATAGAATGCATGATGTAAGAATAATTTATCTAGTCGAAAAGGTAGAATATGTAATCCCCATGGTAGTGAAACCAAAGAAGATAGGGAAATATTAGTATGTGGGAAATATTTGATTTTAAATTATTCTTTTTTAAATGATTCATTCTTAATTCCATTCATAGACAAAGTTTTGGAGTCTGTCGTAGGACATGAAGTCTATTCTTTTATGGATGGTTTTAGCAACTATCATTAGATATTGATACTAGAATAAGATAGATCCAAAACAAATTTTGTTATGGAATGGGGATAATTTTCATATAAGGTTATGATTTTTCACTTTTAGAATACACCTATGGTATTCTCTTATGTAGTGGTGATTGCATTTAAGGATTTCATTCAAGACTTCTTGGAATTCTACCTTGATAATTAAGCAGTATTTTCCTTGTTGAAAGAACATTTGTCTAAGTTGTGATTTATGTTGGAAGGATGTAGAGCTCAACACATAGTGTTGAATTTAAATAAATGCCTATTCTTTAAACCCTTTGGTGTCTTATTATGACATGTAGTATGCAGTGAAAACATTCTAGTAGATCAAGCAAAAAATATAGTAATATTAAGTATGTCTCCAACTATTATTTCTACCAAAGTATGATCTTTTCTAGAACATATAGGATACTATCACAAGTTTACCAAAGGTTACACAACTATTTCATCACCCTTAGAATCCTTACTACATAAAAATGCAAAGTTTGTTTAGACTTCAAAGTGCCAATCAACCTTTATCAAGTTAAAAAAAAGATTGGTTATTATGCCCATCCTTGTTTTTCCATATTGGAGTAAGCACTTTCACATACATGTGGATTTTTTGGGTATCAAAGTTAGTGCTATGCTTGCATAGCTAGGAGATGGTGGACTCAACCATCCTATTCATTTTGCTATTCATAAATTATCTGACATAGAAAATACCTATATTGTAGAGAGGATTAAAAGGAAAGTTAGTCAAGCATTAGTCCATAAATAATTAAACATGAATAAAGAAATAAATAACCAAGCCCATCTATTCCTATCATAATTACAAAGGATATAAAGAAACAAATGAAAGAAAGCAACACCATATTACCTTCCCAAATGGATTCACCAAAGCCATGTGGCTCAAAAACATGTTATCCCTTGATCAAGCATCCTTGTCTTTATCAAAAATTGGGGTAATATCCTCCAATTCCTCAAGAACACTCCACAAAACCTAGGCTTATGATTTTGAATCACTAGACTAGCCTATTAATGAAGCTTGCAAACAAAATCTATAATCAAATGTGAAACCTTGTGGAAAAAATTTAACATTATAACTTTGTAATATTCAAGCTTATTGAATATATTTAAGCATAATAACTTTTCACAAAAATATCTTAGAAATGATGTTCATGGCCTCTCTATTTATATATTTTTGAGATTGCTTAGGATCAACCATGACCATCCATCTCAAGACTAAGATGTGTGGCCATCAATAATCCTAATATTTGGAATTAAATCCATAATTATATTCATCATGACCTTGGAAGAATGGGAATTGAAGAGGCATGGAAGGCATTAAATAGGCATGGGTAACCCACAATCTTGATATTTGTGGCATTTATGGCTTAGGGATGTCTTCCTAATAAATGATGCCACTTGATGATGCAGATAATAGGAATCAATTTTCAAAAATAAATATTCAACAAATCTCATGGAAAATCCACTTAAGCTATTTATTTGAAATAATTATCCTTAAGTAAGGTTAATCAAAATTTATGCAATTATTTAAAAATTGGCCCTAAATTAATCAAAATGGTCAGAAAGTCTTATTACTAGGTCATAATTTGACTGAAGAGGAACTAGAAGGCTATGTTAGACATGTTGGAGATATATTCCCATTTATGATGTTGCCAACACCAACTAACAAAGGTACATGATGTGTACTAATGAATTATAATAAAATATTGATATAGAGGACTAAATGATGAAATTGTCATTTTAAATCAAAATGATCTAATCAAAGTTAGCTGGCCCATAAAATGCATTGCCCTATTTAGGGATACTTTGATCCAAACTGACACTTGTAAGTGACAAGTTTAAACCATTTAGGATGTTTTATATATTTTGACCTACTATGTGAATTTGAGTGAAATTCAAGTAAGATTGACAAATTTAACATAAATGGTGGTAGGAATTAGATGTCTACATTTTCCCCTATTTGAGAAGGCATTGTGAGATCTTTAGGTGAAGCAACATATTTTCAAAGAAAATATTTGTCAAGAATAAATTAGAATATACCCATGATTCCCCCTCGAGAGGACATAATAAGATGAAAGAGATGGATGAAATATCAAAAAGAGAGAGAAAGTGAGTGATTAACCCATGGAGTAGATCACATCCAAATGAGTTAATGTTTGCACACGTGATTACCGTCAGTGATAAAAATAGAATTAAAGGTATAATAGGCCCCAGAGATGGGGGGAATGGGAAAGATATAATCCATAAATGTAAGGGACACATTATAAATGAACCCAATTTGAGAGTACAAGTTACATGCTTATGACATTGATCAATCTCGATACAAGTTACACACCAAAATATTACCATCATAGGCTTTAATGTGGAGAGATTAAAATTATAGGGAAAGGGAGAATGTTCTGATTTAGGAAGGGAAACACCACTATAAAGGGGTCTCTAAAGAGAAGATAATAATAAGTGCCTCAATAGAGCAAATGTGATCATGATAAAATAGTTGTGCCCTAGTAGGTTGAATCTTGATCATTGATAAAGAATAAATAATGATTTTTCCCTTATAAAGATGGTTTGATTTAGATGGTGTTCATATGTTGTCCCCCAACATGGGAAATTATCAAGCAAAATAGCTCAAGGATATAACTGAAAAGATAGGTTAAATCAAGTGGGTGCAAACATACATACAATGGTATAATGGCTTAGAAATCCATATAAAACTAAGCATATGAGAATGCAAAAAGTGATGAGAGAGATGAAAATAAGAATGAAGATATATGAGTTAACCTTAATATAAATTGAGTGTTACCTACATTGTTCCATGGACTCATGTTCCAACATAAACTTCAGGCCAATGTAGTTCACCCATGTTTGGGAGAGAATGGAATGAGGAATAATGAAAAATGAGCAAGAATTGATTAAACTAATAATGTATGCAAAGAGATGCACATATAATCATATAATTGAGTGATAAAATTCATGTTACCTAGAATCCTAATTCCATATCATGAGCCTAGGTTTTACAAAGTGTTCTTGTGAATCTTTCATCAGAGCTGATGTTGATGTTTAAGACTTTGAGACCTGAGCACAAAGTGCTTGCTATAGAAAAATAAATTAGGCTTCATAACTATAAATAACTTATAATGACATAAGATTCAAATTGTGTTTAACTAGTTCAAATATGAATATCTATAACTAATGATAATGGTAAAATAATGACCAAAACTAGAGTAAAAGTGATTTACATTTAAACAAAAAAGCAAAGACAAAGAAAAAGATAAACATAAACATAATGAACCTAACTTAAAATCAAGATATGATATATCAAGACTTAAGGAGGAACAAAAATGTTTAAAAAAAAAAGGCAAGAACATCTTAACAACATGAAACCAAGATATGAATAATCAAGATCCATGTGGATCATCAAGGCATTCTTGAACACAAAAGAGAAAAGCAAAAAATAGTCAAGGAAACACAAGACCAAGAATGGAGACAAGAAGTAATAAAAAGAGAAAAGGAGAAGAAATAAAAGGAGAGGAATGAAAGCAAAAAAAAACACCAAGATACTTAAATAAACACACAAACAAAAACCAAGTTAGTGCAATTTAAAGACAAATGTTCATGCATGTGCAGTAGAGGCGTTACTTTCCACCACATCATAACAAAAAATAATGACATGAAAATTATTCCCTAATTAAAGAGGAATAATGAAAAAAGAAATGGGGGAAGAGAAGAAAAGGAAGGGGTTAGTTGAGTTGACTCCAGATGTATCAGACAAGTAGACATTGCCTACATAGTTCCATGGATGCATGTTCCAACATGAACTTTAGGCCAAATATAGTTCTCCCAGGAAATGGGATGGAAGAAAAGTGATGATCAGACTAGCATGATTTATAGAAGAAAAGGAAGATACAACAAATAAATGAGAATGGTCTAGCAAATAAGAAGCTAATGAGATGAGAAAGAATGATCTTGCAAAATGGTAAGTCTGTGGGATAAGATGAAATGAATTGGAGTTTCTATGTTTGTAAAATAGTAAGAGATAGCATGGTGGAATGAGAATGTATAAATGTATAGAATCATGAGATAATGTTTTTGTTATTTTGTGGATTTTGTTTTAATGTTTTGGGTATTTTCAAAGTATTTTTAATGTTTTTGGTTTTTTTGGGATAAAATATGCATAAGGTGGGACCATCTAGTCGAGGAGATGCACGTCCTGAGAATAGAGGTTATAATAATATAGCTAAGTTAGTTGAAATGACCCATGCTCAAAAATTAGTGAGAGAGAGGTTCTTGATAAAAAAATAAAGAGTAGCACATTCTTGATTTGACAAGATGCGTCTGTTTACTTGTCTAAAGTTGCACAAGACTATCCTAGCTAAACTTCTTTATAGAACTACTATTGAAGATGTTCATAATGTTCATGAAACATAATTGATATCATAATTAGTCAAGGGAAAAAAAGTGTTCAATACTATAACATGCCTTATACATAATAAAGAATATTCTTCTAAAAGAGAGTAATCCAAAATGGGATGAAGAATGTGTTTAGAGTGCCAAGGGTTCAAAGCCTTTACTGTCAAGATTCATGAAAAGTGGACCAAGGTAGTATAAAATGTGTTCAAGGTAAGATAAAAGGGTGCGATAAAATTATGATAACACAAGTTACCCCCAAGTCAAGGGTCTTATAGATAATGGTTCAAAGTTGTTCATGCATAAAACTACTTAAGGTGTATGATCTTCATGGGCTCTAAAATTTATTCACCATTAGATCTAGCCAGTCGATATGCTCCTGATACATAGTTTTTTGTGACAATATATGGTCTTAAGAAATTAGGTTGAAACATTCCTTTCTTTTTGGGTTTAACATTTATGTTCTTATGGTTCTCTTTCAAAACTAAGTCAAAAATCTCAAATTCTTAAGGGAAAATGCCTTTGTTGTAGCTTCTTTGCAATCTATTCTAATACGCATGTAAGTTTTCTAAGGAATCCAAATGCTTACCATCAAGAAGTTCTAGTTATTGTAGCTGTGAGGCTCTATAGTCTTCATCATCTTCAATGTGATCTAGTGATATTCTTAATGATGTTATCTCAATCTCAATTGGGATGATAGATTCAATGCCAAAAACAAGGTAGTAAAAAGTATCTATAGTTGGGGTGATATGATTGGTTCTATAAGCCTAGAGGGTAGGAAAAAGTTTCAACTAATAATTATAGCCAAAATCATTGACAATATTCTTTAAGATGGGTATAATGGTTTTATTTGATGCCTCAGCTTGTCCATTGCCGTATAGGTTATATGGAGTGGATTTCTTGTGCTTGATCTTGAATATTGCACAAAGATATTTCACATCTTGGTTCACAAATGATCCACCATTATTGGATACAATATGAGCTAGGATGCCATATCGATAGATGATATGGTAATTAATGAATTTGGCTATTTATTTCCCAATATCATAAGTGAGAGGAATGGCCTCAATATACTTGGTAAAGTACTCAATTTTAGTCAAAATGTGCTTATGGCCATTTGAAGATGTTGGGTTAATTTTCCCAATGAGATCAAGACTCCATGTTGATAATGGCCATGGTGTTGTAATTAGCTATAATGGCAAGGAATGCGCATGTATCAAGTTTCCAAGTTGCTAACAAATAAAACACTTCTTTACATAATTAAAAGCATATATCTCCATTTTGGGCCAATAATAGCCTACTCTAAGAAATTTCTTGGATAAGACTACACCATTGGTATGGGCCTCACACATTCCTTCATGAACCTCTTTTAGTACCAGCTTGGATTCTCCCAATGATAAACAATGAAGAAGCATTCCATCATAGCCTTTTTGATAAAGAATGTTTCTAAGGAGGATATAATGTGTTAAGCAATAAAATAAATGTTTTTTTGGGTTATTGGAAAGGTTGGCAAGAAATACATGGCTATGGAAATATTTATAAAAATCTTGGTACTATGGTAGCTTAGGTGAGAGATTAGGATCAACAATGGTGCATATCCTCTCTAAATATGATAAAATATGTGTCAACTAAAGAATATTTTAAATAAATAACTCATACTCTTTATCACTATCATCCATTTGAATCATGGAACCAATTATTACCATGGCATCATCATATCTGTTGTTGACTCATGGAACTTGCTCAAACTATAGAGATTTAAAATGTGTTTTAAGGTTATTAACAATTTGCTTGTAAGGAACAAGATTATCATATCTTGTTTGATACTAATTAGTTGTCTAATTTATGATTATATGTGAAAATTCATAGACCTTTAAGCTTTGAATTTCCCATTGTATGTCAAGATGGAGTCTTATAACCAATGATTCATATTTAGCCATATTTTTTATACACTAAAATTGTATATGGAATGCTTTAGGGATCAAATCCCCCTGTGGCATGATCAACAATATACCAGCTCTAGATCCTCGAGATGTGAATGATACATCAAAATAAAGCATCCACTATTCAGGTTATTGTGATGATTGTTATCTCATCATGATAGAATCATCTAAAAGGTAAAAGTTGAGGGGTTGAGTGGTCGTAATAGGAGCTTCTACAAGTTGGTTTGGAAGAGCCTATTCTTTGATTAAATTTTTATTCTAGTAATCAATATTAAAATCATTAAGAAGCATAATCCATTTAGCCATGCATCCTTGAAGAATTTCTTTAGATAAAAGGAACTTGAGAGGATCTACCTTGGTGATAACAATAGTTTTGTGATTTATCATATAATGCCACAATTTCTGAGTGGTGAACACCATAACTAAACATGCCTTTTCAATAGGCATATAATTATTTTCATAGGCTACCAATGTGTGGCTTAAATAATAAACTATGTGTTCCTTACCATGATCATTATGTTGAGCTAAAAGTGCCCCTAGTGCATGTTATATGGCTGATATATAAAGAAGTAGTGGCTTTCCTTGTGTTGGAGGTCATAAGTTTGATGGATTGGACAAGTATGTTTTAAGCTTTGCAAATTATATCTAACAATATTCATCCCACTTAAATGTTACCCCTTTCTTTAAGAGGTGGGTAAATGGGTGGCACTTATCTATAAATTGAGAAATGAACCTACGTATAGACTAGATCTTTCATTATAAACCTCACAACTATTTAAGATTGTTTGGTGGAGGCATTTCCATAATAGAGATGATGTTTGTAGGTTTGAGTTCAATCTCTCATTGTGATATAATGAACCCAAGTAATTTTCTTGATGTGACTCCAAAGACATATTTCTTAGGATTCAAGTGGACTTTATATGCATGAATACTCTCAAATATTCTTCATAGAATGTCAGAGTGTCTAGATCTTATTCTCGATTATGCTAGTATATCATCAACATAATCCTCGACAATGTCATGCATCATGTCATGGAAGATGATAGTAATTTTACGTTGATATGTATCTCCAACATTATTCAAAACAAATGACATGACTTGGTAGTAGAATTTCCCCCATGGAGAGGTGAATGTAGTCTTATGCCGATATTCAAGGGCTATCTTGATTTGATTATAACCAGAAAATATATCCATTAAGTATAGCATCTCATACCTAGTAGTTGAGTCAATAATCATGTCAATGTTGGGTAGAGGAAAATCATCTTTGGGGCATGCTTTGTTGATATCATGGAAATTAGTACAAACACATATGCCTAGGGTCTTTTTACTTACTGGCACTATGTTATAAATACATTTGGAGTAGTCCAAGGGTCTAATAAAATTGTCTCTTAACAACTTTTCTAACTCAGCCTTAACTAAAAGGGTGATACATGGATGCATCTTTCTCAAGTTTTGCTTGACTAGTTTAGCATCAAGGTAAACAACAAGATGATGCACAACTAAATTTGGATACAAGCCTGGCATGTTAGAATATCCCCATGAAAAGATGTCTATATAATCCTTAAGAATGAATATAATATGTTCACATTTTTATTCACTAAGGGAGGCTCCAAGATAAACATTTTTAAGATCCTCATGGGTTCTTAAATTCACTTCTGTTGTGATCTCCATAAGGAGTATGGACCCATCTTCTAGAATTATAGGCAATGTATGGTCATGATCATCTTTTTATAATATATCTTCTTATTATTCCCCCAAAGATATAGATAATATGAATAATAAAAATCTATCTTTTCAAGTAAAGGCTAATTATAAGATACCACTGAAAACTCAAAAGCAAGATGTTCATATATTTGATGTTGTTTTGAAGAGATACTTGTACTACCTACGAAACTTAGGCTAGATGGAATTTCTATGTCTTGAGGGGATGAGAAAACTTTCTCACCTGAGAGCGTCTGGAAGAGGTTTTCACTCAAAGGCTTTTTTTTCTTTACTTTTTACCTAATCAACATGTGCCTCAAAGAGGTTTTCACTTAAAGATCTCAATGTTTGTTATTTATTATAACCAAGAAATTTTTCTTGTTCTCCAAAGTAGGCATAAGAATTTAATGAAAAAACAAAACCCTAATTATGATCACTAGTGGGGAATGCATCTCATAGGCCCATGTATTCTACAGTCGATTCTTCATTTTGAAACTCATTAAGGCATATGACTGAATTTTGTTGATCCTAATTTATGAGTTCAAGATATAAAATGCATAGGTTATAGTGAGGGTTTGATTCAAGATGGGAAGCACCAATGGTAAACATATAATGTCTTGATTTAATAAGGGAAGCACCACTAGGATGGGTTTTTGCTTCAAAATGGGAAGCTCCAATAGGACAAATTTTTTCTTCAAGATGAGAAGCTCTAATAGGTGTTATGGTCAATATGGCATTTGCATCAAACAAATCTAAATCAACAAGCTCATCTAAAAGGCTATAATGGGATGTTATGTCACTATTAGGAGTCTTATTACTAGTCACTTTGGACGAGTCACTACCAAATGTTATAAGGTCATCCTCAGGTGGTTTAAATCTGAGACCATGATTCCAGTTGATAATTCTAATTGATAAGGGTTCTAAAATTCCTTGCGCATGTGGGCCAAGGACTTTCCCTATATAGTCAAGATGATCCATTATCATATTAGGGATAGGATACTTTGGATTCTCAAAACAATCTACAAGGCCCTCATAATATAACCAATCTCCCTCAATATAAGCCTCTCAATCTTTCTTTTGTGTAATTGTAGGTACAAAAACCATAAGAGGTTTTGGTTGCTTCTTCTTTGGTTTCAAAATTTGATCGAGTCTATTAGGATTTTGGGAAGTTTTAGGCTTACCAAATGTTTTAGGGTATTTTGTTAATCTTACAATATGGATGACAAACTTTAGATGGTTTGTGGAAATACCCACATCTTTAATAATAACATATTTGGCTAGAGCTGTAGGAAATGGATCAATTGAAGTGGAGGTTAGATCACTAGGGTTTATATCATTAGATGGAGATGGATGAGAAATAATGGATTTGTTCTTCTTTGAAATTAATTCAAAACCTAGGTAATATTTATAATTACAAAATTTTACTTCAAGATGTTTTCATTATTGGTATGGTTGCTGATCAGTGGGAATAGTAACCTTGATCCCATCATGGGGAAACTTAAGGCATTGGTGAAGAGTATATGGAACTACCTATACTTCATGGATCTAAAGATAAACAAGAATTATGTTATAAGGAAGCTCAATATCCATAATATGGAATTAAGTGTGATGAGAAATAAACTCAACTATGATTAGAAACCAAATTGTACTAGATGACTCCCTCTTAACATTTTTTTAAGTCTTGATTGTAATAGTTTCTGGTTGAATGTTTTTATCCATGTAACCCAATAATCACACTAATTTAAGAGATATGATGCTTATCCCTAAATTATTATCTATAAGAACCCACTTGATCTTGTGATCTACAATGATTATCTCAATGTATAGTGGGTTATTGTGGTTTGGGTCGAGGGTGGACATGTCTAATTGAACAAATGTGATTTGCCAAAATGAAGACAAATGTCCAACTAGGTTCTAGAACTGATCAAGGTTTATATAATTAGGCATAATTAATTCTTTTAAAAGTTTATTTAAAATGGTTCTATGAACATCAGATGTCCACAAGAGTTGTAATATGGAAATTTACATAGGGGTTTTATCTAATTAATCCATTAGATTATAAGGCCTTTGAACTATGGATTAAACTAGTTTAGTCTTCATTGAGATAGTATTTGGCTTTGGAACCACTGGCATAATGTTCTCATTGGGTTTATGGAAATAAGTGGGTGAAGGGCCCTGAATGGTAACTCATGGGCATCTAGTTGTGATGGCATAACCTAGAGATGGCAAGGAGTTATTAAAATTAGAAGAGGGAGGCAAAGGGACTTGGATGGTGACTTGTGGGTGATTAAGAGTATTGTGACAATTTTGGGTTAGTGAGGAGCCTTTATAAGAAAGATATTATTGTTCAATATTAGTAACCTATGAAAATAGAGTAACAACATGATGATGTGAACCTAACATGGTATTATTAGGGGGAGAGGGTGCTAACCCTATAATGATGGGTCCCGTGTTGTGAGGAATATGAGATTGGCCACATGGTTTCATAGTAACAATGGCAATGTGGATTGTAGAAATGCATCCCACAATGTTATTGTAGTCATAAGGTATATTTTTATAAGCCACATTATTAGTTTGGGAATTATGATCTTGATTATATTCATTATGATTATGACCTTGTTATTGGTTTTGATTATGTCTCTAACCTTGATTGTGACCATTTTGATTATTTCTTGGTGGTGGTGGATCATGTTAAGGAAAGGGGTTTTTGTAGATTCCCATATCCTAATTTGTGTCTTGATTAGGGGCCATCTTAATTTCTAATTCACCACTTTCAATGAAGTCCTCAATAATATGTCACAATTAAATGCAATGATATGCATCATGACCAGCAACAAGATGAAAGTTACACTTTTCATTCTCTTTGTACCATTTTGGTTTTGGCTAATCTTGAAGAAATGGCCTTGATACTAGACATATAAATAAATTATCTACAATGAGATTTTGTAACACTATTTTAATTGATTCTCCTAACTTTCTAAAGACTCTAAAATTGTTATGAAATGTCCTTCATGGAGGTTTTCTCTACAAAGTAGGTAGTGGATTTGAGGGAGTTAATTGTACATTTGGAAGAGGCATAACATGTGCCATTTCTACATGTCTTATTTTTATCACTCCATTTCCAGCCATGTTATTATTATTTTTAAATCCCTTAGACTTATCCTATATGACTATTTGAGGACTCAGTGATTTAGTCTGATTAGATGCTAGTCCTTATGCAAAGATCTTAATAACGCCCCTATTAATAAGATCCCTCTCAATTTGCACTCCTTTGTCAATAATTTCTATAAATGAGTTAGCACAAACTAACCATAGATTATAAATAACTTCAAGATGCAAATTTTATGCAAATATGTCAGCCAATTGTTTGTCTGGCAAATTATGTCGAAAGTGACCTGCCAATGCTCTCCACCTTTGTAGATATGTAGCAAAAATTTCACCATCACACTGCTTGGATTTGTATAAGTCAACAATGGTTAATTCATGTTCTATTTTGTATGAGAAATTTTTAATGAACTTTTTTTATAAGTTGTTCCAATCCACAACTAATCCCTTGGGTAGTTTAAGTAGCCAATTAAGAGCTTGTCCCGCTAAACTTTATCAAAATAGTCATAGTAAATACTCTCTACTATAAGCAACCTCTTAACATAGGATGAATAATACCTATATGTGTTTTCATGGATCTCCTTTCCCTTTGTATTTGTCAAATTTGGGTGCCTCAAAATGAGGTAGAAAGGGGTTTTGGAGAATATATAAGTCAAATGGATATGGGCATATCTCATCGAATTTGCACTTTTTGAATCTATTATTCATCTCTAATCTTTGGACAATTTCTTTCATATAATTCCATTATTTCATGTTTTGTGCATTTTTTTATTAGATAAGATAGTATTGGGGTGGAATGTGCCCCTAGTTTTATTGCTATTGGGGTGGAATGTGCCCCTAGTTTTTATTGCTATTGGGGTGAAATGTGCCCCTAGTTTTGTTGCTATTGGGGTGGAATGTGCCCTTGGTTTTGTGTGGATCTATAGGGAGCATATAACTTTTGATGTATGATTTTGTTTTAATTTGATATTTGAGTTGAGAACATAGGACATTGATTCTTGGATTGTAAAACATTCCCTAGTTTTGCCTATTTCACACTTTATTGATTTTGGAAATTTTTATATTTATTTACCAATCTTTGGGTTGGTTGAAAAGAAATACCTAAATTGTCTTGAGGGATTTATTCAATTCAAATTTAATTTTTGGGTTTCTAAGTTTGTAAAGTAACAAGAGGTTATTGATTATTGAATAATGTATTCTCTATATCAAATGGAACATCTTGTAAGGTCTCTTGTGACTTTCCCTATTCATTTAGATTACCTTGATCCACTATGGTAATGTTCTCATCCAATACTTGTTACATAATTTCAACCATATCTCCATGTTATTTTGAAGCATTATTATGAATTGAAGTGGTAACTAGGGAGTTAGTTAAGTCTATGACAATTTGATCTGCATATCATTGACTTATGAACTTGATCTTAGCTAGAAGATCCAGATTTGTGGGTTTTGACTCTATTTATATTTCCTTTCCTTTGTTAGAGGAAGAAAGGATGTCTATTTGTGTAAAATTTTTCTCTTTCCATCATTTTTATCCTTCTCTAAGTAAGGTATTCAATTATTCTATAGGAAAATCAGAAGGTAGTCTAGCACCTAATTCTATCAATATAAGAAGGGATTCATCTTGATCTTCTTTGGGTTGATATTCATTTTAATAATATTCAAATACTATTATTGTGAGGATATCATCAAAAATAATGGGGCCAATTGACTCTCATAAAATTGCTCATCCTCATCACTAAGGCCATAAGAAGCCCCACTATGAGTGAACCTTTGATTCATGTCTAAAAAAAGAGCTATTTTGTGTATTGACTAACTTTGGACTAATGTTCATCAACCAATAAAAGTATGTTTTGGATCTCTTTTAAACAAATAACCAAGGTACCAATGAGAATATAAGGGAGGGTGGTTTGAAACCACACATAATTTAGAAGATTTAGTTCATGAATTTACTAAACATTTGGTAAAGTTGAAATCATATAGATCAATAGAGAGTAAGGTAACTCAAAGAATCAAGGTGAAAAATAGTATACCAAAGCCTAGATATTTGTGATAAACCCACAATAGAAAATCTTACTTCAACTTTGACAAGTTGACCCTAGAATTTTAGAGGAAATCTCTCTAGATTATGAAGAATACAAAATGAACTAAGCAACTTAGGATGTAAAAACATACATGAATCACTAAGTATAAAGCTAGGACCAAATAGGTATCACAACATCACCACATGATTCTAGTAGGATAAAATATGTTGTAGGACCCAAAGCATGAGTGATACGTAAGATGACTTGATTCCACCAAGATGATAATGTGAGTTTGAGTCTTAATAAATGACCTTCAATCCAAATAGAAAATTGAACCCAAGTTAGAATAACCTTAGTGCACAAATGGAAAACCCACTTTGATGCACCAACCCTGAGAACTCAAAAAGGTTTAATTTCAAATATGGATTATAAATGAAGAATTTAAACAAATTGGGTAAAAGATCTATAATCAATTGGGCAGCATGACTGTGTCAAAGTGGATGACATGACACAAAGCTTTTGATAAAAATTTAAACAAGGAAAAGATGAATATTCCATTTGGATAGCATAATGCCACCCTTGCTCAAAAAAATGGAGGAAAATGTGTTTTGGTTAAGTTCATTGAGTTAGCAAGTAGTTTTAGACACAAATCAAGACCAAGTAAGCTAATGACAAAAAAATGTCTTAAGTCTAAACTGACAAGGTATGGAAAAGTGGGGTCTAGTAAAATAGCAAGGTTTTGATCATTCTAGGGGAATTAATTTCATGTCAAAAAATGAAAAAGACAAGAATGGAAATTGGGTGATCGTAGCATTGGCTAGTTGTAAAAATGTCTAGTCCTTTTTACAACCACTACATCCTATTTTTTGCTCAGTGTAATGTGATGTCCAAATGTAGATACATCTCATGTGAAACTATAAAGGATTCAAATGAAGTTAATGTCGAGAGGTGAAACCCTAGGTCAAATATTCCCTAAATAACTCATGGGAGGTAATGATGTCCCCCTTGCAAGCCAAGTTTTCATGAAAATAAAGACAACATAAAATATAAATACTTTAGGGTCATTTTGAAGATCACCCAAAATTTGGCAAGTTTTTGGGGAGTAATTTAGGTGACATTATTTATAAGCTTTGTAATAGCCTATTTTAAATAGGAATGCCACTTTTGATTCTAAGGGTTCCTTAAAGGGGACAAATGGAAGAACATAAATGCAACATTTTTATTTTTGCCAAACAAAGATTGGATTAAACAACTATTGCAAAAAAATTAACAAGTGTGTTCAATTTTAAACCCAAAATGAAAGATTTGGTGGTGTTCATTTGACCCCTTGGTCTTAGTTTTAAACTTTGAAAACATTCACCAAAACATTTAAATTATTTGTTAAACACAAAAACAAGGTTTCTAATTTATTTTTAAGCATGCAAAGGTAATTTAAACATGTTTTGAACAAATATCAAGCTTGGTCCTATATAAAAATTATTAGCATGTCCTTTAGCTTTGAATCTATTTTTAGATTGAATAAATGAACTTTGAAAAAGTGGCTCCCAGGTCTATGTTTTTGGAAAAACATAGTGACCAATGTTGATTATTACAACTGATGATAATTACTTTAGTTGACTAAGATATAACCAATGTTAGTTTTACTAACCAAAATTGGTTAAGCAGGTAATCAATGTTAGTTATTTTGTGAAAATTTTGGAAAAAAAAATGGAAAAATAAAGTTAAAAAATTAATTTGCACAAGTTTTAAGGGTCTAGATGGATATTTTAGAGTTACAAAGTCATCTTCCTTAAGTGTGAGATGTGTTTTATCCCACTGGGCATGCCAAGATGTAGAGAGGATTACAAAGAAAGTCAGTTAAGCATTAGTCCATAAATAATGAAACATGCATAAGTAACTAACTAACAAGTCTATCTATTCTTATGATAATTACAAAGGATAACAAGAAACAAATGAAAGAAAACAACACCATATCACCTTCCCAGATGGAATCACCATACCCATGTGGCTCCAAAACATGTTCTCCCTTGATCAAACATCCTTGTCTTTGTCAAAAGTGGTGATAATCTCTTCTAATTACTCAAGAACACTCCACAAAACCTAGGCGCATGATTCCAAATCACTAAACTAGCCTATCAATGAAGCTTGCAAGCAAACTCTATGATAAAATGCAAAACCTTGTGGAAACAATTTAACATTATAACTCTGCAATATTCAATATTTTTTAAATATATTTAAGCATAATAAATTTGCACTAAAATAATTTAGAAATGATGTTCATGGCCTCTTTATTTATATATTTTTGAGATTGGTCAGGATCAACCATGACCATCCATCTCAAGATTGAGATGTGTGACCATGGATAATCCTAATATTTGGAATTAAATATATAATTATCTTCATCATGTACTTGGAATAATTGGCATTGAAGAGGTAAGGGAGGCATTAAATAGGTATGGGTGACCCATAATATTGATATTTGTGGCATTTATGGCCTAGGGATATCTTCCCAAGAAATGATGTCACCTAATGATGCAGATAATAAGAATCAAATTTCAAAAAGAAATATTAAACAACTCTCATGGAAAATCCACTTAAGTTATTGATTTGGATTAATTATCCTTAATCAAGGTTAATCAATATTTGTGTAATTCTTTGAAAATTGGCCCTCAATTAATCAAAATGGTCAGAAATTGATATTTGTAGGTCATAATTTGAATGGAGAGGAAATGGAAGGTGATGTTGGATGTGTTGGAAATGTATTCCCATTTAGGATGTTGCCAACACAAAATAACAAAGGTATGCAACATGAACCAATGAATTAGAAGAAAAGAGTGATCTAGAGCATTAAATGGCAAAATTTTAATTTTGACTCAAAATGATTTGATCAAAGTTAGCTAGCCCATAAAATGCATTTCCCTATTTAGGGATACTTTGACCTAAACTAGCACTTGCAAGTGACAAGTTTGAACCATCTAGGACATTTTATATATTTTAACCTGAAATGTCATTTGAGTATAATTCAAGTAAGATTGATAATTTCAACACAAATGGTGTTAGGAATTAGATGTCTACATATACATCCATTGAATGAGAAGCATTGGCCATCATGTTTACACTATATAAATTATAACATTTTATTCTTATGACATCATTTGAAGTCTTCAATGATCATCAATCCCTATGATACTTGGTTAACAAGTTGATGATAGGAGGATACATATTTTAATGGTTGATTTTGTTTCAAAAATTTTAATTCTAAATTAATACAAAGCCAAAATGAGAGAATGCAGGACCAAACCATCTCAGCCACATTCCTAATGGTGAAGAACTAAAAGAATTATAGGAATACTCTCTTGATGCTCACCTCTTTCATGTTTATATGATTCTTAAAGATTTAAAATCCATTGCCAACTTCCTCAAATAATGAGTCTTCCCCATACACTATCAAGAACATGATAAGAAGTAGTTTTTTACTAAAAACCTACCATATACCATCATCAATGGGGTTTTGTATCACTTGGGGGAGGATGAAGTTCTATGTAGAGTTATTATAGAATATGAATGACCTAAATTCTTGTAGGAGGCATAGAAAGGAGTCATAAGAGGATATTTTTTAGGAGAAGATACAACCATAAATATACTATAGAGTGGATTATGGTGTCTAAGTCTATTATATGATGCACACAGAGTTACGTAGCACTATAATGTCTACCAATGCATGGGTAAACCACTACAAAAAGATGAAATGCCTTTTTAGCCTTTGTTATCTGAGTAGCCTTTTGAATAATGGTACATTAACTTTTCAAGACCTATCAATCCACTAAGCAAGCATAAAAAATCAAGGTATATCATCACTACAATGGACTATTTTACTAAATGGTTTGCAATCACTAAAACACCTAACTGTGGTGTAAAAGATGTAGAAAAAATTATCTATGAAAACATCATCACAAGGTCTATATTGCCTATAAATATACAGTGATATAATAATGCACTTTTTGAAAAATACCATCAAGACTCTTACTAATGAATTTATGATTTCTCATCATAAAATCATTGTGTATCATCCACAAACCAATAACCAAGATGAAGCTTCCAAAAAAGTATTGGGTAAATGATAATAAAAATATATAATGTCAAGAAGGATGACTAGGAATATCACATCGTTATTATTCTATGGGCATATTTCACACATTAGAAGAGAGCCACAAGGTTTATACCATTGTAGCTGATATATTGTCCTGAAGTAGTTATGTCGATAGAATACCTAGAGCCTAGTCTACGTATCAACATGGTCATGTGACTAGGAGATCATGAATCTCTAACCAACATGTTAATCAAAATAAATAATATGGATGAGTATAGACGTAGAGTAGCATAGATGCAAGAAGTGCTTAAATAGATTCAAAAAGTATGGCATGATAGGAATTTATGATCAAAATAATTTCATAAATATCAACCATTCTTACTAAATGATAATCATTTCAATAGATTTTTAGGCAAGTTATAGATTCGATAGAAAGGGACCTATATTATCCATGAGCTAACATAGAAAGGAATTGTAGTTTTAAGAGATAATAAAGGAACCATTTTACTAGGGTAGGTAAATGGTTGTAGGCTCGAACCCTACTACCAATAGTTGATTGATCTTATTTGGTAAATTGAGTGGGTGCTGAGTAGCACCAAGTAGATTAGAATTTCCTAAGTTTTACCTATTTTTGGTGTATTTTTTTTTTTTTAATGTGTGTTTGTATATGATCTCTTTAACAAAATTTGAGAATCACAATACCAATCATAACATGCACTAGCCATGTACAAGAGGATCCATGTGTGCTATTGTGAAAATCAAAGAGGAGCGATTGAGAGAAATTAAGTCTAGGAAAGGTATGGAAATGTCACATCAACAAGATATACACCATATAATGGTCATCAATGAAAATTAAATACTTGATTCAAGGTTTGATTGATGAAAATTTTCAACAAATTGGTATCCCATCAATATCATCTACTCGTACCCCTAGTACAAACACCAAAGACCATAAGGATGCAACTCTACACATGTACCAATGATTAACTACTTTAATTTATAGATTGGATTATATTTTCCACATTGATCATTGCATTCAAGATGAGTGTAAAAAAAAGATTGACATTAATGAAAAATATAATAAGTTCTAATTATATAAAATCTAAGTTTGAATACCAAGTCAACATTTCATCCTTATGCATCTTTTTAATGAGCTATGATTGCTAAGAGCTAAACTTGTTTTCTTGTACATAGAGAAAATAACATCCTAATTCCTTCACTACACATAGATATGGATACTTAAAAATTCATTATGGCTCTAATATATTCTCAAAAAGAGGTTATGGTTGTTGACATCACACTCAATAAAACCATTTACAATGATCAAGAACCATTCAACTACCTCTGACAAGTAGAATAGAAGTTGTTTCAACCATATCCTATTGATGTTATATAACCACTAGCTCTTGTAGCTCCCCAGAGATTAAAAAACACTAATTTTGAGTTTCTACCATGACTACCTACCTTTGGCCAACTAGTAGATATTATTCAAGTATTTATATGGAAATATAATGATAACAACATCTATCTTGGTCTAGATGTCATCATTGCAATCAATACATAAGCTATGGCTCATGCTTTAAGAATGCTTGTGTGAGGAAGCTCCTTATCCCACTATAAAATGAAAATACCCCCCATTCTACAATAATTATAGGATTTTTATGTGGAGATAAATAAAGGGATTTAAATTTATGAAATCCTTGATGAACTTGTGAACATCTTTGTGGAATGCATAACTAGGAGATTATGGTAGATGACCAAGTATACAAATCAAATATTGAAAGGGATCATGGACATCACCCATTAGATGATCCACAAAAATGAAAAATTTAATTGCCTAGATTACTTTTTCTAGGATTTACTCACTACATCAACAAGTGCCTCTCCTCTCCAGAGAAGACATTCTAATACCAATTTCTTATTTTCATGTTTTGCTTCACATAATGAAATTATTGAGAGGGAGAAGTGTACCCTAACATAGATTACTATCTAATTTATCAATTCTAAAATATCATTTGGATGTAGGATCTTAGATCCATAGAACATGAGGTAAATTTCAAATCTTGGTGGGAGGAGTGCTTGGAGTTAATTGAAACACATCTCTAAGTCCCACTAGATGTCATGCAATACCTAGGCCAACATATTACTATCACCATATTACCTAAATTAGTTTTCATTAACATCCATAAGTTGCTATGGTCACCCTTCCAACTATTCCCATTATTTGTAATAATAGATATGGTGTAGATTGAAGTAGCTAGAGAAAAAGCTTTCACATCTAGGCATGTGACTCCATTACAGGCCATACCACCTGGTATAACAATCCCTACAATGCAAAAACTATAAGAAGCTACCAACTCATAGCACCAAAAGGGAAAAAATAAAACATAATATAATTTGGCATCCCCTCCCTTGAAGTTAAAGATATACAACACTACCACATGGATAGATGATCCAAAGGTGCCTCAGATCGTGAGCTTGTGTGACCTTATCTAGAAGGGCATAAATGAGTAGGAAGTCTATTATGCCATGATGGTAGACATGGCTATATATTTTTATGGTAAAGAGAAAGAGAAGGAGTTCTTCTTTTAGAAGTTTACGTGCATAGTTCAAGTGTAAAAGAAGGTTCCCTTGGAGTTTTGGGTGGATATTATGTCTTTCCCATTGTCCATAGTTGTTGACATCATCTAATAAGAAGTAGAGTAGCTATAGAGGAGGACCAAATTCATCTATCGAAAACTTTTACTAATGTTCATAGCCAAATATATATTTACACCTCTACTAGAAAGTCCCCTAGAATACTTGTGTGTAGACCTAGAATAAGGTAGGGGGATAGAGTCTCCCCTAATATGGAAGATTGCACCTTTGGAAAACTATCCACTATGTAAGAAGAAGAGCCTACCCCTAAATCTACTACACCACAACCAAAACATAGACTAGTCACATTTAAGAAGAAGGCATAGGTTTCCATATCAAAAGTGTGACCTAGTGATTCAACACCATCACCATAGTCCTAGGAGGTTAAGGAGATCACACCAAAGCAACCCAGAAAATAAGAGAAATAGGCCTCAAGGGAAGAAATAGCTCACATAGTAGAATGATGAGTGAGGAAGGAGGAAAAAAGAGATAGAAAAAAAAACACAATAATAGCAGGCCATATGGCAAGTTGAAGAAGTTGAGTCCACACAAATGGCTAAGGACATAGAGGTTGATATATAGAAGGATTTGGATGTGGCCAAGAAGGCATATAAAGTAGCTAATGTAGCTTATAAAGTACAAGAGGAATGAGAGAGAAAATAAAATAAAGATGAAATCGCTACCAAAGAAAAGGTAGAGTAAAAATGATAAGAAAATAGGATGTGATGACCATAGAATAGTTATCCATAAAAGAAGAAAAGATTGCATAAAATCAATCACATGAGGATACATGGAGAAATAAGGATGAGGAAGACCAAGCCTTACATCAATAGTAAGTGGAAGCATTAGGCATGGGCTTAAACAACACAAGATCAAGCTAAGACTATGGTTCTACCAAATAAGAAGAAGAAAAAATAAGAAGATAAGAAGAATAAATAAGGAGAGAAGAAGGAGAAAGAATAAGAATAAAGAGGAAGAAGAATAATGGTAAAATCAATTGAAGGCCCAAGAGGAGGCAAAGCAATAAGATGCATAGCAAGAGATGCAAAAGGAAAAGGAAGAGGAAGAATCCAAATACAAATAGGCTAAATATGATATGCAACAACTCAAGATAGAAATAGAGGCCATAAAATAATAACTACAAGCATTAGTGAAACCTCACATCCAATATAAATAGCCCACACAATAAAAAAACACCCACAACAACATTGAAAGGTCTAAAACAATTGGAGGTTCCATTGGGTAGTGTTAGGCTTTTATATGTTCCCATAGTTGGTTCTTGGTGCACTACTTCTCACTCTTGCTTACCACTATGTCATACCTAGACCTTGTATCATCTTCAAGAAAGTTAGCTTCACTCCCATTAAATTAGGAGGCTTCTTTGGACATCTATTAGCTACCCTTAAATAGAAATTTGGAGGGTACATCAACTTTATAGGGATCAATTGCATAGAAGGATACCTCCCTTGAGTAAAAATAAGATATATCTAAGGGAGAGAATGTGGAGCTAAAGCCTCACCTTCATGAAGAAATAAAGATGATTCAAGACAACTTCCCAGAGTTGGTAACTCAAGTAATCAGGGACCAAGTGATGTCTAGCCAGCACAAGCTCAAGATGTTGGTCTCAAATCTCACTAAGGACTAGTGTGCATCCTAGTAACTCTATATAATCGGTACATTGGGATAGAGTATGAAGATTGAGGTAGCTACATTGATAACCATATTATAAGAGTAGTTTAACATGTTAGATATTACAACCCTCCAAGCACATCATGTCACATGAAGTTTACTGGACTAGAAGCAACCCTTGATGACTCTCTATAGCTCTAGTGTAGGTTTCACTATAATTGTTACTACCAATACAACCAATGATAGTCAAAGAAAAATTAGTAGATGATCACAATTAAGCTCTCCAAGACTTTTTCAATACCTAGGATAGTGTGAATGATATACTTCTTGACTGGTAGAGTGAGTTTTGATGTAGTTAATTTATAGGTCTCTAGGCTAAATGCCATGTGTAGAATCTGGAGGTCTTTTGCAGGTTGCAAGTCCCAAATTCCTTAAAATTCCCATGTTGGTGTTGGAAACATCACAATTTTAAGCATCAACAATTTTTGGCATGCTTAGTGGGACAATATCTTGAAGTTTCTTTCAAGACTATATGAACCAGAGAGCTACAAGGAGTCAGAGCTATAGACCAGTAACAAGAGCTCAATCTATTGTAAACCTAGGTATTATTTTACCACCATTGATAAATAATTCAAGAAGGGTCAATCAGTTTATAGTAACACCAAGATCAAACATGGGAGCACCTATAACCCTAAGGAATTATGAAAATTGGAACACTAGCAGTGCTTTGATTCTCCCAGTACCACCAGCCACTTGGGATCCTATTCCAATAAATGCCCTAAAAGCTATACCCATATTCAGTGGGGAAGATTTCAAAACACTTGAAGAACATCTACAAGATGTGTCTGATATCTATGCAATACATGTGATCACACAACAAAATGTGGCTATAAGATTGTTAACAACTTCTTTTAAGGGAAAGGCTCTGGACTGGTAGAAATCTTTGACCCCAAATACAATATCTACATGGGATCAGCTTAGAGATGCTTTATTTACAAGATTTCAAGAAAAGGGTGATAAATATTCTTTGTTACAACAATTGATTACTATCAAAAGGGCACCACAAGAAGCAATGACTAATTTCAATTCAAGATTTCAAAATACTTGAGAAAGAATTCCTACTACAACAAGACCATTACTAGGTATGGCTATAGTATTTTATCTTAAATCCTTAAATTTAGATATATCAGTAATGATTTAGTCACTTGGAGGTCAGACTCTGCCAGAAGCCTATGACTATGTAGTTAGAGCTAAAAATAACTTAATAGATGCTAGAAAGTTTCCACTAAGGCCTCCCATGCCCATGTTTCTAGAGATTACCTTACCTTTGCCTCAAGAAGCCCATAATCCCATAGCCCCACTTGTGTCTATGTATACATTTCCTCAACAACCAACTAAATTAGCTATCCCTATCCAGTTATATGAGATGGATGTTGTCAAAAACATCTTAAGTACATTTTCTAATGAGATAATTAACCTGAAAAGATAGTAGAATCCTTATCCTAGACCCCAATATCAAGGCTACCAAGGAAATAGATCTCCACCACAGCCAAATCAGTATCAAGGTCCTCAAAGGTAAACTAACCCTCAGCCATCAAACCAATTAGTTACAGTCCCTACACCCTCATAGATTGTTCCCCCTAATCCAAATAGGGAGATCGTTCTAGTGCAAAAAAATTATGCAGATGGCACCAATGCCTGGTGTTTCCCTTGTAATAATGTTCATATGCCCAGAGATTATCCTAAGGGTAATCTACAATAAAATATAGTAGAGAAAAGAAGAATGGATGGAAAATTTGCAAATACTTCTAACACTCAACCCTACCAATCCCTTGGTATGCAAAATTTAGTCCTGGTGGCTCAGATGGAAGGGATGTCCTTACAACAAGAAGAAGAAATAGCCCCTGAGCATGCTTTTTTTTCATGGGTTGAAGATGAAGAGTCAATATTCTTAAATGAAGCTTCTACTTCTAATAAGCCATTGGTACAATCAAATTACTACACCAGAGCCAAGAGAAGGATGATGGAATGGCTTGAAGTCACAAATAATGAAATTATGTGGATTCCTCCATTTCAAGGTCATCAAAACATAGCTGCTAGATAAGAAATACCTTAGCCAATGCAAAACCAATTAATTTATGGACAAGTTCAAGAAAAATCAAAGTACCCTTATTATCTAAGAACCCAAACACTAGGACTGGTGAATGTGGTGGATCAGCTGAAGAGGAGCCCAACACATGTGTCAATATGGGACATGTTAGCTATTATTGAGAAAAAAACACTGTTGCAAGAAGCTCTATAGGGCCAAGTAGTTCTTAGACATACTGGTACTAAAGGAGGACCTGATGATAAGGAAAATCTCAAAGACATGGTTCCTCTATAGACAACAACCCTTTTAAACAATGTACCAGAGGTAAGTAAATCCAAACTAGATCCATTTTATTTGACTTTGATAGTTAGGAAGAAACTATTACATATTACAATGATAGACTCAGGGGCTAGTACTACAGTAATGCCTAAACAAATAGCAGATGCTTTAAAAATAAAGTATGAGCCACTTACTAGAGGAGTTATGCAACTAGATGGGAAATCAATGCAAATAGTAGGGAAAATTAAACAACTCCCATTGTAATTGTATACTTTACCTAATATAATTGTCAATCAGGATGTGGTAGTCATAGATATACCCCCTATATTTGGCCTATGTTTATCTAGATATTTCACAGCCAAGATAGGAGGTTATATGTCACTTGATTGGTCTCACCTCATCTTAAGAACCAAATATGGTACAAAAATGAAAATACTATCTGAGTCACTATCCAAGGATCACATCACCAATGAACCAACCCCAAAATTGGAGGCATCTCATGCTATGATGAATAAGGAAGAAAGGGTCTTTGTTGAAGAGTTAGGTGACTAGACTGAACATGACCAGAGGAGGAAAATAGCTAGTTGTTAACTATGATGCAAAGTGACCCATATGGAAATTATGACTCTATTAGTCTAGGCACTTATGTCATATTTGATGAAGACCATGAAATCCCAAATGTTTTAAGGGAAGAAATGCCAAAGTCTCAAGAATCTAAAAAGGATTTAGAAATTTGGACCTTAAATTTTGATGGGGCTAGAAGTAAAAATGGTGTTGGAGTAGGAATTTGTCTTGTTTCTCCAAATGGTGAGAAATTTTTAAGAGCTATCCATTTCCAATTTGCCTATACTAATAATGATGTTGAATATGAATCCTTAGTACATGGGCTCATGTTAGCCAAGAAAAAGGGAGTAAAAAATCTGATAGTAAAAGGAGATTCAGAACTATTGGTGAAACAAATTAGAGAAAAGGAAATAGCCAAAAATGTAAGGATGAGATCCTATAGACACAAAATTTGGGACTTAATAGATGATTTTGAAGCTTTCAATATTGAAGTAATTCCTAGAACCCAAAATTTTGAAGCAGATATGATGGCACAAATTGGCTCATAGTTTGACCCAGCAACTGATCTATTAGTCAATAATGAGTTAGTCAAAGTTATAGTAAGGCCAAATATCCCAAATAATGATGAAAATTGGCAAGTCCTTGAAAATGATTTTTAGGTACTCTCATTTTTTCAATAGTTAGGGGAATTTGCTAATCAATTGCAACCCAAAATTGAAGAAGCATATGGAAACCAAATTATTCAATTAAAGATCAATAAGCTTCCCAAAGGCTTGATTACTTTAGAAAACCTATTTGATCTAGAAGATGTAAGCTTAGAGAAGAAAAGGTTTCAAGCAAATAAAGTAGATTATTCTGAGATACAAGTGAGTGAAGGGAGAAAACTAAAGATTGGAAATTCCACAACCCAAGAGGAAAGGGAAAGACTAATTGACTTGTGTGAAAGATATGATAGAGTAATAACCTAGACCTATGAAGACCTTCATGGCTATAACAGAGACATCATTCAACTCACCATAGAACTAACTGAAGGATCTAAGTTGGTCAGATAGAAGTAGAGGCTAGTGAATCTAAGGATTGAACTTCTAATGGTAGATGAGTTGCAGAAACTCTTAGAATCTAAAATAATTTTTCCAATCAAACACTCAACCTGGGTATCCAATCTAGTACCAGTTAGAAAAAATAATGGTGACATAAGGCTCTATGTGGATTTTATATACCTACATAGAGCATCTATGAAAGATCACTATCCCCTACCCTTTATGGAATAAATTTTATAGACTGTGGCTAGATCAGAGAGATTTTCGTTGCTAGATGGTTTTTCTGGATATAATTAGATTTGGTTGGCTAATGACGACCAACACAAGACTACATTTACTACCAAATGGGGAACATTTGCATATGCCAAGATGCCATTTGGATTGTCAAATGCTGGAGCCACTTTTCAAAGAGAAATGGATGTAGCATTTGGAGAACTCATAAATAAAATCATTCTAATTTATCTTGATGATCTCACTATTTTTTCCAAGAATGTTGTTGATCATTTTGATCATCTAGAATCTATTTTTAAGAAGTGTCAAGAGTTTGGAATATCCTTAAATCCCAAGAAGTGTATCTTTGTAGTACCTCAAGGCAAACTACTGGGACATATAGTATCCAAAGAAGGAGTCTCTATAGATCCAGAGAGAGTCACAACCATAATGAACTTGTCTCTACCAATAAATAAGAAGGTAGTTTAGTCCTTTTTGGGAAAGATTAATTTTGTCAGTCAGTTCATATCAAACTTTACAGGCCTAATGAGACTAGTGACACTCTTGTTAAAGAAAGACCTAGTGTTCAAGTAGACTATAGAAGGAAGACAAGATTTTGAGGAGGTCAAGAAAGTAATTTCAATAGCCCCAGTACTTAGTAACCCAGACTTCTCTAAGTCTTTTATAATGTATGTTTATGGAGGAGAGTTCAGTGTTGCTACTGTCCTAACATAGAAAGAGGATCAAGAAGAGGGAGAACACCTAATAGCCTTTTTCTCAACGACTCTTAGGGAGTATGAAGCTAGATATAACTTTGTGGAGAATTAGGCATATGTTATGGTAAAAGCCCTCAATAAATTTAGGCATATGGTATCAAGAAATAAGATTATGATACTTGTGGCTCATCCTAGTGTCAGAGAATACATTATGGAAGGTGATATTACTAAAAAAAGAGCAAATTAGATAACAAATATCCTTGAGTATGATGTAGAGGTCAGACCCACTAAGCTAGTCAGAGGTAGGGGGTTGTGCCAATACATGGCTCAAGATATGGAAAAGATGATAATTGAATAAATAAAAAAGGAAAATGTATTGAGGATATAATAAATTGATTAGAACTCCTAGGTCACAAACATAATCCATTTTATGAAACATGGAATTTTCCCAAAAGAGCTCTCTTAGGACAAGAGGAGATACTATAGGCAGCAAGGGGTCCATTTTATTTTAATTGACCAAGTTCTTTTTAGAAGAAATACTAATGGCATACTTTTAAGATGCATAGAGAAAGATGAGGCTCAGAAAATACTACATAAAATTCACCATGGAGTCTCAAGTGGAAATTTTTATAAAGAACCATAGCTATAAAGACAAGTCAGATAGGTTATTTCTGGCCCACTTTATTTATAGACTATTATCAACTAGTCAAAAAGTGCCAATCTTGTTAGTATTATGTGGGGAAGAGAAGGAATGCAGCAATGCCCCTTCGTCCTATAATTGTTGATGAACCCTTTGATTAATGGGGTCTTGAATTAATTAGAATGTTCAATCCAGTGTTGAGTATGGGAGACAAATGGATTCTAACTACCACATATTATTTTACTAGATGGAGTGAGGTAGTGCCACTCAAAGAAGCAATAGAAAAGGTGATCATAGACTTTCTAAGGGATATCACTAATCACTTTGGGCCTCCTCATACCATAATTTTAGATAATGCTAAGGCATTTATGGGAGAAAATATTTGAATTTGCACTAAAGTATGGAATATATCTAAAAACTCCCTCAAATTATTACCCTCAGGGTAATGGTTTGGTAGAATGAACCAACAAGAACATGATTAGACTTATTAGGAGAATAGGGGCTGATCATCACAAGGAGTGGGATAAAGTGCTCAATATAGAACTATGGGTGGATATAATTACACCTAAACAAGTGACAAAGATGTCCCCATATGAATTGGTCTATAGTAAGCCTATTATAATGCCACTGAGCTTGGAGATTCCTGCTCTCCAGTTATTAAAACACATTGAAATTGAGAATGGCCCCATGTAGGTCAGACTTGATGAACTCCTAAAAGTTAAAGAAAAGAGGGATATAACACATGAATCATTAATGAAAAATTAGAAAATAATAAAATAATACTTTGATAAGAATACTTCAAAACCCCATTTTGAAGTAGGCTCAGTTGTTTTGAAATGGGATACGAGAGCTGCCAAGCCAGGTCGACACAATAAATTTGAGTCATTGTGGACTAGCCCCTATAAGATTCATACAGGTAAAAAACAAAATTAATTTGAGATTAAAATGATGGAGGGTGAACCCAAAGAGATTCCTATGAATGGGATCTATCGAAAATGTTTCATTTAAGTAATATCTCCCATGTATTATAGTTAGATAGTTTCCCTTTCCTTGTTGCTCTATTTTCCCATTTTTTCCCTACTCTTTCTTTTAATAAGTGTTCTATGAACACGTGGCCATGGTTCAAAGTATTTTCAAAAAAAATTAAACTCTCACATTCACTAAATCTCTCTCAAATCCCCAAAATTCCCCAGGGTACCTTTATGCAGCCACTTTTATGATGTGTCTGACACGTTGTCCCACATAGATTTAATAAGATGTACTAACAATTTTTTTAGTTGTAATGCCATTTATGAGACTTGATGTGTCATTAAATACCCTAATAACAAGATTTAAGGATTAAATATGTCTCATCTATTCTTATGTCTCCTAGGAAAATCCCTGTTACCTGCATTTCAATTCATAGCAAAACTTGCTTAGTAAAAGTGCCTTCACTATTGCAAAACTTCCATACTTGTTACATAAGTTCACTAATTCCCAGTATAGACATAGATATGAAGGAGGCACCATCTTCACAATAGGGGTTTGGGATTTACAAATACATTGATAAGCTTCTCACCAATAAATCATATGCTTCGGCCCCTACACGATCCTTAAGGACCTATCCAAGGACTAGAGTCCCTAAAGTTGGTTATGCGATCAACCCAGCAAAGGTGAAGGATTTTGTAGATGGAATCACAAACCCAACCCTTCAAAATTTTGGCAAAGCTCTACAAGAAGGGGCACACCAAAGATGTATCCAAAAGGCTAAGGCTAGACAATCCTAAACATTTGGGATGAGGATATGGACTTATCAATTGGCACAATTCATTATCCCAGGTGTACATCCATGCCCTAACTTAGTTGAAATGTGCACAAAATTGTTTCATGCACCCTAAAACAACATAAAATAGGGTCAATTCATGGTGAAAATTACACTGAAGGCCATTAGGGACATGTTAGCCCTATATCATGATAAAATAGCCACATTTCCCACCATTGCCAAAATGCAAAAAACATGGGAAAACATTAATAATCAATTGAGGTTTCTCATATCAGAATTGCAATTAGGGGATGATGATACCATTATGCTAGTGCTGCCAATAGGAAGGGCATAATTTACATAGGCCAGTCAAGAGGCACTATCCATGATGGCATTTATTTTTGGAATGAAGGAGGACATAACTATCTATGATTGGCAAATGGCCATTCTCTTCAGATTAAAAACTTTAGACAAGTCTCAAGAGTATCGGCTAGACTTCTTAGAGTAGATTCCCTATTAAATGGTTAACCAACTGACTCACTTCAAATATAAAGGGTTTTTCAAGTATTCTTCTTATCTATTTCACCTCATATTGTATCAAAACTCTGGCATCTTTTCACAATATATGCATCTGAATATGTATGACCTAAGTTTTAGTCATAATAGGACCATTCTTATGTCTGCATGGACACATATCTTATCTTAAATGTCTGACCCATATGAATTTTGAGAAATTTTTATTACCCCTACCTTTTATCACCTAAGCCCAGAGCGTATTGAAAATAGATTAACTCCAAGTGTTAAAGGCCTCATGAAAAATTGCACTATTCCCTGTGACTACTTTTTTGGATCTCATCATACCATCATTAGGGTCCATGGTTTTAATGGAGAACCAGTGTTGCTACCCAAGATTTTGTCTCCTAATTTATAATTCTTAGAGGTCACCCAAAAAGTGTCTATGGTTAATAATGACGATGGCACTAGGAAGAAGAAAAAGAAAATGTATGATATTTTATGGGTAACAAAAAACATGGCCCTAGAGGTTAGAGATGTTGAGCACTTGTTGCTAAGGAAGCTAGATATCTTGGGTTTCTTTCTGATTGAAGATAAATGGAGATATGACCCAAGCATTTTCATAACCTTATGGGTCAAGAATAACAAGGTCGGTGCTAAAATTGTGCATGAGGGTTGTTCCTTTTAGGAAGATAGAAGAAACCCTAAGGAAGATATTCCTGATTTGTATTTAGAATTGATAGATTTACCCATTCAGGAGGCTAGGCCATGGGAGACCTTTTATGTTAAATAAAACATTTTTGACCCTAAAATTTGAATGACTTTTGGTTTAAAAAGGGCATTGAAGAACAAAGGATAGAAACCTGAGAAAATAGAAGCCTATTATAAGTATAGATAGGATATTTTTGAGATAACTCACTCTTTTGGTAATGTAAACTCAGATGAGAAATGGGAGGCAATCTGGGATGAATGGCATCTATCTCCTATTTCTAGCCTTGATACAAGCAAATTGCAGACACAGGGTGGAGTGTCAGAGGGGGAAGCAAAATCCACTCATACAGTGCAAGCCCCAAGACAAACTTCATCTACATTCACTATAGAAAAAGAAAAGAATGTGGTATCCTCACCACCCAGAGCTTCTTCATCAGTGTCAACCTTTGGGGTTCCAAATTTTGTGTAATCACTAGCAACAGTGGTAAATGTTGAAGAGAAGTAAGCACAACAAGAAGAAGAAAGGCCAAGGAAACATGCGAAGCTATAACTTTAACTTGATTCAGCTGAGGAGGTAGAGCCCTCACAACATCAACCACTGAGTACATTTGTTGCTCCTCAGGTACATGTTATTTCTCCTTCTTCTTCTCAGTATTTTTCTTATTATATAGGGGTGGTAATCCCAACTGGCCAAATATTATCCCTTACCACCTCTATTGTGCCAATTCCCCAATTTGCCCCACCTATTACTACTCAGGCTATGTCATCATAGGCCACATCATTGCCTCTTTTTTCCCCCTCTGTCCCAAAGAGAATACCTCCCTAGATTCCCCCTAGCCAATATTTGGCTATTCCCTATGGATTGCCATAGGGTTATCCTTTCGTGGGTGGGTATATTTCCTCCCCCTTTACCTTCTAAGCTCAAGAAAACACTACTAAGAAGGCTAGGGAAGCCTAGATGGATAAAAAAAGAAATAAAGATAATAAATCTCTAGATGCACCACACATGAGGTCACTATTTGACCTAATCCAATAGCAGCTAACTGTGACTCATTTGTCACCTAATGTAGTCAGGGCAAATGAGCAAATGCAGCCTCAAGATTATATAATGAGTGTAGTGGCTATGGATATGTCACTTTTCAAACCAAAAGATAGGGTTGAGCTACTAAATGAAACCAATTATACTATAGCTATTGATTATTTGAAAGTATCAAAGAAGCTGCAGAAGATGGAGGCTGATCTGGCTCAAGAGAAAGCAAATGGTAGCAATCTAGCTATAGAAATCAAAACAAAGAATGATGAAATAGAGAATCTCAAAAAATAGTTGTAAGATACTATTTATTGTCAGATTCACCAGACTATTCAAGCCCTAAATGCTTCTTTTAAAGAAGAGCTAACACAAGAGAAAGCTGAAGTGATATCCCTAAGGCAAGAAAAGGCAACACTACAGAAAAAAATGTCAGGAAAACTTGTAACAGGTCACTCAGATCTAGCAAAAGCTGCTGAATGAGCAAAACAATACAGACACCATATAGGCCCAACTTCAAGCTAAGAAACAAATAACAAAACAATTGACACTTGAGTTGGCTAATAGGCCAAAAAATATAGGAGTTCTAAACTTGGTCAAGGAGCAATATGTAACAGTATAGAAAAGAATCTTCGAGGAGATTACTCTACTCAAACCCTCTCTAACTTTCCTACTAAATGCACAAAAATTGTGTGAAAAGGTGGAGACTTCAGTCCAGGCCACTCTGTCCACTATCTCTTTGAGATTTTCTAATTCTCAAATGCTACTAAAAAAGCTATATGAACAACTGATGAAATGTTATTAGTAGCAGGGATTAGTGACAAAATGATTGCTGTAAAAAGGGTGAATAAAGTTCTTAGTTGCAACTCCATAGCAATTAATTGAAAAGAGTTCCTAGATGTGGTAAAAGAGGGAGTAAAAGACATGAAGAAGCATATTTAAGATCTGGTGAAATTGGGTCTTCACTCCCTTTTTCCTAATAGAAACACTGTGTTAATGGTTAATGAGATTAAGCCTTTGTTGTTAGCCAGACAAAATGATCAGTCAATTTTCTAGGTTTTAATAGATGCTTCATCAGTGCCAAAAGTGGAACTTTTCTTGATCCCCATGGCCCAGCTTGATTTCCAATTAAAGACTATAGTTCATGTTTTGCAAAGTTTTTCACACAAGGACATCATCAACCTTGATTTTGCCTTCTAGGATTTGCAAAATAAATAGGGACTATCTGATGCTAAATGGTTTGTTTATCAGATAGCCTTACAAAATTTGTGATTTTTGCCACATTTTTAATATATTCTTTGGATTCCTTTTTGAGCAGGCTCAAAATTCCTCAGGGTCACTAAGAACTGTAGAGTAAAATACTCTAAATTTTGTTTTGAGTTTTAGTTGTGCACTCTAATTTTGTCCCAACGCATTTCAATTTTGGCAGTGAAGGTTTTGACACAAAGCATGGGCATAGGTTTTCATTTTTCCTAAGTTTTGTCTAAGTCTTAGAGTCACATGGAACATGCCAAGTGTCATCAGCCAGGACACATTATAATTTCTCTAAGTAACGCAGATGGAGCCATGTGTCCTGTTATATACTCACAGACCCTGACAAGTGTCAGCATCTACATTTCAATTTATTATAAGTTTCAAAAGATTCATTTAATAAGCTTCTCTCAGTGCACATGGAAGGCACCAAGTGGAAACTAAGGAAGGTTTTAATATGTTTCTCTAAGTTACACAAAAAGTGCTACGTGTCCCTTGTAATATCTATGGAGACCACCATGTGTCATCCTCCATAGTTTCTTCCTTTTGTTTCATTATTGAGAAAGGACTGTGGTGGGCCCCAGGTGAGTTTCTAAAGTAAGTAGAGTGCACCAAGTGTCATCATTTGTGTGAACCTAAATGAATCCCAAATGTTTCTATAGTGTTTATAAATCTCAGCAGAAGCTACCATGTGTCATCTTTTGTAGGACTCTCAAAAGGTATCTAAAGCTTCTATAGACAAGCAGAAGTTGCCATGTGTCACTTGTTAAGACTAGCGGATGCTGCCAAGTGTCCTCACCTATTTCATAGTGGGAAATGCCACGTGTGTTTATTTCAACCAATGAACTTGCAAAGAGGCTAACATTTTAGATCCAAAAGATATCTTCTGTCAGACACTTCTAGTTAGGTTTTATTTTAGTTAGACCATTGGGATTTGATCATGTGGGAAATCTTGAACTAGTCTTATGTTATAAATATGGGTTCAAATTTCAAGGAAAAGGAGAAGAAAAAGGAGAGGAAAGGGAGATAATTTTTTGCATACAGTTTGTTATCAGAGATTTATAAGAAGTTTTGGAGACTTTCTTGCTATGGCAACTAATATCATTTGCCTTTGTTATATTTTCTTTATTCAAAAAGTTTGTATAACTAATGCATGTATCAGTGCCTTTTATGTGACTAGAAAATTAATAAGAAAACTGAGTTCTATGCCTTTGCTAATATTTTTTGTGTTATTGAAAAATCATCTAAGTTGTGAGCCTTTGATTCTATTTGTTTTCATCTTTTACATTGATCATGCATTGTTTGTTATTTAATGTAATTGAATCCTAAAGATAGCTTCATTGTGCTTAGTATTAAGGAATGAATCATACTCAGGTGCATCACCATAGTTAAATTTTCTTTCATTGCATTGGTGATTCTATTTAATTTTTATCCCTTTTTCCCACAATACATTTGAGATAAAGAAGAGCCAGCTTATTTAAAATCTAGAGGTCATTTCAGGTCGCAAGTCCCACATTCTTGAAACTTCCCATGTTGTTGTTGGAAATAGTGAAATTTTAAGAATCAACACCATGCAAATAAGATAGAGTAGCTAAGTAGAGAAATTTAGGCAAGGGTTAATAATACTAAGGTAGTTATGAGAATCACTGATGACTTAAACTTGAAATAACTCATCAGATATCATAAAATTATGCTCATATTATAACACATGGTCCAAAAAGTGATGATCAACTAGAATAATTACAAGAGTGACCTATCTCTATTATATAATGAGGTTGCCTGGATTCTCAATGTTATAGTCTGCAAGCCATCATCCAATCTCTAACAAGTCATTTCATAGTGGAAGGCTACATATTTTGGGGATAAGGATCCTACTGGCTAGTTCTCATTTGCATCAATGCCACCTCCTTCAAGATAAGTACTATGTAAGTCATAAATTTTGAAATTTTGTAAACAATTTTATATTTGGGAATGACTAATAAGGCAAACAGGGCTAATATGGTTGAAAACTTTTAAAGGGTGGCTACCTATTTATGCTAGCCTATTTAAACTAGAAAGGGTGGTAGGTTAGTATAATACTTAGTTGAATACCTGAAAGGGTGGTTGTGTAGTGCACAAGAGGTGAAAACAAGAAAAAACACCTTGAGTGATTATTGAGACATTTGTCTAACCATTTTTTTATATTCTACCATATGTAAACATTTTGATGATCCTACGATGTTGTCTCAGGATGAGACAACATTTTAAGTACATGAAAGTATTGGGAGAATAAAATGGATAGTAAAGTTACACAAGATATTCTCAAATATTCATGCATTATGTATTCAGTAGTTGGCTATATATATTTTGTCCTATCTTCCATGACTTGTAAAAGGATATAAGATGAATAGTCTCCTCTTTGGGCACCAAAGTACAAGAGAAATGTGAATATTCAGAGACTGTAAATGACTATATATATTTATGCTTGAATGAATAAGAGAGTTTGAAATTTATTGAGATAAATATAGACTATTTGGTTATGGTTACCTGTTGTATTTATTATTTTGTTCCTTATGTGTGATATCATGTTTAATTTTGGTTTAATCCTATCTATGTTACTCTATATTATTTGTTAACATTAATGAAATATTGGTTAATCCTAATTCCTATTAGACGTAGGATAATTTACTCTTGTTATACTTACACTTTCCCTATTGAATATGAATTATCTACACTATCATTCATAATTGAATAAAATTTACATATCCTTTTACTTATCATGTTATAATGTTTTAGGAACCTCTACTAATAGAACACATCATTATTACTATTCATATTAGACACGTGCATGCCCAGAAAGTCTATCTTTAAAAATTGAAGCATAAACAAAAAATTTAAAAACAACCATGGAAAAAATACATATTTAAAATATAAAAAACATTAGGGTAGTTAAAATGTGTATAATAATTCGTATCTATATGTAAAAATACTCAAACCCTTCTCTATAAATAGCCCACTTAGAACTACCAAGTAGCCTCAAAACATAGTCATGAAGAATTGAAATTATGATACTTGAAGGGATACATTAAAGGTATTAAAATGTATTAAAATGATTTTATAACATCCTTATATTAACTTCCATTAAAAATATTATAGGCACTAATGTAAACTATTGGTCTTACAAATCAATCTGTTGACCTTCTCTCTCATAGACCTCACTTAGTGAGACAAGCCATTTTGGCTTCAATGTTCTAAATTATTATGCTAAATTAAAATATTATTAAAAACATGAATATTTAATTAAATTTAAAAATAAAAAAATCATGTGAAATATGTTCATCAACTCATGGCATAGAGTCTTAAACTCATCATTGCAACCTACTTACCTAGAACTACCAATTTGCCTTAAAGACTAGTCATGGTGATTTTGACCTTAAACATATGTATGACCATTTAAAAAGAATTTTTATTAATTTTTATGATATTATAATATAATTAGGTAACTATAATATTTAAATATACCATGGTTAAGTGACAATGCTGGTCTTGTAGATCAATCTCACAACCCTGCTTCTCAATGTCTCATTTGAACTAGAGAGGTCAACTTATGAACACTATTTTCATCATATATAATAACCTAAAAAACATATATAAAACATTAAAAATTTATTATATGTATTTAAAAACATATCCATGCTCTTATATTCATCCCTAATCCATGACAACACAACCCTAATCAACTTCTCACTTCTACCTAGTTTTTTCACTATCTGCACCATTAGGCCTTTTCACGATAGGTCAACTTGTAAGACTATTTTATAAAATATTAGGGATAAAACATGATAAATTTTTTTTTAAAAACAAATACAAGTATAAATATTAAAAATCAATTAATTTATCAACTTTGACTTGGTCAACTCTGACTACTACAACAAATCTCTAAAAAATAAAGACTTTTTTGTAGGGTCCACTCACTCCCCTGAAAAACCAATCACACATAGAGGTTATTGGGAGATTTTAACACAATATTAAATCATTAAAATATCCATTAAAACCATTTTGGGTTGTTTTTATGAATATCTTTCTCATTGGGTTAATGTTAGGGTTTTAGAGATGGTTACCACTATTTCTAGTGTTAATGATTATTCATAAAGCTTAGCACCTCATTCCAAAGACCAAAGTTTGTAAATTTTAGATATGAACCTTTTCCATATAAAATTAATGGATTAGGTTCTCATATATAGGTTACACATGCCAATGAACACATGAAAGTCCTTAGGTTGAGAACCTTTCATTATATGTACTCCAGAAACCTCAAAACCACTTTGTATGCATTTTTTGAAAAATATAACCTCAAACATGGTAAAAACACATATTAAAACATATAACACCACTAATAATTCTAAATTTTTTATTATTTCCTTGGAAAATAATCCTGATACCCTAAATAGTCACTATATCTCTGTTTGCTCTCCAAGCCTTTGACCTACAAGTCACATTAGGCCTTGAAACTGACCTTACAGCCATTGTCCAAGATATTAAAACCTCATATAAATTTCATGAAACCTATTACCATTATAAACCACTACCATTTATTCTTAATATGTCTTGATAATACCTCATGACACCTTATTAGGTCAGGTAGGGTTTATAACTGGTCTAGGTGAATGTTAGGTCTATAGGTCCTACCTATGCAGGCTCACCTTAAAACTCACCTAAGTGATATAATGCCTCATAATCATGATAAAATAACATTATAAATACTCTTATTCCTATTTTCATCCATATCACTAGGTCACCATGCCCCTTCATGCACAAGACTAAGCATCTTAGGCACAAGCCTTCTCAAGTCTCTTGTTAGGTTCAAACACTTGACAACTTTGGCACCTAATCTTTGATGATTCTACACCCTGATCACATGAACCACATGATATTTAAATAATTTCATACATATTCACTCACATGTACATGATCATGATATGACTATGCTTGTTATGTCTAGGCTTTTTAAGACACCTAACACTCAAAACACGCTTATTTTGTCTTGATCATCAACCCTCTTTGTGAAAAAAAATAAAATTAATAAATATGAATTTAATAATGATATTTACCTCAAATTAATAATTATGTTCTTTAAAATTCTCTCTCAGTAAAGAGATATTAGGTTGCCTTCAAATTCTCTCTCATCACATGGTTCATATCTCACAGACTACTCATTATGCATCCACACCTTAGCATCAATGACATTAAATTTGACCTTGACCTAAATGAAAACACTTCTCAACATAAATTACCCCATGGTTCATTGTCAAGAGGGAATGTTAGGATGAAAGAGAGGGATGGACTCTTAAAAAAGAGAATGAAATTAACCCATAGATGAGAGTATATCCATATGAGCTAATACTTGCATATGTGGATTCCCAATGATAAAATATAGAATATAATATAATGGGACCCAATATGGGGGCAATTTGGAGTAATTCAATCCCAAAATATAGGTGGCACACTTTAACATACACAAAAGAGGGTGAAAGCTGGGGGCGTAGGGAATGATTGATCTTGAGACAAGGTGCACACTTTAAAATTGTCAGAACTAGGGAAAAAGATATAGAGATTGGAATTAGAATTAAAATCAGAGAAAATAAATAATAATGTGCTCTATTAGAGAATATTTGACTGGTTGATAAATTGATGTTTCCCTAGTAGGGTTGATTTGCATCACTAATTATTAATTTTGCATGAATAGGGCTGATTGGGTCGGTGATTGGTCTAAATATTATTCCTTGATATGGAAAATTAGAAATCATAGCTCAATTATATAGCCTAAAACATAGATTAAATGTGATCAAGTGAAAACATAGATGCAAGGGTCTAATGACTAAAATATCCACAAAAAAACTAGGGATACGAGGATGCACAATTGATGGAAGAGATGACTAGAAGAATAAAGATGGCTGAGCTAACTTGAGATACATCATGTATCCAAGATTTGCCTACATAATCTATATGAACCTCAGAATGTCATGTATGAGGAAAGAATAATAGAATAAAAATAGACCACTAGTCAATTGTGAAATCATGTTAGGTAGTAGATATGTAGGATAGGGCATTCACTAGATGTTATAATGTAATTTAGGATATGCATGTCCCAAACTAATCATAGAAATATTCAATTAGACTCATAGTGTATGCCAAGAGATGCATGTCTTTCATAAAGTCTTATGTTAGGTATGGTGTATTTAAAAATGATCTTTGGAGCATCATTGGCATTTGGAATTGAGTCACCTAGTGTTTAATATAGCAAATATAAATTATGAACAATAAGTATGAGTAAATTATAATAAAATTGTATTTATATTGTAATGGGCTAGTTCAAATATGAATATTAATAACTAAGGATAATGATAAAAAACTACCAATACTAGAGTTACAACTATTTACATTTAACAAAATTAAACAAAAACAACAAAATAAACAATAAAAAAATGTAACCGAACTTAAAATGAAGATATACACAATCAAGATTTAAGTAGGAACAATAATGTATAAATAAAAAGGAAAACTTAATACACAACATAAAAGCAAGATACAACTAATCATGATCCATGTGTATTTAACAAGAAGTATTTGGAAAATAGAAATAAAGAATGAGTTAAATACAACCCTAAACAAATGAATCATAACTAAGAAATATAATAAAAGTGGTTATTTGATTATATTTGAACTCAAAAGAATAAAACAACATAATACAAGACAAAATAGTAACACAAAAGACCAACATAAAAAACTAGAAATAAATAATAAAAGAATTTAAAAAATGAACAACTAACAAATTAAAATAACAAATAAATAATAATGAAAATATAATAAATACAAAACATAATACTAATGAATGATAAAAAATAAAAATAGAAGGAGATACAACCAAAGCACAACAAAATAATAATAAAAATCAAATAAACACACATAAAGAAGAGTTAGTCACAATGTTAGTGGAAAGAAAAGAAAAATGTGAATGGTTTGTGTATACTCTTTGTGATAGGGTGAACCCTAATCTAATAAATAATGATACTATTATAATGGAACAATAATAAAATATACAAATTTATCCCCAAGTGATAGTGAAATAACATAAAACAAAATGAGGGGAAAAAGGCGTGGTCGAGATGATTCCAGATGTACGATACAAGTGGGCGTTGCCTACATAGTTCCATATACATAAGGCTCAACATGAACTTCAAGCCAAATGTAATTATATCAAGAAATGGGATAGAAGAGAAGTGATGATAAGAAACATTCTTGATGTTGTAGAGTAAATGCAGAAATGGGCTTGTAAAACTGTGAGAGCATTCAAATGATTGCTCATAAAATGGTGATAACATGGGTGAAGAATGAATAAAAGTACAAGACAATGTTTTTGTTTGTTTTGTCTATTTATTTATAATGTTTTTTTATGTTTTTGGGATAAGAAATAGAAATTAAATTTTAACAAAATGCCTAGGGAGCTACCTAATTAAAGAGATGCACTTTTATAGGTAAGCATTCAACCAATAGCTAAACTAGATACAATGGGTATCATGAATATAAAAAATGGCATAAGGAACCAAATAATCAAGGAGATGTACATCCAAGATTAAAATTTCCAATAACAACTAAAGATGGCTTTAGTGGCCCTTATGATCTTGGTAAGGCAATATTGCCTACCAAACAACAACAGAATAATATGCAATGCTAGATAAATCTAAAGAACTAGTCAGTGGGTAAAAACTATATGTTGATGTATCCATGTTCACTTGTATATAAGAGTAATCTTCATAATATTGTTTAGGCTAAACTACTTTGTATAACTAGTGATGAGTGTGTCTAGAATGCCTATGAGTCATAAACAAGATGATAATTGGTCAAGAGATAAAAATGTCTAGATTAAAATTATCCATGGTATGAAAATAATATTGTCCTAATTAGAATATTCCAGGGTAAAATAAGAAAAAATAAATATGTTCCATATTAGGATGGTCTAAGGTGGGATAAAAATAGTCTAGCAGAATATAAATGATCCAAAATGCTAATGGTCTAGAGTTTCAACAGTTTAGAGTCATAAAATAATATGGTTCTCATGAGAATGGTCTAGATTAGTTCAAGAAATAATGAATATGGTCCAAAATAGGATGGTAAAAGATATAATAATGAGATAAAATGACTTCAACATAAGATTCCCCCAAGTAATGGGTCTCATAGACATTGGTTCAAAAGTTTGTCAAGCATAAAACCACTTGAGATGCACAAAGTTTATGGGCTTTAAGAGTTCTTCACCACATGAAGTAGCTAGTCGATATGCCCCTGATCCATAATTTGTTATGATAACATAGGGGCCCAACCAATTAGGTTGTAACTTACTCTTAATAAATTTAGTGTTAGTGTTCTTCTAATTCTCTTTCAAGACCAAATCACCAATTTCAAACTCCTGAGGGAGAATGCACTTATTATAGCTTCTACATAATCTATTCTAATAGGATTTCAAGTTATCTAGGGCATCAAAATGCTTTTCATCAAGGATTTATATCTCTTGTAACTTAGAAAACCTATATTATTAATCATCTTCAATATTCTCCAAATATTATCCAAGGATACTCGTAATGAAGGCAAATCGATATCAATTGGAATAATAGCTTTGTTTCCATAAACAAGGAAGTATGGAGTGGCTCCTATAGGGGTTCAATGACTAGTGTGATAATCCCAAAGGGTAGGAAAAAAATTTAAGTGCTAATTATGGCTAGTGTCATTGATAATCTTCATTATTATTGCAATAATGGTTTTGTTTGATGCCTCAAATTAACCATTTCCTTATGGGATATATGCTATAGTTTTATTGTGGTTGATTTTAAATTTGTCAAAAATATATTTAACATCTTATTTATAAATGACCTCCCATTATCAAATATAATATGGGTTGGGATATCATATCGATAGATGATATGGTAATCTAAAAACTTGGAAATTTACTTCCCAGTGACATAAGTGAGTAGAATGCCTCAATCCACTTATTAAAATACTTAGTAGAAATGAGATTATATTTATGTCCATCAGAATATGTTGGGTTAATTTTACCAATGACATTGAATCCCCATATATAAAATGGTGATGGTTTAGTAATTATTTATTGTGGAAAGGAAAGTGCATGTATCAAATTACCATGTTATTGATAAGAACCACACTTCTTGATGTAATTAAAATCTTCTATTTCCATATTAGGCCAATAGTAACCTTTTATAAGGAGATTTTTAGCCAAGAATACATCATTCATTTGGGACCCACACATTCCTTCATGAACCTTATTAAGTGAAAACTTAGATTATCCTAAAGATAAATAATGAAGTAACATTCCATCATAGCCTTTACAGTAAATCATGTTTCCAAGGAGGGTATAATAGGGTTTATGACGAAGGAAAAGTTTTTGATAATTATTGAAAAGGTCAAGCATAAAAATGTGGTCATGAAAATAATTATAAATGTCTGGAAACCAAGGTATTTTAGGTGGGGTATTGGGACCAAAATTGGTACATACCCTCTCTAAATCTAGCAAAATATGATTAGGCTATAGAATATTTTCAATGAGAAACTGATACTCTTTAGCACTACTATCAATTTGTATCCATGACCAAATTATCACCATTGCATTGGTAGATATATTATAGGCTTGTGGTACCTATTTAAACTATAAAGATTTAAAATGAGTCTTAAGATTATACACAATATGCTTTTAGGGTACACACTTATTGTCTCTACTTAGAAACTAATATGTGGTTTGATTGATAATCAATTGGGAATCCCCATAGACCATTAGTTACTAGATATCATAATGTACTATTAGATGAAGTCTTGTAATAAATGCTTAATAATCAACCATATTGTTGGTACAATGAAAATTAATATTAAATTTATTGAGAATCAAATCCCCTTATAGTGTAATTAACAAAATGTTTGACCTAGACCCATGAGAAGTGAAGGAATAATCAAATTATAGTTTCCATTACTTATGTTCATCAATTAATTATTCTATTATCATAATATAATCATCTAGAAAATAAAATTTGAGTGATTGAGTATCTATAATAGGGGCTTCTATAAGTTTATTAGCAATAACCTATCCCTTAATAACATTTTGATTCTGGTATTCAACATAAAATTCACTTACGAGCATGACCAATTTAGACATGATACCTATGAGAGATTCTTTGCATAATAAATATTTGAGAAAGTTCACTTTAGCAATAACAATAGTTTTTTTATTTAGAATATAGTGTTGTAAATTTTTGGAGGCCAAAAACATAGCTAATAATTCCTTATCAATAGGTGTATAATTATGCTCATAATCCACTAGTGTGTAGTTTAAATAATAAAATACATGTTCCTTCCCTTGATCATCATGTTGGGCCAAGAATTCCCTTAGTGCATGTTTAGTAATTAAAATATAAAGAAACAATGGTTATCCAGGTGTTGGTGGTCTCAAAACTAGTGGGTTGGCCAAGTATGTTGTGAGATTCATGAATGTTAAATGAAACTCATTATCTCATTGAAATGTGACCCATTTTTTTAATAGATGTGTAAATGGGTGACACTTATATGCTAATTGTAAAATAAACCTACATACAAATTAGATATTTCCTTATAGGATACAAATCTATTTGATATTGGAAGGTGGAGGCATGTCAATAATGGCCTAGACCCTAACAAAAATCCACTTCAATCCCTCTATGTGATATAATAAATCCTATTAATTTTCCTAAAGTGATGCCAAAAACATAATTATTAGGATTCAGATGGACCTTTTACTCAAAAATCCTCTCAAATATACTCTATAGAACGTCAAGATGTATGTCATGTGTTCTTGATTTAGCTAGGATATCATCAACATAGTCTTCAATAATATCATGCATCATGTCATGGAAGATGATAGTCATAACATACTGATACATGGATCCATCATTATTCAATCCAAATGACATGACTTGATAAAAAATGTTCTGCATGGCATGGTGAACATGATTTTGTGTTGGTATTTTTGAGCTATCTTGATATGATTGTATCCTAAAAATCTATCCATGAGGGATAACATCTCATACCCAATAGTAGAGTCAGAAATCATGTCAATTTTTGGTAGATTAAGATTTTATTTGGGTCACACCTTAGTTATATATCTAAAATCATTACAAATACATATACCATATTGCATTTTACTGATTAATACTATATTTGATATCCATTTAGAATAGTTCAATAGTCTAATGAATCTTTCTCCTAATAATTTCTCAGGTTCTACTTTTACCAAAAGAGTGATGTGTGGATGCATATTCCTTAATTTTTGTTTGACTAGCTTGACATCTAGATGGAAAACAAGTCAATGCACAACCAATTCAAGGTCTAAGACTATCATGTCAAAGTAAGCCCATGCAAAGATATCAATGAAATTTCTCAAAATGGTGATGATGTGGTCATGTTCCTCATCAGTTAAGGAGACTCCAAGGTAAACAATTTAGGGGTTATTATAAGTCCCCAAGTTTAATTTAGTAGTGTTTTCTACAAGGAGTGTAGAACCATCTTCTATAATAGTATCATTTGATCTTGATCCTCCTCTTCTATTTTAGTTTTTGGTTGTTCATTCTAAAGCTCTAGATAATGAGATGAATCTAAATCCATTGATTCAGGTAATGGCCAACTAGAAAATATCTAGGTAAAGTCAAGAGCAAGCCACTCAAAGAATTTTTGTTGTTATGATGTGATTTTGGTACTATTTATAGAGCTAGATCTTGATGGACCTTATGTATCTTTTGGGGATGATCAAACTTTCCCATCCAAGAGTGCCTAAAATAGGTTTTCACTCAAGGGCTTATCTTTTTCTTTACTATTTCCCTAACCAATGAGTGCCTCAAAGATGTTTTCACTTGAGGATCTTGATTTTTTATACTTTTCATGACCAAGAAATTTTTCCTACTCTCCAAATTAGATGGAAGGGTCCAAAGAGAAATCAAATCCTTGTTTATGATCACCAATTGGTAATTCATCTCTAAGGCCCATGTACTTGGAAAAGATTCTTCATTTTGGAATTCATCAAGGTGTATGATAGAATTTTTTTGGTCCCAATTAATGAGTTTAAGATAGAAAAGGCAAAGGAAATAATGGGATGTGATATTCATAATGGATTTTGAGTCAAATAAGTCCATTTTAACAAGCCTCATCATAAATAATATAATGGGATGTTACGTCACTTCCAGGAATATAATTGTTAGTCGATTTAGAAGAATCATTATCAAAACACATGAGGTCACCCCTAGGTGGTATGAATATGAGACCTTGGTTCATGTTAGGTTTACCAAATGATAAGGTTTTCAATATTCCATGTTTTTATGCCTTGAAGCCTTTTATTATATAATAAAATATATCCATAATATGATTAGGGATAGGATATTTAGGATTCTAAAAATAATCAACACTGCCATTAGAATATATGTAGTCTCCTTCAATGAAATCCTCTTGATCTTGATTTGGTGAAGTAGTAGGTACAAATAACATCAATGGTTTATGTGTATCTTTCTTATTTTACCAAATCATGTTGGCAATTCAAGGGCTTTTAGAGGGTTTGGGTTTACCAAAATATTTGGGAGACTTGGGAAACATAGAAATATGGAAAGCATCTTTTAGATGATACATGGAAATGCTTGCATCCTCTATAGTGACCTATTGGGTAAGGGTTATGGTAAATAGATCAACTGAAGTAGAATCAAGGTCAGTTGGGTTGATATAATTAGATTTGGGAGGATGCAAAACTATTTCCTTATTTTTATTCTCAACAAATTTAGAACTAGGATAATAGTTATAATTACAAAATTTATCCTTTACATGTTTGCAATACTAGTAGGGTTGTAGATAGACATGAATGGTGAATTCAAGCCCATCATGGGGAAACTTAAGGAACTAATGAAAATTATATGAGATGGTATATACTTCATGGATCCAACAATGAACAAGATGTATGTTATAAGGCAACTCAATATCCATAATATGTAACAAGTTTGATGGGACATAGACCCAATAATGATTCACAAAAAAATAGTACCAAAATATTCCTTTTTAACATTATCATATGCCTTAATTTTAATTATCTCTAGCTAGATGTCCTTTTTAGTATAACTAAATCATTGTACTAGTTTGAGGGACACTATATTCATCCATGAACCGTTGTATACAAGAACCTACTTGATTTGATGGTTTTCAATGATGACCTAAATATACAAGTGGTTTTTATGGCTAAGACCAAGATTAGACATGTCTCTTTGATAAAATTTAACCTTTAAAAATAGATATAAATACCTTACAAGTGTTTGAAATTGTTAGGTTTAATATCTTAGGAAACAGTGGATTATTGAAAAAACTCTTTTAAAATTGTTTTATAGACTTTAGACATATGTAAAAGATCTAAAATAGAAAATTGTGCTAGGGTTTTACTTAGTTGGCCTGAGATAGTATAAATTTTTTCAAAATTAGAATGAGAAGGTTTAGCCTTGGCTAGTATAGTGTTCAATTTTGGATCCAAAAGCATAATGTTCACATTGGGTCCAATGTTAGAATAGGGAAAAAGGCCCTGAAGGATGAATCACAAGTTTCTAGTTATGATTATGCAATATAGAAGGGGTAGGAAGCCATTCTAATTAGAAAATGAGGGTAAAGGGCCTCTAATGGTGAATCATAGGCATCTAATTTCATTTGTGTAATTTTGAGTTAGCAAGGAACCATTATAATTAGAAGATGTAGACAAAGGGCCTTGGTGACTTGTAAGCATCTAGTTGTGTTGGTGTAATTAAGTCAATAAGGAGCCATGCTAATTAGAATAAGGGGGTCCAAAAATAGTAATCCATGGAAATTGAGGTGAAATTAAATTTCTTGTACCCGACATGACATTACTTGAGGGGGAAGGTGTTGACCCTATAATGAGGGGTCTAGTACTTCAAGGAGTATGAGACATGTCGTTCACGAGCTTTGATAGTGATGGTGGTAACATGGTTTATATAAATATGCCCCATAGTGTTATAATAATCACAAGGCATGTTGTTATAACCTAGGTTATTATCATGGGTATTATGATCATACTAATTAATAGCCTAGCCTGGAGCTTATTGTTATTGATTTTATCCATGGTTTTGATTGTTTCTTGTTGGTAGTTGATTATATCTAGAAAATGGATCTTTATAAATTCCCATATCATAATTAGTGTTTTGTGAGGTAAGTTTTATTTAAACCTTTCCACTTTCAATTAAATCTTTATTGATATGTCTCAATTGAACACATCGATAAGCACCATGACCAACAACATAATGTAAGTTGTAAAACTCATCTATCTGATACCAATTAGGTTTATGTTGATCTTTAAGAAATGGCCTTGGTATAGGCCATATGATTATAATAACTTCTACAAGATTTTGGAACATGCCCTTAATAGGATCTCTTAGTTTGCTAAAGACTCTATATTTATTGAATTACCTTCTTGAAGGGACCATTTGTAAATTAGTTAGTGGATTAGGTAGAGTTAATTACACATTTTGAGATGGGAGATCTTACACCATTTATACATGTCTAAATTTAGTCACTCCATTCCCTACCATGTTATTTTATTATTTACACCTTTAGGTTTCTTTGTTGTAATATCTTTAATAGGTGATTGGGTCTAATTGGACTTTTGACCCTAGGAGTAAATATTGACAAGGCCTTTATTTATAATCACCTTCTTAATCTATACACCCTTGTTTATAATTTCCTCAAATTTGTTTGTAAAAGTGAGTCATAGATTATGATCCACCTCAGGGTGTAGGTTATGTGAAAAAATATTATCCAGTTATCTATTTATAAAATTGTGATGAAAGTGTCTAGCTAATGTTCTCCACCACTATAGATATGTTGTGAAGCTCTCCCCATCTTGATATTTGTCTTTGTATAAGTCAATCATAGTCAAATCATGATCAATATTGTAAGATAAATGGTTGAATTTTTTTATATATAAATCATTCCAATGTATCACTAATCACTTGGGTAAATCGAGGATCCAATCTAAAGCTTGACCTGCTAAACTTCTTGAAAACAAGCAAAGAAAGTAAACACTGATATAGGCTACCTCTTGGCACAATACAAAAAATTATTAGATATGTTTATGAGGGTCACCCTTCCCTTTGTATTTTTAAAATTTGGGTACCTTAAAATTAGGAGGAAAGTGGATTTCTAGAATACTCATGTTAAATGGATATGGACATATCTCATCAAACTTGTATTTCTTGACTCGGTTTCTTGTCTCCAATGTTGACATGATTTCCTTCATCAGATTCCACTCTTGCATGTTTGGTGAATTGGAATGTGGAATATAATTTTATTGGGGTGGTATGTGCCCATATTGAATTATTTTATTAGGTATATAAGCCTTATGATATAAAAACTTGTTCTAATTTATTCCTTGAGTTGAGTAGGTGGGATGTTGATTCTTAGGTTGATAAACATTCCATGAAATATACTACCATGAATTGTAAGTGTCTTGTTGATTTTGGGGAGTCTATGGTCAATTCACCAAAGTACATTTTGGTTGAGAGGAACATGAAAAAGTGTTTTGAATAATATTATCAATAGGTGACACATTTTTTGTCCCTTGGTTTTGCAAGGGAACAAGAATCTCTTGGTGATTGAACAATTTATTCTCCATTTATGTTGAAGCATTTTTGTAAACTTCTTGTGTTTTGTTCTGTTCAATATAGATGCTATGATTTATCATAGATGTATTCTCAAATAGAGTATGTTGTGTTTTTATACTACATTCTTCTTTCATATGGAAACATTGATGTGTGTTGAAGTGGTGGCCAAAGAATTGGTTAAGTCTATGATAAGCTGGTCTACATATCATTGACTTATATTTTTGATCTTGGTAGCAAGATAGTGATCATTGGGTGCTGACTCTTTCAGTGCTTCCTTTATTTTGCTAGAAGAAGAAATGTTTGATTTTGTAATATGAGCAAGGGATTATTATTTTTGTTTCTTTTCTACCCTAACCAATGGGTGTAATTACTACATAGGAAAATCTGATGACAATCTAGTGCCTAATTCAATTAACCTTAAGAGGGCTTCATATTTATCCTCTAAGGTTTGATTTTCAAAATAGTCTTCTTTAGATATTATAGTTATTGGGATATATTTGAACACAATAGATTTATTATGTCCATCATTAAAATGATCTTTCTTATAACTAAGGCTATAAGAGACATGATTATTAGTATAACTTTGCATCATGTTTAGAAGATTGTTCTCTATTGTTTACAAAGATGTGAAATGTGTTTATCATATGTTAAAAGCCATGCTTTGATTTCTTCAAATAAGTGACAAGGTAAGATGAGACTATAATAAAAGAAGTGGAATAGTAAAACACAATTAGAAGAAATTGTCACAAATTCACTCAACTTTGGTGGGTTGAAATCATCAAATTATAAGAGGGAATGAAAACTTTTAAACCTAAAGAGAAAAATAACACAACAAACTTAGGTCAAAGATACACCAATATCATAAAATATAGATATAACTATGATGAATTATGACTAGAAATTAAAGGAGCTTGTTTCTAATTAAGAAGATAATAATGCAAACCAAGAACCTCAAAACATGAATTAACAAAAGAACTCCTAGGTATAAAGTTAACACCAAATAGGCAACACAACATTGCCACATGGTAATAAGATGTATAATGGTCCAAGAACATAAATAATGAGAGAATTCAAGATATCCTAAGTCCATAATGAGAATACAATGATCATGATTCTATATAATGACCTTCAATCCAAATGGGAAAAAGTACCCAAGTTTACTAAAACCAAGTGTAAATGGTAAACTAGGAGCACCATGGCCTAGAACTTAGAAAGGTGAGATTTTTAATTTAGATTAGAAATTAAGGAATTTGATATTTTACAAAGTGGGAAATGGTCTAGACTAAAATGGATAGCATAAAAACATTTTTTTAGAAAATACAAACACAATATTCTAAATGATGATTTGAACAAGGCAAAAGTGTTTTTGATTTGGTCAGTGTAATGCCTCCTTATTCAAATAGAATGATGTATAAAAAAGTGTTTAGATTTATGACATGTTTTTGGTTTTTAAATAGTTCAGACTCAAAAATACTAAGAAATTAGAGGATAAAATGATAAAATACAACTGCGAATAATGTTCAAAGTCCTAAAACTAACAAGGTTGCATGATAATATCAAATTCTATCTATATAAATGTTCTTGAGAGGATTTTAAGTGTTAATCCAAAAATAAATTACATAAATAAGTAGGGTTTAAAAACCCCCTCCTCTCAAGATATTTTATGATGACATGGAATTTTAGGCTACTCACCCTGCATCATCAATATGTCCAAGACAAGTGGGTTTGTTCTAAAACTAAATTTTTGTGCATTTTTAGATGGTCTCAAGTGTGGATAACACAAGATATGATCAAATCATTTGGATACACATTAACTAGATTATTATGAAAAGGTCTTGTCCTTTCCATAACCACTACATCTATTATTTGATTAGTGTAGTGTGATGTCTGAGTTTCCCCTATGGTTTGAGGTAATATCTTACTAACTAAGTTTATTTAAAAACTCAGATAAACATCATAGTAAGTTGATCTCAATTTATACACCCCACCATGGAGTGGGGTTAAAATTATTCTAGGAGATGAATTCCTAGGTTAACACTTCCATAGATAACACGTGAGGAGGCTATGAACTCCCGTTCACAAACCAAATTGTTTAAAAATAAAAGACAAGTGAAAAGACTTTAAGTTCACGTTTGGATATCCCAATTCATACAAATTTGGGGAGGGACTTGATGATGTCATTTTCATGATTTTTGGATGAAAAAGAAATTAAGGCAAAGAAAGAGCACTTTTAGTCACCTGGGTTCCCTAAAGGGTATGGGGGGAGAACATACATGAATTAATCATTTTTCAAAAATAAATAACTTTGAAAAAACAAGCATAAAATAAAACACTCTTAAGAGTATGTAATATAAGTGTGAGTGTTTATTTTAATGCACCAAAGTGAAATGTTTATGCAATTTGGCCCCTTGTCCTTAGTTGAAAACTTGTCAAAACTTTCACAAACAACTAAGCATAAAATAACTAATTTCTTTTAAGACACCAAATAAAATGTTCAAGATTTAACCAATTTTCATCTTGTGCCTTTTTCTAGCTTGCAAACTAAAATTTTTAGAGGGTTTATGTATACATAGAATACCAAAGATAGATGAGAAAATAAGATTTCAAAATCAAGCTCTCAAGTATCTATTTTTCTATCTCAGAGATCAATGTTGATCCATGCAAGGATTAATGTCGGTTCACAAAAATAAGTGTTGATCCATTTACAAAGGGGTCAATGCTGGTGAATTGAAACTGATGGTGGTTCCTACAAAAACACAAGAAAATAGACCCTAGTTTTTCATAAAAACATTTGTTAGTAAAATAAATATGAAAACCCAAAAAATCTCTAGATCTTACAATAAAAAGTTAAAATAGAGAACACAAAAATTTATAAAACAAAGGATAAGAACCAAAAACTTCAATAAAAATCCACCAGTCACACTTTATGCCATGTTTGGCTCTTCACACATGAATCAATGCTAGTTCTAGGGGATCGAGTCGATTAAACAAAATTAATTTTGGTCTCTATGTAAACTATGTGTCACTTAAAAAAAAAAACATGAAAAATGAGGATAAAATTTTATTTTTAAATACTTTTAAACATTCATTAGAATATCTAAGAGTTGAATATTACTCTCCTTACTTATATGGGATATGTGGTCCCGCTAGGCATGCCAAAATGTAGAGTAGGAATCCAAAGTAAGTTATTCCATGCGTTAATAGATTAAAACCAAAATAAGCATAAATAACATAATGCACTAAGCCTACTCACTCATGGGGTTTTTAAAATTAATTCTAAGATCTATTTAATAAAGGAACACTACCATCAAACTTTGATAAGAGCACCCTTCTCTAAGAGTGACCAAGAAACATGATTTCCATTGATTTCATGTTTCAAGTCTTTGTAAATGATGAGTGGAATGCTCCTCCATCATCTCTAAATACACCAATGGCTTAGGATCATGAACTTTATCAATGTGTGAAAATAGTTGAAGATTTTCTATTGTAATTTTTTAATAATATGTTTGCATGAATGAAACTTTAAAATGGTGGTCTTGGCCCTCTTATTTATAGATTTTTGGAAATGATCATAATCAACTATGACCATCCATTTTGAGATCAAGATGCATGTCCATGAATAAATTAAAATTTAGAGGCTCAATATATAAATATCCCCATTAATATTTGGAATAATAGGGCATTAATAAGGCATGGGAGGGCTTAAACCTAATATTTGTTCCATTTATAGCTTATGGATGCCAACCTATTGATGATGTCATATACTAATGTATATATTTAGAAATTAATATCCTTTTAATATATCTTTAATAACTTCCATGTATTTTTCACTTAAGCTTTTGATTTGGTTTAATTTGCTTAAGTGGGTTTAATTAATTTTCTATAATTCTTTAGAAATTGGTTATTCATTTAATCAAAATGGTTGAAATGTCAAGTTAAAGAGTCATAATTTAACTAGAGTATAATTAAAATGTGTCATATACATAAAGATAAATACCCTAATTAGATCATTATGGGTGAGAAATAACACATGCATGTGATGTGTGCTACCAAATTAGAATAATTTAGTGGTCTAGATCATCATTTTGCATGGTTTCAATTTGACTTGAAGTAATTTGAGAAAAGATAACAATCACATAAAATGCATTTCCCCATTTAGGGATACATTATCCTAAATCAACACTTGTATATGATAAGCTCAAACTAGTTAATGTGTTTTGAGTGATTTTGGTCCAAATTGTACGTTGTCACATAATGTTGTTTAGATTGATAAATTCAACACAATAGTGATAGGAATTGGATGTCTAAAGTAACCAAATTTTATCTAAGGTTGGGGGTATGTGACTTCCAATATCTCTTTATCTCTATCTCCTTAGATATATGTAATTTATAGATATATATATATATATATATATATATATATATATATATATATATATATATATATCTTAATGTTAGTTTTAGAGCCTTACAATGATATATATTTTCAATTGAATTTTACATTAGGCAAGGTAGTTACATTTATACATAGATGTACTCCTAAAAATTTCTCTTTTAATTTCTCTCTTTTCAATACTTTCAATTTTAGATTATATGCATTGATTATGTACTATAACATGCTCTTGGTTATAGGTCAATCACTAACAAAGCACTCAAGTTAGAATCAAGAAAAGGTAAGGTATGTTATACACACCTAGGTATACACTTCTTCTTTAAACTAGAAATTTCATTAATAGATTAAACAGGGGGAATGTAATTAATATTATAGATTATATAGAAAATCAATCTTGTACACTAGGAAAAATTAGACCTTGGTTGTTCCTATCAATTTTGGACCATTCCCACTTTCAAAAGTCTAGAATTTGCTCTATCATATACCCCTTAGCCTATTTCCTAATCTAATACAAGTGTATAATGACCCAAAGGTATATTTTTAAATTAAAACCCTAATTTTTACATAGATTAAGTGTATAGAATGCTTCTTTGGGTGCCAAGGACAAAGGGATATCCATTATACTATATTTTACTAGGGTATCATCCTAACCTCATCCTTTTTTTGTATCTCTTGAGATTTGTACCTTGGTGGATGGCTAGGAAACATATATTACACCATCATCCTCACCATTTGACTACAACCCACTTGATAAGTCATCTAATTTTCAAATGAAATGTATCTTAATGGTTAGTCTGATTTAATGTGAGTTAATTCTCCAAAGGGATTGATATAAATATAATATGAACCATCATCCATTCCTCACCTATCAACTTATTACCTACTCTCCATAAAACTTAAAAAAGGCATTAAATAAAACACTCAAGTAAGTAAAGCTTCTCTATTTTCTCTTAATTTCATATCACTCATAGGGAAAACATATACATAGGTATGAATTACCGAAGGATTATCCCAAGAGATATATTTTACAAGTTAGAAGTTAGGTCATTATTGTACTTAATTTTTATATATTTCATAATTCACATGAAATAGACCATGTAGGGGAGAATTAAATTATTATGAAGCCCTCTTTAGAGTATTGACTATGTATGTAGTGTTGACTTTCAAAGTCACCCCTTCAAAAAAAATTGAATTCATAAGGACCATGCATCAAGTTACACACTTACATAGTGTCGAGTTATCTAAAAATATGTTTGTGCATAGATGCTACATGTATATACCCTTGATCAATAATCATCTCAGGTTCATGCATTAACTAAGTGTTGATCTATGCCTATAAGGATTTCCTAAGGTGTGCCCCATGAAAATTTCCTTCATTACTTCAAAATGATGTGTAAGTCAAAGTGTGTGTTTCTCCTTGAATTCAATGTGAAAAAAGAGAAGTGCACAGGGAATAGTTCTAAATCATGAAGATCATGCTAAAAATATTCAAATATTCTTATGTACTTTTATTAAAAGACTTCATCACACTCAAATGGTGATGTTACATGATAAATCATAGAGTTCCACATCTACAACCTTGTAAAACATAGACTATGATCTCAACTACATAGTATTCTCTTCACAAGCTAGTGCAAGTTCCAAGTTAGATAAAGGTGAAAAATGTGAAGACTAATAAAAGAGACTAGGTGTAGAAAGACTTTGGGCTGTGATGAATTTTTGTAAAATTTATCTCTTAGTTCCCTTCACAAGCTTATAGTTACATTAAATATCCAACTCTCTACACAATATTTAGTGTGTACCTCTACACAGAATGTACTTAGATATTTTGTATACATCCACACATGAGACTATGTAAAGAAGGAGGTGCATAGAGATTAATGTGCACCCTATCCTAAAAATTTAGGCATGTGGTAGTTCCACTACTTACACATGATGACAAGGCAGAACCTAAAGATACACCGACATGGCCACATATCAATTTGATGGTCCAAGTGGATTGATAGGTGACCACCATAAATGGGAATAGTAATTGAGATCAATTAGATATAAATGGAGCTAAATCAGAATAGAATTGAATATAAGGGTGGATTTTAGGTTGTTATAACATGGGTATGTGATCTCTTATGACAAATATCCCAACTACCTCTCCATATTATCATTAAATTTTATAACTACCCTGATAGTGGGAAAGATTCTAATTAATAACTCATGGGCTTCTCATTTACTATAAAATCTTGGGTCTTAAATTATAAATATGTTGACATATTTTGAGCACTATAATGTTAGCAAAAATTTCCCTCCAAAGATAATTTTGTTGGTATAACAAAAGTCTACCTATTTGAGTTTTTAATATTACATTATAGCTTGAAATTAATGATAAATTATTTACTTTCTTCATGATCTATTTTCTATGTACATTCATGGTTTTTTTATCTTTATCTATGAATGTTCACCCCTCTCATTGTCATCCTCCTTTCGTACCTTGATGTAGAACTAAAAGTATATATAGGTCTCATGTTGTGTATACACATGTTTACATAAACATTATCTATGGGACATTTATCATCCTTCCTAATGTTGTGTTGTGTTCCCTTACCTCCATGTAAAACACCTATGTATTGCACATGGTTTGAAGTTTTCATATTTAGTCTATTAGACTTATTGTGTTGTTAAGTGGGTGAGGTGTTTTTTCTATTTTAGGTGCATCACATTTTCATTCCAATAACCCTCTTACCTTTTATCTCCCTTTTACCCTTATAAAGTTTAGGTTTAACACTATTTGTTGATTTCATTCTACTTTTCGTAGGTCTATACACTAGTCCTAAACCAAGTGCATCTAATATAGAAGGAAGTCAACCTATTTTAGAGGTTCATACCATGGAGTACAAAAGTCTCACACCTTGTGGATTATCCCTTTATAAAAGTGAGATATTGAATAGTTATCTAGTGCATAATTCCAAGGTCTTAGTCATGGAAGAGTCCTATGCTAGTGCACATGAGAGGCATTCACACGTGGGTGCATGTTTCAAGTGATAACAATTTTTAGAACACCTAGTGGGATAAGTTTAAAATTTTACTAAGAGATTGTTGTTACTTTTAGAGAATTAAGTGTTGAAGAAACTTTGTATAGCTCCTAATGTCTCCAAGCATTCTTATTTCATAATGATCATCCTTCTATCCATATGACAAGATAGACCAAATCATCTTCAAGGGGAAATAATTTCCATTTTGTTTAGCTACCTATAGTTTATATAATAAGGGGAGTTAGAGTATATTTATATCCTATCAAGAGGGAAAGGAATGAAATATGAACTTATCCTAGAGGTTGATCTACACATTTATTTTATTTATTCCTTACACATAGGGTAATATTGTTCCCTATTCTATTAATGGTTATAAGGATAAATCAACCCTTTTTTACCTCTAATGGAGGCAACCCATTAATCCTTCCTAAGTACAATGATATTCTCATATATAATCTTAAGATCATGCCCTATTTCATTATATTTTTTTTCTATGCCTATAAATCATATATAAGATATATAAAATATATTTTGTCTACAATGTGACTAAAGATAATGTCACAGTGTGATTCCTTACCCCTTATTTGAAAGGGAGATAACTCTAATGGTATTGTAGCTTGTAGTCTGGTTCTATCCACAATTGGGATGAGTCGTGAATGATATTATGTAGGTAGTTTAAAGTAAATATTGACCACCAATCACTAATGGATTAGCTCACAACCATAAAAAGGTCTACACATGTGTCATGTCCCCTTTTTCATGGACATTGATAGACTTGATGATTAGCCTATTATGCGACCTTCGTAGGCTAATCGGATGGATAGAGGGTCATAATGGATCTTGGCTTGGCTTTGATTCGTAGAATTTCTACATTTGGTTTTCATTCAGGTTATTTCAGACATATTGGGCCTGAGCTCCTATTATTTATAGATATTTAACATGCATCAGAGTGTCTTTATTTTGGTATGGTCATGTGCGGGATCACTCCCTGGTTCACTAGATTCGAACGGTTCAAGGATCCGACATGTATTGAGGGAGATATTAAAATTTGATTGATTTAATCAAATATTAATTATTTAGTCTAATTTTAATTAGAAACCCTAATTCTAATTTAAGGAAACCCTAATTAGGGCAAGCACATCTTTTGAGGGTATAAGGGTTTCTCATGGAGGCCATTATTGATTATGCATATGATTATTGATTTTGATTTCTAAAGAATTCTTCTGTGAAGACTGAGCCAAGGGTTCTAGGATTCCATTGGAGTGGAGAATGTCAACTCTTCATTGTGTGTGATTTAGAGGCTATGAAATATCAGCTAATCTATTGCCAAATTGAGAGATAGCTTCAAACAAAAGTTATCACAGAGGTATACAGATTTGGGAGATAGCTTCACATAGAAGTTATCATAGTATTTCAGGTACTTTCTTTATTTAGTTTTTGATCCAATAAGTTATACAGATATAGATTTTATGTATTAGAATCATATATTCTTGAGACCAAGTTGTTCAACTATCAGGGGTTGAAAACAGACAGGTTATGTTTAATTGGTAGTCGTACTGAGTCCGTACAGGTCTGTACAGATCCGCTCAGGCACCGACCTCAGCAGACAGAGATCCCCAGTGACTAACATCAGCCGACTGAAGACCAACATCGAAAAAGAAGGACCTACAAAGATTGACATCGGTAGTATATCGACCGATGCCATTGACTGTGTGTTCGACGCATCAGGCTGAGATGAGACAAAATTCAGGTTTCATTCCCAGATTTGCAAAAAGCCAGGGTTTTAAGACAAAATATTTCATATTATTTTATTTGTATGACAGAGACTCAATTGTAATTATCTAAATAAGTGAAAGATGTTTGATTGGTAGATAAGAGATTTACTGTGATTCATTTACTTATTTGAAATTATCTTGCAAAATTGTATTCTTGGTCTAGAGCTTTTGTGTTTCTATATTCCCTGTTTAAAGGGGATATTACAATGGTATCAGAGCTTTTTGTAGAAAAAAGGATCCCCTAAGTAAGGGACATCACAGTGGTATCAGATCTTTTTGCATAAAAAAGGAGCCCCTAAGTAAGGGACATCACAGTAGTATCGGAGCTTTGTGCAAAAGAAAGGAGCCCCTAAGTAAGGGACATTACAGTGGTATCAAAGCTTTGTGCAGAAGAAAGGAGCCCCTAAGTAAGGGACATTACAGTGGTATCAGAGCCAAATTCCTGCCATCTTGTTGGGCACATCAGATCTAATGTCTTGCCATCATGTTGGCTAGTTTGGGTAGTTTGTTGAATCAGTTAGTCAATCATGATGACTCCATATACTCAGAGACAGTGGGACTATGATATGAAGAAGTTGAAGCTAAGTTTGAAGAGGTTAAATGAATCTCTTTCATATCCTACATCCAAAGACAAATCCACATGGTATATGACAGTGAAGGATGAGTGGGAGTTACTAACTCCACAAGCTCAGGGGAGGTTGTCTTTTGATCGCTTTGTTAAGCTGAGGAGAGAGCACTACATATCACTTAGACAAGAGAGCAACATGTCCCATGATTATTATGATTATTATGAGATAGGAGATAGTGAAGATGAGGATGAGTCTGATGTTTGCACTTAGAGTGTAGAGGTGTGCTCAGATGTTAGTACACTAAGGGTTGATGATCTCTCAACTATGGCAGAGATTGTAGAGGAGTCCCAGGATCCAATTATTGTAGATGACACTCAGGAGAATGTAGTGGATAGTTTTGAGGGCTTAGTTTCACTGGTAGTTTCTTTCAATATGGAAGAGTTAGACAGTGATGCTATAGTTGTTGATACTCCGTATGTTGATATGAGCTTTGGAGTTGATTCATAGAGTATGGATGGTATTATTACAGTGGTTAGTGATTCTGAGTCTATTCTTTTGGACCATGCATCAGAGGAGGAGTGTGGGAGACAATTTAGCCAATGCCACCATGTGTCTAGTCAGCTGAGAGTCAGTGAGTGAGACATTGCTACCGCTTGCAAGCATTTTGAGGCTGCTCGTCAGTTGTTAGCAATTTATGGATGGGGTTATCCTACTAGTATTGAGTAGGGAGGTAGTTATTTGTCCTTGACAGAGATCCACTCTTTATGGGAGGCTATCCAGATTTTGAGACAGGATTATATGCAGTTGGTAGCCGACAGAGATTATCTTATGGAGTGGGGCAACACAACATATGATGCATTACTGGTCAAGGAAGATAAGGTGAGTGAGCTTACTCAGTAGCTTGAGGTGACTTCTAAGATTCTTGAGAGTACGCAGTTAGCTTATGAGGAGTCACAATTTCATTTGGCTGAGATGATCATGGAGTTAGAGTATTTGTGGTCTTCACCAGCCCCAAACTCAGAGGTTAGTACATTGATGGTTGGTGGTGAGTACATTCTTGCAGTTGTTGCTGAGGAGCATGTTGTTGAGGCTAACACACATGTTTAGGATTTAGGAGTACCTGATTTTGATGAGTTTGAGATATGAGTGGAGTTGAGTCTCTAGATTGATTCTTCTTACACCGATGATAGTGTGGTACAGTTGATCGTGCAACCTTTATAGAGGGATCAGTTATGGGATGGATTGACACCATCTTTTGTAGATGGAATTCATAGTTGCCAATTACACAGCCTACAGTATTGACACATCCAGGGCAGTTGTAATTTTAGAGATTGGTTGAGTTACATGCACCAGTTTGATTGTGGATTCTTCTTTGTTCTACTTCTGATGATATTGTAGGTACTTGCATCGATTTACGGTAGTGCAGAGCATAACTACATATGGGATCCAGGTGGATTGAGTGGTTCATTATTCTGAGATTGCTTGGGGACAAGCAATTTCTGGAGGGGCAGATTGTCATGTCCCCTTTTTTGTGGACATTGACAGACTTGATGATTAGCCTATTATGCGACCTTCGTAGGCTAATTGGATGGATAGAGGGTCATAATGGAGCTTGGATTGGCTTTGATTCATAGAATTTATACATTTGGTTTTCATTTAGGTTATTTCAGACATATTGGGCTTGAGCTCCTATTATTTAGAGATATTTAACATGCAGTGGAGCACCTTTATTTTGTTATGGTCATGTGCGGGATCACTCCCTAGTTCACTAGCTTCGAACGGTTTGAGGATTTGACATGTATTGAGGGAGATATTAATAATTGATTGATTTAATCAAATATTAATTATTTAGTCTAATTTTAATTAGAAACCCTAATTCTAATTTAAGGAAACCCTAATTAGGGTAAGCACATCTTTTGAGGGTATAAGGATTTCTTATGGAGGCCATTATTGATTATGCATATGATTATTGATTTTGATTTTTGAAGAATTCTTCTGTGAAGACTGAGCCAAGGGTTCTAGGATTCCATTGCAGTGGAGAACGTCAACTCTTCATTGTGTGTGATTCAGAGGCTGTGAAATATTAGTTGATCTATTGCCAAATTGAGAGATAGCTTCATACAGAAGTTATCACAGAGGTATACAAATTTGGGAGATAGCTTCACAAAGAAGTTATCATAGTATTTCAGGTATTTTATTTATTTAGTTTTTAATCCAATAAGTTATACAGATATAGATTTTTTGTATTAGAATCGTATATTCTTGAGACCAGGTTGTTCAACAATTAGGGGTTGAGAACAGATAGGTTGTGTTTAATTGGCAGCCATACTGAGTCTGTACAGATTTGCTCAGGCACCGACCTCGGCAGATAGAGATCCCCAATGACTAACATCTGCCGACTGAAGACCAATGTCGGCAGAGAAGGACCTACAAAGACCGACGTCGGCAGTATATCGACCGACGTTGGCGACTGTGTGTTCAATGCAGCAGGTCGAGACGAGATAGAATTTAGGTTTCATTCCCAGATTTGCAAAAAGTTAGGGTTTTAAGATAGAATATTTCATATTCTTTTATTTGTATGACAGAGACTCAATTGTAATTATTTGAATAAGTGAAAGATGTTTGATTGGAAGATAAGAGATTTACTATGATTCATTTACTTATTTGAAATTATCTTGCAAAATCGTATTCTTGGTCTAGAGCTTTTGTGTTTCTATATTCCTTGTTTGAAGGGGATATTACAGTGGTATTAGAGCTTTTTGCAAAAAAAAAGGAGCCCCTAAGTAAGGGACATCATAGTGGTATCAGAGCTTTTTGCAGAAAAAGGAGCCCCTAAGTAAGGGACATCACAGTGGTATCAGAGCTTTGTGCAAAAGAAAGGAGCCCCTAAGTAAGGGACATTATAGTGGTATCAGAGCTTTGTGTAGAAGAAAGGAGCCCCTAAGTAAGGGACATTACAACATGAGTATATGGTTGACTACAAATTAAAATTCTTAATGATGTGGGACTGACTTCCACTCCTAATAAGGTCAATTTTTAACACTAAATTTTTATATTTTTTTAAGCATTAAATAGTGACATGGTAGTAACAATTTAATCTATGGGAGGCATAATATTACTATATTCCTATGAGGTCATTTTGAATGTAAAAAACTTATTGATTCAAGTAGGTAAAATTATTCCCAAACCCTTATACCCTTATACCTTTATCCCCCATATATAATTTTATTTTCCCTACCTCCCATTCTAACTCTACTCCCCATTCCTATTACTATCAACCTACCAATTGCATCAGCCTTCTTGTCCTTGAGAAAGATACACAAACTCAAGTTCTTATTGAAGAGATTTGTATATTAGATACTAGTACTCAAAAGGAATCATGAATATCATTCTATGCTTATCAACCCTTCAACCAATAATATCAATCAAACATGCCTCCCTACCAACATGCTACATAGACTCCAAACCAACTCACATACAATTTATCACTATATTCACCAAATCATAGTACTACATGAACTTATATAGATCTTGTACTTGTGTATAATAACATGTCACAGGATAATGAGTGGTTCTATTTGATTGATTATCCACATGACCAAGTCGTGTGCATGAATGGAGTGATTAATGAGGCACATATGATGTATATTATTCTACCTCCTCAAGATCCTCCATCTAGTTCATATAAACTAAAGGATGAATTATAGGTGTAAACTTGGTCATATCAGGGAAAATACACCCTCTTAAATTGACATGAGGGTGAATTAAATTATATGAATTAGAATGAAGTTCCAAGCATAGTAAATAACCCATTTTATTTTAACATATGATTTATAAAGAGAGAAATAGTGGAGGATCCTTCTTATCCAATGCCTTCAAATTCTACACCCCAATTTCAACACGTACATACCCGAGTCGAAGAATCTATATAACCTTTGGTGTACACAAAATAAGTTATACATAAATAAATCCAACCTTAGACTAGTGCATAGGTGCAAGACGACACTATAATTGTAAAGGCATATATTAAAGGGACTCAAATCCTATTTAACATATTTGAGCAGATGAATAAGACTAGACAAAATGTTTCCTTATGGGATTCTCTTTCCATTCCTTCCTAAATGAATTTGATGCAGTATTCCCTAATAAGATTCTAACCTCATGATCCATTATATACTACAATTATTATGTACATAAGTCTATGTTAACCTAAGGATGAAGTGCATATAAATAGTAAACCAATCCATTATACATATCTCTAATTATTTTTAAGCATTTTCTACATTAATGTATGATAGATTCAAGCACAATCAACTTAGCCTTACAGAATAAAATCATAGACATGCTAGGCATATCTTATTATCCTATCTCAAAAGGTGTCATCCAATTAGACATGATAATAGTTAAAACTATGGGAATTATCAAGGATATGAGTCTCACTCTACATGTGAGTCTAAGCCTTTCCATTACATAAGACATCATAGTCATTTCCTTACCCACTTAATTTATTATATGCCTCTCTCAAGATTTCACTATGAAGGTAGGAAGATATCTATCTTTGGATTGATGACACATGCTACTCAAAACTAGATACAAGAACAAGTGGACCATCAAGGCCGAGCCTATTTTGAATAATCACATAGATCCATAAAACACCTATCCTAGTTGATGAAAACTACACCTTGTTTTATCAAGAGGAGAAATACATTCTTCATGAGATATCCAAACCACTTGAAGAGGTCCTAGATGACTTACTTGATGAATGGGAATACAAAAATTATGATTGTGACACATATGATAATGTAGATGAAATAAGGATAAGCACATGATGCATTCTTGAGGACACCTGACTACCTAGCCTTGTAAAGGTGAAAGAAGATCTTGAAGGTGTATGGTAATTATACTTCAATGGATTTTGAAGCAAAACAGGTGCAAGAGTTAGTGTTGTGATGGTCTCCCCTCAAAAGGATAAATATTTCCATGTATTTAAATTATAGTTTGGCTACACAAATAATTTTTTTGAATACAAGGCACTAATACAGGGTCTCCAATTTGTGAATAAGAAAATGATCAAGGTGTGACAATATTTTAGAGATAAAAATTGGTGTTAAACTAGGTCAAACCATGGAACATGTCCAAAAATAATTTTCTAAGAGATTAAAAACATAGGGCATGGGACATGATTATGCTATTTAGTGATTTTAATATCCATTCCATACCAAGGGCACATAATGGTGAAATTTATAGGATCACAACCATGGGTGTGTAGTATGACCTCCCATGTAGTATACAGAGTGAGTTCAAGTAGCTCATTAAACTTGTAGTCATAGAAGCAATCCTAGATAATGTAAATAATTGGAAAGTGTTCAAGAGAGATGAACAAATCATCAACTTAAAAAAATATGAATCTAAGTTCTATGCCAACAATCAAACTTAGATACAAGCTCAATATGAAGAGCATATCATTTAACTGAAGGGAAATAAGTTTCCTATGGGGATAGTCACATTAGAGAGCATATTCAATTCTAATGACCATCTAAAAGGTGAGAGGAGAAACATGATAACAAAGGAGGAAATAGTCAATGATATGGTTAGCTATGACCATATGCTCTTGAAATATGGTAAGGTATACTCCCCATTTAAGGTTAAATAATTCATTGAGCTAATTAGAAGGTATGATGACATATTCACATGGAACTATAAAGACCTCAGAGGCTTTGATCTAGGCTTAGCCCAATATATGATTGAACTTGACCCCAATAATAAGCTAGTCAAGTAGAATTAGAGGTCAGATACCCTAAATCTTGAGCACTTAATGAGGAAGAAGCTCTCAAATCTCATTGAGGCTAACATAATATTTATAATCAAACATTCCTCATGGGTGGATAATCTAGTCCTAATGCATAATAAGAATGGAGAAATCTACTTGTGTGTAGATTTTAGGGACCTTAATAAATCCTCCCTTAAAGATCACTATCCCATCTTTCTAATGGATAAAATTATGAAAATAGTTGCAAGTGTAAAAATGTTTTTTCTTCTAGATGGTTATTTAGAATATAACTAGGTACATGTGTGGGAGTGAAATCAATTCAAAACAACATTGACCACTAAGTGGGGTACCTTTTCATATCAAAGGATTCCCTTTGGTTTGAAAAACATATGAGATACCTTCTATAGGACCATGGATATGGTGTTTAAGGGAATCCTCACTAACACCATCTTAGTTTACTCTGATGACATAACTATTTTCTCAATGTGCATAATGAATCATTTTAGTCACCTAGAGTAAGTCTTTGAAAAATGTTGAGAGTTCAAAATCTCTTTGAACCTAAACAAGTGTGTATCCAAAATACACAAAGGAAAATTTTTAGAAAACATCATCTCCAAATAGGGACTCATAATCAACCGTAAGTGAGTCTAGTCCATTTTATCACTCCCTCTCCCAAGTCACAAGAAGGATATCCAAAGCTCATTGGTAAAAAAAAACTTTAATAGAAGGTTTGTCTTGAGTTTAACAACTCTGGTCAAGCCCCTCATAAAAATTCTCAAAAAGAGCACACATTTAGTTAGAGATAAGAAGGCCAAAGAAATTTTGAGGCCATCAAGCATTCCATTTTAGAAGCTACTACACTGATAACCTAGATTATCGTAAGGATATCATCCTTTATGCATTTGGTAGAGATGAATGCATCTCAGCTATTCTTGTATAACATAAAAATGACCAACTAGAGCAAAATAGTGCTTTCTTTATCCATGCACTGAAGGATTATGAGATGTACTATATAATTATATATAATTGCACCCTCATGGTAACAATGGCACTCAATAAATTTAGGCATATGCTCTCCAATAACTAAAAGACCAAGGTGCCCCAGAAAACTAGACTAAGGACATGAGGATATTCTTTTAGACTGAAGTGTATCCATAAGGCTTGAATAATTCCAATCATAGACACAATAGATTATAATACATTTCTTATGTGATTTTCAATGATATGATTTTTGGGAGAGACTTCAATTAAATTATATTGTGGTGCATAGAACAACCTCAGGTGAATAAGATTATATAAGAGTTTCATGATGGAGTATTACGAGGTCATTATTCACCTAAAACCATTATGGTAAAAATCATGAAAGTTGGCTATTATTGGCCAAATCTATTCAAAGATACACATGCATGGGTGAGATGATGCAAGAAGTATGCCTTATATATAAACAAGTATAAATTAGTATCCCTACCCTTATGCCCAATACAAGTGATCAACCTTTTACATAGTGGGACTTAGACTTCATCAACATGATAAATACATCATCAAGGATTGGACATAAATGGATCCTTATAGAAATTGACTATTTTATAAGGTGGATGGAGGTGATATCACTTAAGGAAGATAATGAGGTCTCCAAGATAAACTTATAAAAAATCATTGTCACAAGACTTGGTGTCTTGAACACTGTTATCTTAGATAATACACTGGATGTTATCAAAAGTAAGATCAATGAATGGGCAATCAAATATAACATCCATCTGTGCATCTCTTCAAACTATTAACCCCAAGTTACTGGTTTGTTTGAATCAACTAACAAGAACTTGGTTCTCATCATCAAGTGAACCATGGAAGATAATAATTGATCCAAGTATACAAGCTCAAGAAAACCCTCTAATAGATTAAATAACACTAAAAAAGGTGTTATGGAATTCACCCTTCATGTTTATTTATGGAAATGAATCAAGGTTGCTTGCATCTCTTAAATTGACCTCACTAGACGTAGCTCAATAATTGGAGTTACTTTAAAAGTGACCCCATAATAGTAAGGTTGGTTAAGCTAACGGATATCAAAGAACATAGGGCATAGGCCATGCAAATATGGAGCTTCATCAAGCATATACAAATAAAACATTTGAAATAAAGGCTAATGATATAAGATTAAATGAAGTAGACTTAGTACTCAAGTGGGATGTAGATATAACAAAGGCTGAGAAGCATATAAAGTTTGATGTTATATGGGGTGACCCATATACTATAGTTAGTTGTAAGCAATCTGATACATATAAGATTAATAAAGCAAATAGAGAAGTATTACATATCGCTATCAATAGGATTCATCTCAAGCACTATCCTTGATGATCATGAATACCCTTATAAATATTAATTTAGATTTTTAATTTACCTAAGTGAAACACACACATGTTGATTAGAATAGTTATATTTCCTCTTAGTGCTTGTGTGTAGTTTTGTTAGCTTAGTTTTATAATTCCTCTAAGTGTTGTTTGGCATAATTGTTTGATTTTTTTGTCATTTTATAGGTTATCTAGGTTCTTTCAAAGATAAATTGGTCTCCTCATACCTAATCACAATAAATATAAAGAGGAAAAAGGGACTCCAAGTGAATTTGTACCCAATGGATTGATTCAAAGCTATTGGATTCAAACTTAGAAAGCAAGTAGCCTATATAGGTCACCAAAAATGTTGACTTTCCAAATCACCCATTAAACAAGCATTGAATTCATAAGGACCATACATCAAGTTATGTACTTCCATAGTGTCATGTTCTGTAAAAAAAGTCTAGGTGTAGATACTTTTTGTCTGTGCCTTCAATCAATAATTACCTCAAGTTCATGCATCAGCTAAGTGTTTATCTTCACCTATAATAAGTTCTTAAGGAAAACCCCATGCAAATATCCTTCAACACTTAAAAATGACATGTAATTCAAATCATATAGGTCTCCCTAACTTAAATGTATGAAAAGAGATAAGTAAGCAGGGATCAATTGCCGATCATGAAGAGTGCATTCAAAATATTCAAATTACTATTATGTGTTCTTAATCAAAGACTTCCTTAGACTTAAATGGTGAACTAATATGCAAAATCATATATTTTAACATCTATAACCTTGTAAAACATAGGATATGATCCTAAATACATAGTGTTCTCTTCATAGACCAGATAAATTTCTAAGTTAGATGAAGGTGTAGACTATGGAGACATGTTGATTAGAATAGTTATATTTCCTCCTGGTATAGGTGGATTGGTAGGTGATCACTACAAATAGGAATAGTGGTTGAGATTAATTGTATATAAAAAGAGCTACATGAAAATATAATTGAATACAAGGGTAGTTTTTAGGTTTTTAGAACATCATCACATGATCTCTTATAACAAAGATCCCAAATACCTCTCCACATCATCATTAAATGTTATAAATACCGTGATAGTAGGTGATATTCTAATTAATGACCCATGCAATTCTAACTGCCTATATAATATTGGGTCTTACATTATAAAAAGGTTAACATCTTTTGAGCACTATAATGCTTCCAAAATTTTCCCTCCAAAGATCCCTCTCCTAGTATAACAAATATTTGCCTATTCAAGTTTGTAATTTTACCCTAGAGCTTGGGATTAATAATAAATAATTTAGTTTTTTCATGCTCTAAATTTGGTGTTCCTTCATGGTTGCTAATATATATTTGTGAATGTTCATCCCTCTCATTATCATTCTCTCTTTCCACCTCTAAATATAACTAAAAGTCTATATAGGTCTCATGTTATGTGTATATGGGTATATATAGGTGTTATATATAGACCAATTTTCATCTCTCCTAGTGATGTTCTATGTTCCCTTACCTCCATGTGAAACACTTATGCAATGCACGTGATTTGATGTAATTACTTCATTACATAAACCCTCTTACCTTTTCTCTTCCCATTTCCCTTCTCAATTTTAGGTTTAGTACTAATTTTAGATTTCATTATACTCTTTATAGTTCTATTTATTGGTCCTAAACTAGGTGCATCTAAGATAAAAAGAATTCAACCTACTATAGAGGTTCATCAAAATGAGTGCAAGTATCCCACACCTTGGGCAATGATCCCATTATTACAATGAGACACCAAATAATTCTATGACATACAAGTCTAAGGCACCAGGCATGGAAGAGTTATGCACTAGTGCATATGAGATACATTCACATGTGGGTGCAAGTTTTGAGTTATAATAGGTAGAACTCATTGATAGATGGGTCTTTGGGGTCAACTTGAAACTATGTGCCCATTATGCCATTTTTCACAAGGCATAATTTAAGAGAAAAGATAAGTGAGCCTAGGATTTTGATCAATGTGTTAAGAATGATATCATGTGTAAAATATCTAAATACATTATGTAGAAGATTAAAAAACATCAAAAAACCTAACTGATAAATTCAAATACATAGATATATTATGGTTTATACACTAGCATTAATTAGGACACTATCATTGATGTAGGTGTCCAACTTGGATGCAAGTGTCTAGTAGTTAAACATAGTCAAAATTCTGAGTGAATAAAACCTAGATCTTTGTTACATTCATGTGATGATTTTTGATCATTTTCATATTCTAGAACAAAACATAGAATAAGATATGCTCTCTTTTATCCATTATCTACTTTGTACTTGTTGTATTTATTTCATATGCTAAATTAGGAAAATATGTATTATTGACTATGTTTTAGTGTAATTCTAAATAGTATCATTACTTTTGAATAGTTTATCAGTTTGTGTGTTTTATATGAAAATAAAAAAAAATTAAAAAAATAATTAGAATAAAAAAGGAAAAATCAAAATCAAATAATATTTTGATTATGTGATTAGAAAACTTAAAAGGCCTAGAAAGACATTTATGGGGTGTGCGGTCCCTCCTGGTATGTTAAATGTAAACACATGAATATGAAATAGGTAGGTTTTTTTTAATATGAAAACCAAGCATAAAAAAATAAAAAATCTAACTTCTCAAGCCTGATACTTAGATTAGGGAAGACATGAAGCAACAAACAATGAACTAGAAAGATGAATAATATAGTTTTACCTTCTATTTGGATGTCCCTTTGAAGCATGATCACATGCATGATTTTGTCCAGATGTAGAGATTGAAGTATTTAGAAATGTTTTGGTACAATATACATCAACCACTTACCCAAGCGCTATCTATTATGGTTTATGGATCAATTAGAAGAGAATGAGTGAAGCTTTTTTGAAGATTTTTTGCATAATAAATTTGTATAATATAGCTTAATTTTAGTTAATGGTGGCCCTTGTATTTATAGTTTTGGTAAAGAAATGAGGACCATCCATCTCAATATGAGAACCAAGGGCCCAAGATTAGTCAAATTTAGTAGATTAAAGGAATTAAATTTTGGAGTTAATATTGAAATTAATAGGCATGGCTCAATATTCTTGATATTGTATTATTTATTTTTATATTTTAGATTCTTAACTTTTGTGATTGATGATGTCACTTTTATATATTTTATTGAATTTAGAATTTATAAAATTATATATTCATCCAATATATATTGAATTTTCACTTAACCTTTTAATTAGATTTGCTTAGTTAAGTAATCTTGATTAATCTTTTTACTATTTTTGGAATTTAATAATTTGTCATGCACAAATGGTGAAAAATGTGAATTTACCAAGTCACAATTTCAATTGATATGAATCATAAGAAGGTGATCACTACATATGATTCATTACCCCAATTAGTTATGCACCAATAAACTTCATAAATTACATGTGATGTGTGTAGGTGAATTAGAGTATTCTAGTAGTATTTGATCCAATTTGTCCATTATTACAGGAAGTCATTTTGACTTGAAATTTTGACATAACATTGGTAGAAATTAGATATTTATAGTTTAAAATCAAAATAATGTTTAATAGAGGGACCCATATCTCATGAATGTAGGAAATTCTAGGGAAACCACATAATTAGTTTAATAGATCCATAGTGATTATTATCCCTAGCTAGAAAACAACTATGGGAAGGGATGAAATTGGGCCTTTAATTACAAAGCTATTTATGTTGTTAGCCCATTGACTCAATTTATCAAGGACTATATTGTCATATAACCTTGAATTTATCATAGTTTGACTATAATATATTTCTTTAATAGGGATCCTATAATATTTATAAAAGGTTTTGCCACCAATGTAGGATATAGGGGTGTTATTTAACATGAAGTGTAATATTTTCATAGAAATCTACCCATTTTCATGAAAATCATAGAATAAGTCAATACAAGGCAATTCATCAAGTTTTTTTTATAGAATTATGTATGGCTATTTATTTGATATCCAAGATGTCACTTTTGTATTATTATATAAATATGGATAATTTATCCCTTGATATGTATGGTTATGTACCATCTACTTATTCCCATATAGTTGAATAGTGTTTGAACTTATGCTTCAATGCTACTAAATCAAATATTGTATCCATGTATTCTATCATGCCTAAAACTAAATAATTAGAGGGAGGATGAGTGTGATATGATGAATTTATTAAAACTAAACAAATACTCTATGTGATCCTTAAAATTTGTGAAGTATCTTAGTTTCTTGGGAGCTTGAATTCACAATTTTCATAGAATAGTAGGAAAGCAATGATACCAAATCAAGTTCTTGCAAACAAAATATATAATTTAGATTCATGAGATTTAAAATTTTAATGCACTTAGTTAACAATTCATGTGGATTAAATTCATTATCTACTTTTTCTCCATTCCCCATCTAATATTTTATTATTTGAATTTCAATTTACAAGTTTAGCTTTTGTGAATTGAATTTCCATGTGTCATGTTTTCACTACTCTTAGGTGCCTCTTCATCATAATATGATAGATGTCTTCTTCTCACACTTTCAAAACATTTATATCATGATTTAGAACTAATTTACCTAGTCTTGAGCATATGGTTTCATATCACTCATTTTGTAGGATTCTAGGTTTTGTTCTTTTTTACTTATCTTCTTCAATCATGGGTTGTCAATATGATGACACTTGGTGCAATCTCAGTGACTCAGAGGCCTGAAAGGTTTTGAAATTTTTTAAATTAATAAAAAAATATAGAATATTTGGATGGTGACACTTGGAATTATTAAAGGATATTTGAGAAATCTCAGAGATGAAATGGAAAAAATCTTGATCATGAAATATCCTACATAATATCAAAAACCAAGTATACATGTACTAAAATATGATGTGATTAGTCTTGGTGGTTACTCAAAATTCTTATTTGAAAATTCAAATATTTTTCAAACTAAATGTAACAACATTTAAACTTTGAATTTTAATAGAATAACATAATACACCAAATAATAATTTAACCTTAATATATATGAAAATATGCCAATATCTAGATTTTGGGGTTATATTATCAATGGATTAGTTCTTTATACATTGTCTTAGAGAAGTTTTTAAATCAAATTGGGTCACTATTTGACATAATCAAAATGGGGTGTGTTAGGGTATAATATGAAGTTTATTTTGTAAATCATTCTCCTTGATTCCATTCAAGTGATGAAAAGGATGAGGAAGAAAGTGTAGGATGTGTTCATCCACTTATCCACCCTTGGAAAACTTTCACTAATTAATTATTTTAGAAATCATTTTTTCATATTTACCTCATTATGATTATATCTTAACTACCAATATCATTTAAAATCACCTATACCTTTCCAATTATATTAAAATATGATAATATATTTCAAGATTATACACATAAATACTATCCAAATCTATCTAATTATATTAATTAGGTTGATACAGTTTAGGTAGAATAACACAATTATATTAGGTATAAATTAGATAGTGATTATACATTCTTAAAATCCCTTCCAAACACTTCTAACTTCATTAGTTAGATTCCATGTAATACAAATATAATGTTAAAATTATTCATGACACATATATGTATATAAATGAAAACCCAAATTATGTTAATAAAATATTAAAATATTCCCTTGATCATAACTATATCGATCAACATCTCTTTTTCATATATAACTATATAAAAAATGGATACAATAAAAACTTGTCTAAAACAACCTAACTGTGTCAACAAACTTGACATAGTTTAGCCAATTTCTATCAAAACCATACTATATTGACATGGTTGATACCATACAATTTTTTTTTGAAACACCTCATCTAAAACTTTGACAATAATAGTGATAAGATAGTTTATCTTGAGGTGGAAAATGAGTATTATGGTCTACTACCGACATTGCCTAGTATTTAATATATATTATATCTCCTTCATATAAGGGAGCCTCAACTTCTTTTCCAACATCCTAAGATTGGCCATTTTGAGGATACCCTCCATACTTCCACAAATTTATCACTAGTTTAGATCATAAATTAAATTCCGTTTCCAACCTTCTTCCTACACCATATCATCTCTAAGACGAAAATAAAATGCTTATTTAGGAGACTATGGATGTAAAGTTGGGAGCACCTAAAGATCCCCAAGTTGTCCTTATATCTAATCAACCCTCATGAATAAGATATGACTAGCATCATCCTAACTAATGGTAATAAAGTTTTTGATTATTCTTATGAAGACATGCCAAGAATTAACCCTAGCATTGTTATCCATATTAGATTTACTTATCTTGATGTGAAACCTATTCACCAAAAGAAACATAATTTTATCATCAAAATTTTTACAGGTTTTCATAAATAAATCATTAATATCTTATATGATAGTTTAAATAAAAAAACATATATAACTCTAAGTATGTATCTAACATGGTATTTAACAACCCCACTAGGTTTTACTAGAATAGGGTAATTTTTTTTAAAACAATTACACAAATTCAACTAAAAAATTTCATCATGATGAAACCTACAGATAGTGATCTTTAACTAAATAAATTATTTTTAGATAACCATAAAATGGTCTATATCTAATCTATTTACATAATGATCAAAATATCAATATCAACATCAAGAACATGTACAATGATTAATACAAAAATGAAGTATACATTTATCTCATTAAAATATTATTAAAAATTCAGCCTCAACACATATAATATTACAACCAATTGTTTTAATGGTATATATGAATAAAAATTACAATTTCAACATAATAAATGTCTTAATAATAATATAAAATGATACAAATCTCCACAGATTAAGTGAGTCTCAATGAATTCATAATATCCTTAAAAAATATCAAGTGTAGTCACTAGTGAAGAACTGTTGAGGGGAGGGAGAACATCATCTAAGTGATTTTTAACACCAATCATGGACCATATATCACTCACACAATATCCCAACTAGGGAATGGACCTCCATTCATACATGGGTAGATAATGATGGTGTAAGAAGCTAGAGTGATAACTAGAAACCATGTGATATAAGATAACTAATACATGATGTATTTCATAAAGAAACCCATTCTAACTTGATATCATACAAAACATGTAAACTAAATAAAACAAATGAAACTAAAATGTTTAATTATAAACACTAATCTAGCAAACATTTTCATATAGTTATTGATCTCATAGATTAGTCAATTTCATAAACACCACTCAATCGGATTACACTATTTATATGTATTAGTGACACTATGTAAGTAAGTGAAATACATATCACTTGCTTATATAGGGTCATTAATATCATATTAGTTTTAAATATTCAATAATATTAAACCAATAGATTTATAAAGAATATTCCTTAAAAGCATATAATTATGTGCTAAATAAGGAAATATTATATACATTAATTTAGTTCATCAAATGCAATGCAATGAATCTCAAAACATATAATTTATTACTACATAATAAATATATTTATATATAGTCATCAATAAAATCAAACTATCAAAGTAAGACATATATCAAGACATTAAGCTATCAAATATTAACATGAAACTCAGATTCTTATGTTATTTATCCATATAACATAAATTTCCAGCTTAATACTTTACTTACATATACCAAAAGTACATTTATAAGCTAATAAAATACTAAAAAGTTTAACATGTGAATTAAACTCAAATAGTAATCATGTAAAAGTTACTTCAAACTAATACACACATATAACCTTAGATTGTATAATAAAAACCTTCAATTCCCTTCATTGTAACATGCATTGTTTTTAAACATTAAACAAAATATGTAAATCTATATATGGCATACATGAATTATATTATATTTAATTAATCAATTCACATGTATCATATATATTTATTTACCTATACCATCACTCAAGTAATTCATTAAATGTAATTTATCAACAACCAGTATAAATATACTTTGTATACAATAAACTCAAATTTGACAAATTTCTATCTATTAACTATAAGTATTATGTATAAATACATAATAAAATTAATCATTATATAAAATTATTCATAATATATATCAACTCAAAACTATAGTAGTTCCACTATTTTATTTATCATTATACTTGATATTCCATGATTTGTATAACAAAATGTATACAGTCATATATTCAAACTCAACCAACTATATTATAAAGTTTTATTTATATTGACAAACTTAATTTTAATCAATTCATTGTCCTAAAAAATGCTTCATAAACTCACAATCATAATACAAATATAGTCTAATGTATATACAGCTTTTGTTATATGGAAGATATATATATATATATATATATATATATATATATATATATATATATATATATATATATATATATATATGAAAAGACATATAGACTTATAAAATTCTAGTTTTTTATCCTTTTAAATAGTTTTCAATGTTTTTAGGAATGAATACATTTGTGTATATATACTAAAATAACTATAATAGTTAACCAATCAACATATAAATACAATATCAGTTCAACCTAGTATATTCACTATTATATAGGTAAATAGATCAATATAACTTGTACATGATTTACATATATAAATATATATGAACATATACATATCTACATGTCCTCTCATTTTACCCAGTACTAGTAGGCTATATGTATATGGACATGTACATTTATATATCCTCAGTTAATAACCAATAAAATTGTAGTTCCCATTTTTGGTTTTACACAATATAAACACATTTATCTAGGTAAGAAAAAACTTTAGCCTACACTACACGTCATTTAGGAGTACACACACACACACACACACACACACACACACACACACACACACACACACACACACACACACATCAAATTATTCATATTGATAGGTCATATATATTAGTTATGAATATTATATGAACATTCCAATTTGTATTTATAAATCTCAGTCTAAAGATATAAATTCTGAAGGTTGAGTTTAGTTTATAAAAACATATGATCCACCTTTAGGTTTTCATCTACCTATTATTTCACCAATTTATTCATTATAACCATATTCATACTTTCATATCATAATCTAGGTTTTCAAAACTTTAACCCTATTCAATATACAATCAAATTGATACTTGCATATAAGAGATGGCTTATAATGAGTTTATAAAAAACTAAATTAAAAACCCCTAATACCCAATCATGTTTTGACCTGGTATATATAAAATTTTGCATACTAATAAGAATGGGGCCTAAAATAAAATGCAGACTAATCTATACATTCAAATAAATTATTTCTACCTTAATGTATAAAACTAATCTTAAATTGTAACCCAATTTCATTTTAAACTCAACTATTAATATCCCTTTAATCTTGAATTTATCCTAACATATTTTGCATATTTTTCAATCTCTAATTATCTTCTAAATGTGTCTACATTACTCTACAATATTTTCCATTTATACTAACCCTTATAATAAAACATAGAATATATATAATAAAGTTCCATAATTTAGAATTATTAGCCATGACTAGGGTTATTTACTAGGTTAATGAGTCACATTCTTGGTTTTGTGGATGTCTGAGCCATCCATACTACTAGGCATATAACCCTAATTTTAATATACTTTAAAAAAATAATTAAAAAACCCCTAACCCATAAAATTATATTGATTAAACTCATACTAATCCAATATGAAATTAATTAATAAAACTAACCTTGTAATGAAGACCATGACTACCAAATTTATGTATTAATTTTCCAATCTTGCTCCAAACTTCCACACTCTTATTTATTTCTATCATCCCCAACATATATTCCCCTTTCCATTATTTAACCTTTTACATGTTATTTTCTAGAAAACAAAATTACTACATTCTCTGCCAAACTCCTAGTGATAATCATGACTTCACAACTAAGTCAATTCATGAAAAATTGACTAACAAAACTAGTAGTCATTTCATGTTTTCTGATGCAAAATCCCAAAACTAAATGATTAGTTTGTAAAATATCTTGTTAACATAAGTCAACACCAAATAACTAAACCCTAATCTTTAGCCTTCCTTGTTATAATAATTCCTTTTATTTAATTATGAATATTAACAAAACCATCAACTAATATATAAACATTATAACATTTTACTAAACACAATGACTTCCCAATAGTCATCAACCAATATAACTATTATTAGAAATTAAAATGATTTTGCCTAATTATCATAACATGGAATTTTAGCATAATATTTAACAATCAATCTTAACACACAAAGTAAGAAAGGTAATAGAGTCTCTTCTACCAATATAGAAATGTATTAATACATTGAAAATTTTGAAAGACATTCACATTTATATCCATAGTTAGCATCAAGAACACTCATAGATTATAAAACATATGTTAAGACAATCATCATTATACAAATAAAGAAAAGTAAGATAACATAAATTTAAGCATATAACCATGCTCAATTAAAAAAACCATGACTATAATAACAATCATACTATAATCCATATAAATCAAGCACTAATCAAAATTATATTCTACTATGTGGTGTGTGCAGGTTCGTAGTTTCCATTTTGTCATCCCTCAATGCCTCCATCTACACCACCCTCTCTGATGATGCCCTCCCTTTATCATGGTCTGAGGGATAGATATATCTAACATCCACCTTGAAACAATAAAGGTAGTTAACTTGAAATAATATAAAATTCATAATTTACTATTGTAATAAACTAAATAAACATGATCATCATATACATAATATATAAGTACAACTAATTAACCAATTTATGATCATGAAAATAATCAACATATAACTGTCTAGACATTAGCATATGAAATATAGCTTAACTAAAACATTAATTAGTCAAATATTAACCATAAAATCCACTAATCAATGGGTTATTAGGTTTAGAGAGAAATTATAATGTGACATAGTACCCATTCCAATGATGACACAATTGTACTTCACATTTATATCAACTTTTATAATCTCAGATTAGCATATCATAAAGAAAATTTTATTTTACATTCCATAGATTCCATTTTTAATTTAATATCTAGATACAATATGATTTTGCTGATGGATAATATTTTGGGGTAGAATCAAATTCACATATCCCATGAAGCTCAACATAAAAAACCTTTACTATTGATTGGGGAACAACTTGTTATGTTAATATGTGTTTTGGCCTTAGAATGCTAGGTAAATTTACTAACATGAAATGACCCACATTTTTTATGATCTTATACAAAATATCATTAAGTATTATGTTTATAATACTTTAGATATATCCAAGTGTCACGAAAATCATCTTATAATGCTGAATCAAGTATAATGTCAAGATTTATCACAAAAACTATGAGTTTAATGTTATCTTCAAAAATATTTTATAATTATTGGTCTCAATTCAAGGGAATGATGTATATCCTTATAATATCAAATATATGATTGGCATGCCTTGAACTCAGTCCATCACTCATATTATTACATTTTTTTGTAATATTATGGTGATCTATAATTATTTTTTTGAGACAACATATCAAACACATTTTATAGAGTCCCTTATCAAAAAACAATAGCAATCAATGGACTGATGCTTTTTAAATTATTTTAAAAACATGAATAAATCCATACTTCAACCCTTAACTCTACAAAAACCTTATAGAAATATACCTCTCATATTTTACATGTCTTCTACCCCATATTTTTTTAGAAAATCCATGAACAATAAGATGAGTCTAGTAAAGAGTATGTTATCTATTACATTATTCATTCTTTGATTGATTCTGAAACCCACTAGACTAAATTTTATTTTTATTGTCTATATATATATATATTTCCACTAAAAAATATCTAGTATTCTATGCTTTATCATACTACCTATGTCATATTATTTTTATATCCTCTATCATTTCTTTTCTATATATTTTTTTCCTAGAGATTGTATTGGGAAATGGATGACCCTATTGATGGAATTTTACCTTAGAATAATTAACCAAAAATTATTGAAGGGAAAACTCATTTTCAATAAAATTTACCTCACACTTATACTATATTAATGACACATCTAGGATAATATTTTAAATTAATTTCTCATCTTGATTAAAAACATCCAATATGACCTTTCACTCAAATAATACTTCAACAATTTCACATTGACATTGAGGATTAACCTCACGAAAATTAAAATTAAAGTATATAAGCATAAAATCTCAAAGAAACCCATACAATAATAATTCTCCAAGTGATGCAGAGGCATCTTAAGAATGCCAAAAACATGAAGTTGGATGTGATTTGGAGCCATGATAGTGAGTCAAATTTAAATTTGAAGTTTTCTTGCCTTTTACATAATTTGAATTTTCAAACTTGTAATGAAATATTGAGAGATGGTTAGGAGGTATAAAGGAATTTTTATGTCATGTAAATGTTAAATAATTCTATAATGGACCTTATAGTATTATAAAAGGTCCTAAGAGTGAATAGAGTCATTGTGTCAAGTTAAAAACATGAAGTGGCAATCATGTTGAGCCACCACCCTATATGGGGTTTAGAGTTAATGGAATTCTATTGTTTCAATAAATGGTTATGGATAATTTATTTAGTTTCTATTTAAATAAATAAAGGATATATAGCGTGGATAAGTTCATAGGAAAGACATTAGATGAAAAAATAGGGATAGACAAGGCTAGGGCAAGAAGGAATGTCTACCAAAACTATGATGGGATAATAGACTATGTATGACTTTTTTGATATTGAAATAAAGATTCAATTGAATACATTAATGATTGAATTTTTGTGTCTAATAAATATGTGATAAATGTTTCTTGACTAATCTATTTAACTTGCATTATTATATGTTACTGTGTTTATGCACTATGAGAAAGCATTTGTTAATGAGAAGGATTTATTTTATAAGAAAGTTTGTGAAGGACTTGGTGTTTATAAGTGAAATATAAAATTAATTTTGGTTTCAATAAAATTCCATTTTTAATTCAAGAATTGTGAGTGGTTATCCAAATAAATAACCCATGTTCTCTGAGTGGGGAAAGTGTTTGAACCCTGAGTTGGTTTTTGAGTTATCAAGGATTGAGTATCATAGTATAAGACAAAGGTAATATTAATCATCTAATAAAAAATTATCTATTGATTTATTGGAAAATAATTTATAACATATGTCCCAAAAAATGTTAAAGGATTTACTAATGACTAGTTCTTATATGGACATATTGTGTTTTCATGTAATAAGTTGATTATTGAAGACCACATGCTAATTTCATCCAAGAAATGAACAATAAATGGAATATTAAGTGATTTTTATGATTAGGTGAGATAATTGATGGTATTGGAAGCTCCTTATGGTTTATTTTATAATTTTGTGTGTTTGATTCACTTATACAAGGTCACAGACCTATAGTGTCTTATTTTCTTACATAGTCAACTTGATTTTGGGTTAGAGATCTTGGACAAAAGATTGATAGAAGGAAACCAGTTATTTTATAATGTGGGAAAGGAAAACATAGACCTCACAAAGTTGATTTTGTCTATTAAAACCTTAAACAATAAAAGATATGCATTTTTGAATCCTCTTATTTGAGATAGAGGTCTGTAAACCCTAAAACTAGGGTTTTGAAGTTTATATGAGATTTTTCTAGTGGAAAAGTCTAATTTTTGGCCATTTTTTATATTAAAGGTCATAATAAAGGATTTTCAAGTGATTTTTATAGGTGGGTACATGTTCATACTTATATAATTAATTTTGTGTGAATTTAATGCTAAAAGACCTAACCGACCCAATACAAAGACAATAATGAGCAAGATTTGCTTAGAAAAGTGGTTTAAATACAAAGCTATGTGTTCTACCTTCATAAATATAAGGTAAATGGAAAAGGATATCTATAACTAGTTTTGGATGCCAAATTGGAGAAGGTACAGATCTGTACCAAGCAAAATAACTCATAAATAGGGCTAGTAGGATTGTGTATGGGTATGTAGAGTTATGTAGGGTTATTTTATATCATTGTGAAAGGTAAAAAATGAATTAAGATTGTTAAATCAGTTATGATAAACATGTTTTAATATTCATATACTATAATTTAATCAATTCACTTAAATATATTAGGAATGCATGTTGTCAAAAGAACATAGTGAAATAAGGCATTAAGAGATCTTGTCAATGATGAATGATAAAGATGGATTAAGATGAATTGTATGAATGAGTTTGTATGTTTTAGGTATTTTTTTGAAATCTTGATAATCAAGGAGTTTGTGTTTTGTTCCATTTGGAAATTTAGTCCTAGTGTTGTCCAACAAGAGTTATAAGTTTGTAAGTACTGTTAAAGAGGAATTATAGGCTAGTGAGAAAAGATCTACATCACCAAGTTACCATTTATTTGCACAAGGATACTTGGACACTCAATATGATGAATCTAAGTGATTTGAAGATGTTATGGAAATATGTGTCTACTCTAATGATTTTTGAAAGATTAATCCTCTATAATAAACTTTGATATTACAAATAACAAATAATAATATGAATTCCTCATCCTTAGGATGCAAACAAACATTGAATTAAACACCTCTTAATTACATGTTTTAAGTTATTTATAATTTATATGTCACCAAATAAGTGAAACCTATAGATTTAAAAAAATCCTTATATCATATCATGAGCTTAATAAACTTAATAAATATTTTTCATCTCTTACTATCAAGGTAATCCCATGAGATAAAAATGTTGTCACATAAGTTATTGCCTCATTAGATTCCTATTTTCACCCATATAATGTGATACATGATAAACATTTATTCATACACTTGATGAAATATCCATGTACCTTAGAAACTAATGATTATTATCTTCTTTTCCACATATAATCTATCACTAATTGATAAATATTTTGGTATAAATACATCATCCAATTAATTGAAAACCAAACATATCTTCTTAAATTTGAATCTCATGAAAAGAATAGACTCCATAAGAAAGCATTAAAGTATGTTATTAAACATAACATCCTATACTATCATATTTATGAAGGTACCTTGATCTATTATGTTAATAAAGAATAATTTCATATTATTCTTGAGCATGTACATCGGGGCATTTACATAGGCCATATTAGTGGACATGCTAAAACCCAAAAATGCTTACATATGGGTTATTATTGGAAAAACCTTCAATAATATGCCATAAAGTTTTATATGAAGTGTAATCATTTCTAGATACATGATTATTTTATTCATTCTCCCCCAACTAAACTTCAGACTATTTAATCTCTTTGGAAATTTTATATGTGGGGATTATATCTCATCTATAAGCTTCCTTGATTGCAATATGTTCACATTTTCATTATTACTTCCATAGAATATTTTACTAAGTGGGTTGAGGAAATTATCCTTTTATAATGTTATAGGTATTACTATATCCATATATATCTTCAATTAAATTATTTATCATTTTGGTATTCCTCACACTATCATATCTAAAAATGGTGAAAATTTTAAAAATAAATATATGAATTATGTTGTGATAAATACATTATTATACACAATTTTTACACCCCTTATCACCCTTAGTGCAATGGTAAATCTGTTGAAACAAACAAAATCCTTTATAAGATCTTGCAAAATAATATCAAGGATTCCTATTTAGATTGAAATCTTAAGATTTACCCTAAACATTATGCATATTGCAATAGAACAAAATGAAGTATTCCTACTAATAAAAGTGGAGTTACCTTAATTACATATTTTTCTTCACAACATTATCCCTAATTAAGATATTGGTGAAGCTTAACTTCACACTTTATACCTAGTTCATGAATAATGTATGATTTCTCACTATTATAACATTATTTATAAAAATTGCATCACTTAGAAACACAAGTTAACCAATGTTTGTACATTTGTTTTAAAATATATAATGTTGAAATTGGATTACACCCAAGACAAAGAAGATAAATATGTCCAAATATGTCGGGGTCCTTAGCTTATCAAAGACATCTTTGGAACTAACACATACTAACTACAAAAAAATGGATATATCTTCAAAGAATTAATGAATGGTCAGTTTTTGAAGAAGTATTTTTCTTATCTTATGTTATTAGTTTCATTTTATCCATTATTTTCATCTCTTATACAAATTTAATTTCTTGTATATATTTAATATATTTTGTTTATGCTAAAACATTATTACAGGTTTTTATTCTAAACTTTTATGTTTCATATTTGTCTTTCCTTGTGTAGACACCTAAATTTTACCAAATTTAGTGTCGCACTAACCTAAACACCATCCCAAATTTTAATTATATCATAAGGTCCACTAGCATTATTTCCATCCCCTTTTTGAATAACTAATTAATCTAAATTAATTGATTAATTATGCACACTTATTCCATAGAAACTAATTAAAAATACAAAATTTTAAAGTCACTAAACATATGCCACACTTATCTCAACCATGTTTTGAGTCATCCAACCACTTATTTAACTTCCTCAATTAATTTTTGAGTCATCATTGGGCCTTTAAAATAACTTGGTGAGTCATCCAACTACCTTGACTCATTCATGATAAATTTTAAAGTACCAACTAAATTTACTCTTCTCTCTCTAACACATGAGGAATTAGTCTCTTCCATGTGGATGATGACTCAAATCTAGTCCTCCAAAATTGAAATAATTGAATAAATATATATTTATCTCAATCATTCATCTTATTACCTAAAAATATAAAAATGAATATTACATATTTCATTTTCATCAAATATAGCATCAATTTATCCAATTTTTATTGAAACCATCTAATGCATCCATAATAAAATCAAGTTATTATGTCCATATGTTATTTAAATTACCTTTGCCTAGAGAAGTGAATTAAGGATCTACATACCAAGAATCAAGAGTAAATAAAAGCTCAACAATGGACAAGTTGATTTTATTTTTATAGTATGGTATGTTTCTAAGTATTATTTCCTTTGTCTCTTTTGATTGAATAGTTCTTACTAATGTTCTAGTTCATTATTATAATAGTAAGTTCATTATTCATTTTGTTTCCTAGCTTGCATAGGTTTTGAAATTATAGCTACCACATTTTAACATGCTTGATGGAACCTTTCCAAAATATTATTCATTATAATTTCACTACTTAGGATTTTTAGTCATTTTTTAGTTCTATTAAGGATTCAAATTGTTTAATATTAATTTATAAGGTTTTTTCTATTTTTTCAAGAGTTATTTCAAAAAAATTATAAGATGTTGTATGTGTCCTTATATAACATAAGTTTTATTCTATGTAATGGTGGTTTTGTGTTGTGTAATAGTGGGTTCATGTAGATAAATAAAGGTTTTATGATGTAGTACAATGTTTTTGTGTATATAGATGATGGTTTTATATAATATTCATTTTTGGGCCTTTTTGTCTTGTTGAGATTCTATTTTATACCATTTTTTCTACTTATTCATTATTTTATTATATTTTTTAAACTTTATATAGATAAAAATTTTGTTTTACAAAACAATGGTTTCATAGTAATTTTAAATTGATTCATCTTGCATAATAATAGTTTCATTATGTGGAATGATGATTTTGTTTTCTGCTCATTTCTACCTCTTTATTTATGACTTTAAATACTTATTTTGAGTATTTATTATTTTAATAACTTTTTAACACCCATTATTTTTTGTTTAACTAGTTTTTGGTTGTTCTTTTTTTTTTCCTTTTCTATAAAATAGTGATTTTATTGAATATAACAACAAATTCATTACATAGAACAATGGTTTTTTTATCACATTTCAATAGTTTAGTTCCATATTTTGGTGGTTTTATAATGAATGATATTTATTTATTTTCTAACTTATTTTACATTTTTGCCATTTTACTTCTCTATGTAACACTAGCTTTATTCCAGTGAGTTAGTTTTTCTACCTTAACTTTTATTTTTGACTTTCATTTTGCCTTAAATTATAGGTTATTGGGGTTGTCTAATTATTTTATACAAACTACTAATAATATTTATGTAGGATCACTTGTCAAAGACATAAAATATAAAACTAAAAACAATTTTTTTATTTTATTTTTAGTAACCTTATTGATGCAGAGCTCATACCTTAGCCTACAACTCTTCTTTCTCTTTTTTTTAATCTTGTCAACCTTTCTTGAAAACTCTAAACCTATTTGTCTAAATGCAAAAAAAAAAAATTACTTGATTATAATGAATAAAAAACATTAAATCTCCTTTATATAATTCATATCAATCCATCTTTAACATTCCTTATCATGCATTTCATCTGATATTCTCTTTTCTATATTCATTCATTCATTCATTTACTAGTCCTTTACAACATGAAAAAATAATCATATGGGTTTCCTACTAATGAATTATCTTTATAGTTACCTTATATGTGTTATTCAAAACATATTTATGATTTTATACTAATTATATACATTATATATTGCATCAAATTAATTCCACACAACTCTGCCTTGTCTTATGACCACTTTTTATAGCCCTTTTTACTGCATTTATGACTTGTAAAAAATTATACCTATCAATATTAGAAATATAAATTCACCTTAAAATTACCTTTATTAATATTTAAATGTCCATGAAATTTTCAATCCTAACTCAACCATTTGATCTATTGTCAAGACAAATCTAGGCTTCTAGTTACCCCTATTATGCCTATTACCACTTAGTCCTCAAGAAACCATACCTACAAATCCATACAACTCCTAAAACTATGAAAATATATTATATAATATTAAAAATAGGTTGAATACATATTTTAGGTAATTTTTACAAATATAAATCATCTTATACACTAAACCCTAGATTAGGGATTCCATGGGGCTAAGAAAACTCGAGGGCATTATAAATCCCATTGTGAGAATTTTAAATGGTTTAAAAGGTAAAAAAAATATTTATTAGTTATGTATTGACCCTAAGACCTATTATAATCCTTGAAAATTCCTTAACATCCTACTATCATCAATTTTGAACTCCCAATAACCTTGACTATGTCAAGAAATGACATGCTACAGATCTGTATTTTATGAAATTAAATCAAAGAAAATTCCAAAGACAAATAGAGGTTAAATATGCCTTTAAAAAAATTTAATAATAATTACCTTAATAACAATAGGTATTATAAATAAATTTCAACACACATCTTCTTCTTAAAATTGAATTCATAGTATCAAATAATAGATTGCTATAGGAAACCCATTCTATTTATTCAATAACCTTACCTTTAGTGAATATTTTTAACATTACTTAGAAAATATGGGTTATAATGGAATCCAATAAACCCTTATACATATTTATAATAGGTTACTAAAACTAATTCTATCATTTTAAAAATTTAACCAAGCCTTTATGCTCAAACCAACTCAAGGTTTATACAACTGTTCCTATGCAGAAAATAGGGTACTTGTGTTTGGATAAAAACTCATCAGTCTTGAATTTTATATAAAAATTTATTGAAACTATATGAAATTTAATATTTCACTTCACAAAATCCTTCACAAAAGTTTTTATAAAATAAATCCTTCTCATTAACTAATTCTTTCTCATAGTGCATAAACACAAAAATAGACAAACATGCAGGGTAAGTAGACTCATTAATGCATACTCTTGTTATAAATTATAAGAGTAAAATATATTCATATATAAATAATAAAATAACCACTAGATACAACAATTCCATTACCACTATGCTCGATGAAGCTTTAGTTTAAAATTAATAGAGATTTATACAATCCTCTTATAATTTGGTAGACCTTATTATTTTCTGTGTCCTATCTACCTTGTTTTTTTCATCTAATTTCCTTCCCATAGACTTATAAACAATATATGTTCCTTATATTATCAAATAAACTATAAAAAAAATATTTGTATAACTTTTTATTGATTCAATAAACTCCTTATCAACTCCATACCCACGTAGGGTAGTGAAACAACATGACTACCACCTTATTCTTAAAACTAGCTTATTGACTCTAAAACATATTTATGACTTTCATAAGACCATAAAGGTCATTTAAAAATTTATTTATAAAATACACATATTCAATACTCACTTAGACCCATTAGAACACCCTCAATCTCTCATTACATGCTTTGAAAATTCAAATTAGAAAAGGGTGGGAAAACTTCTAAAAGATTCCAATTCAGATTTCACTCATGGTCATGACTATTATAAAAATTATTTGGAATTTATAAGATGCCCCTACATCACACTCCAAAGGGGAGAAAATAACTTGACCTCCATCTTATTCTTATTTCAAGTGTATATATAAATGTGTGTGTTCCTTGTTGCCACACCTATGTCTTTACTTATTCTTCTATGTGATCATTTACTTTTGCTTTTGCTACTACTCATATTGATGTTTATAATAAAACCATTATTATTTATTTTCTCTCTCATGTTTTTCTTTAATCTTCATGGCATTGATCATAGATTTCCATTCTCTATCAATTTCATTATCCAACAATGCTATTGTTGCCTCTTCATCTTCATACCTATTCCATATCATGATCTCTTCTTGTTTTGACAATTTCAAGGTCCCTTTATTATTCATTAGCTTTTCATTCACATATTATAGTCTATTATCCTTCATCATAGCTGCTTATTATTTCATGACTATCTAACTAGCCACCTCTTCACTCTGCACCTTCTCTTCATGAACCATTTATTCAATCTCATCTTCTCTTACCCGTTCACTAATTTCCTCAAGTACATTAGGTGATTCTTGTTTCTTGGTTGAGCCAATAAATTCTTCAAATAATCCTATAGTGTATTTATACAACACATCATCTTCATCTTAAAAATACTCATCAAAAACCACATGCATTTCATTACTTATCATGTATTTGTCTTCCTCATAATCTATTGTTTGCTTCTCTTCATTTCTATACTCTTATCCATCAAATAATTCTCCATTTTTAGGGTGAAAAATCACCTCATATTCAACTACATCTGGACTCTTAAATGCATCATATTTTTCTTCTTTATAGACTATTATCCCATCATCTTCTTTATTCTAGTCATATTCTTCACTTTATTTGTCTTTGCTTGCATTTAACCATGACACAATATTGTTAGAATAAAAATTTTGAGGCTCTATTTCATCTCTCTCCTATTTTGTTGTAATTCATGTTGACATATATTTTAGCTACCTCTCTAAATATTCCATCACCTATTAGTTTTATCTCTTGCATCCTTTTTATGAAGTTGTATTTAGCCTTTTTCTAATCCTGATTTCACACTACAATTTGTATACACTTCACATCAAAAACATCTCTCTTTCTATATTAGCCAATGCCTCTTTCATCTTCTTAATCTCTTTTTCCATCATTCTCTCTTTGTATATTTCATATTCAACCCTATTGTTTACTTTCCTCTCTACTTCTCCCTTCATCTTCCTCTTATGTACCTCACTTAAGTACATGCTCACTCTCATTTTGTTTTAGGTCTCACTTGGACAACCTCCTTAGTTCACACCTAAAACCTTTCCCTCTATTAGACCACACTTATTCCTTCCAACTCTTGTCCTTCACACTAGGACTATCTCCTTTTCTCAAGCTCTCTTTATGAGCTTGTCTCTCTCTCTCTCTCTCTCTCTCTCTCTCTCTCTCTCTCTCTCTCTCTCTCTCTCTCTCTCTCTCTCTCTCTCTCTCTCTCTCTCTCTCTCTCTCTCTCTCTCTCTCTCTCTCTCTCTCTCTCTCTCTCTCTCTCTCTCTCTCTCGATCTTGTTAATAGCTCTCTTTTCTATAGGTATTTCACCTTAAATTTAATTATATTCTTTATTTAACCTATCACTCATCATTACTAATGCATTAAATCAATAAATTATTCACAAAATACCTCATACCTTCTTGAACTATTGTCTCAACTTTGTCTTACAACAAGACTCTTTGCCACTTCCTAAATTTTTTCTTACCTACAAGATCTTGGTAAATATGCAACATACAACATAATAATCATGTTCACACCTATATATACCTTGTATATCATATAGATAAATCTAATATAAAATGATGTAAGGCTTATACCTTAGCCTACAACTCTTCTTTCTCTTGTTTGCAATCTTGTCAACCTTTCTTGGCAACTATAAACCTATTTGTCTAAATGGACCAAAATACAAATTATTTGATTATAAATATTGTAAAACATTCAATATAATTCATACAATTCATCTCAATCCATTTTTAACATTCCTTATCTTGTATTTCATCCAATATTATCTTTTTATATTCATTAATTCATTCCCTAATCCTTTACAACATATAAAAATAATCACATGGGTTTCATCCTAATGAATTATATTTATAGTTACCTTATAAGTGTTTTAAAAACCTATTTAAACTTTTATACTCATTTTATACCTTATATATTGCATCAAATCAATTTCACACAACTCTACCCTATCTTATGACCACTTTTTGTAGCCCATTTTACTATATTTATGACTTATATGACACTGTACCTATTAATATTAAAAATATGACTTCACCTTTCTATAACCTTTATTTATATTCAATTTTTCATGAAATTTTGAATCATAACTCATCCATTTGATCTATTTTCAAGACTAATCTAGGCTTCTATTACCCCTATTAGGTCTATTACCACTCAATCCTCAAGAAATATTACCTGCCAATCCATACACCTCCTAAAACTATGAAATATATTATATCATCTTCAAAATAAGTTGAATACAATTTTTTATGGATTTTTCATGGTTATAAATCATCTTATACACTAAACCCTAGATTAGGGCTTCCATGGGACTGAGACAACCCGAGGGAATCATAAATCCCATTGTGAGTATTCTAAATGGTTTCAAAGGTCCAAAAAAGCTTTCTTAGGTATGTCTTGACCCTAAACACAAATTAAAATCCTTAAAAATTCCTTAACATCCTATTATCATCAATTTATAACTCCTAATAACCTTGACTGTGTCAGGAAATGACATGCTACAGGTTTGTAATCTAAGAAATTGAATCAAATAACATTAAAATGCCAATCAGAGGGTAAATATGACTTTAAACACATTTAGTTTACTTACCTTAATACCAATAAGTCTTGGAAAGAAATTTCAACACACATATTCTTATTAAAATTGAATTTATAGTATCAAATTGTAGACTGTTATAGGAAACCCATTCTATTTATTTAATAACCTTACATTTAATGAATGTTTTTAACATTCCTTAGAAAATATGGGTTATAATGGCATTCGATCAAATCTTAGACATATTTTTAATAGGTTACTATAACTACTCTTGTATTTTATAGATTTACTTGGGCTTTGATGCTCAAACCAACTTAAGGTTTATATAATTGTTCCTACTCATAAAATAGGGTACTTGTATTTGGATAAAAACACACCAATATTGAATTCAGTATAAAAATTGCTTGAAACCATATGAAATTTAATATTTCACTTCACCAAATCCTTCACAAAATTTCTTATAAAATAAATCCTTGTCATTAGCTAATGCTTTCTCATAGTTCATAAACATAAAAATAGACAAATATGTAGGGTAAGCAAACTTATCAATGCATAATATTATTCTTAGTTATGAGAGTAAAGTCTCTTCATGTCTAAATCATCAAATAACCAATGGACACAACAAGTCCATTACCATTATGCTAAATGAAGCTTTATTTCAAAAATTATAGATACTTACATAGTCCTCTTACTATTTGGTAGACCTTCTTGTTTGTGTACTATCTGCCTTGTTTTTTTCATCTAATGTCCTTCCTATGGACTTATCAACACTAAATTTCCTTTATTTTATCAAATATACTCTAAACCAAGACTCATATAACTATTTCTTGATCAAATAAACTCTCTATCAACTCCAAATGCATGTAGTGTGGTGAAATAACATGACTACCACCTTATTCTTAAAACTAACTTATTGAATTTAACACATATTTATGACCTTCATAAGAGCATCAAGGTCATTTACAACTTTATTTATCAAATGAACATCTTCAAAACTCACTTAGACCCACCTTAACACCCTCTATATCTCATTATATGCTTTGCAAATTCAAATTAGAAAAGGGCAAGAAAACTTCTAAAAGACTCCAATTTGAATTTCACTCATGTTCATGACTACTAGACCAATTATTGGGAATTTATAAGATGCCCCTACATCATTTGATTTTTTTTTTAAAGTTTTATTTAATTATATAAATAGTAATTAATTAATTTAATTTCCTTAAAAAAATTTATTACTTTTATTATAATAATTATGTATGCTCTTTACTTAAAATCAAAATGTGATAAGCTTTGGAAATTTTTAAAAAACATTATAATTTTGTGTTACCACAAGTTATTCTCATGTATGATGTTTCTTCATGTCACACTAGTGATGATCCTTAGAAATTAGAAATGAGAATAGTCTCATTATTTTTAAAAATTATAAGGTTTCTATACACGATGAATTTTTCCATCATGTAGTAGGCTGAAGCCCATGTACCAATAGGCTATATAAGTTAAGGATCAATTATTTCAACTACTTAAGTTTTTTTGTGTTTTAAGCACAATGTGACATGATAGGGTTTCATCCTATAATACTCAAGGTTTCAATAACTACCATGGAGCCTAAGTTTTTGAGGACATTATATTGAAATCTTATGAATGGAGTGGACACATAGGAACTAGACCCTTTTTTACAGTATGTTGATAATCTTCTTCCATAATATTGGCTCGATCATAACAAAAGGTATATATAGATCATTCCCTACTTAATATTATAAAATATTAAGATTGAAGAAGTCACTTACCCATTTAAATTTTAGTGCACTATAAATTAATTAGATTTTTAAGTTACTCTCAACTTATACTTAAAACCATTTTTAGTGGGATATGGGTATGGTTCTACATTCATATTTAGTGCTCTAAAACATTGGGTTAACACTTTCCAATGGATAATCTAGTGTATATGATAACCTATAGGTCATTCAAGTCTCTTACCTAGCTTCTATATTTTTTTGTGAGTTGCTAGCTTTTTATATCTAGTTATTCTTGTGTTTATCTATGATTTTTTTATATCCTTTTGGAAAACTAGTATTTGAAATTTTTTGTGTGTTTTTGAAAACCAAACTTTGTCTTTTGAAGTAAAAAACTAAGTATTTCATCAAGATAATCTTATATAATAGATCCAAAATCCAAGTAACTTAGAAATATTTTAGGATAATTTTATTTTAAGTTTGGATTCCTATACCTTTTGAGTCAAGCATTAATATTTAAACAGCGTCTCGAACAACTAGGTGTTAATCCTAGTTAAGTAATCTTCAATACTATCCTAATAAATAATAACCTTTAGCAATGACCATTTCCACTTTAAAAATCAAGAATAATAAGCTGAGGTTAATGATAATGATAATGGACCCTGCCAAGATGAATATGAATATGCTATTAATTTTCCTAATAAATAACCATACCAAGTTACCAATTACCTCCTAGAAAATATGAATGAAGTTTCGTTCCAAATATTAAAGATAAGAGTTAAGTTTATACCTACGTTTAATCCCAAAAACTTGTCTATCCTAAATTATATTAAAATTACAACACCTCCTATGTATGATCAAGAAACATCTAGTGTCTCCTTTGGAAATAACAAGGCCAATCATAGAATCATCCAATGAAATTTTAAAAAATGTTTCCTATACTCATGTGGATAAGGTAAAATGAATTATATATGACACCACCCATGTATTTATCCTTACATAACATATCAAAAATTTAACTAAATAACGACATGATATTTAATACAATTTATTCAATCCTTCAATTCTAAAAATGATTGGATCAAAAAAATCCAAATGAAAATATAAGTCCAAATAAAAATCCCAATCAAAATTTCAATTAAATTAGTATCAAAATAAAAACCAAATATAAATCAACATAAAAATATTAATCAATTTCCCAATCAAAATCAAATTCAAAATAGAAATCAACAAACCAATAAAAATCCCAATCAACATTAATATCAAATTCAAAACCAAAATCAATAATCCAATTAAAATCCCAATTAGAATTAATATCAATATCAAAATCAAATTTTAAAAATAAATGAAAACTGATTTTCATCTTCACCATTCAAATATGTGGCATTTTTTAAAGAATGGAAAAAACATGAAAGACAAAATACAATGATTTTAAAATGTAAGTTATTTGCAAAGCAAGAATTTTAAATTTGAAGAATTGTCCTTATCCATTTGACATAAACTTGATGAAAATTATTTTTCCTATTCATTTTAAGCCTCCAAAATTTTAAAAGTATGGGGAAAAGGAGATCCTATGGAACACATAAAATATGTTTACAATGTGTGTGAAGATGTTTATTTTATAATAATGACTATCTATTTAGACTTTTACTACATATCTTAGGGGTTCAATTTGTAAAATGGGTCTTATGTAAACCTAAGGGGTCCATCACTACTTTATAGGATATTTATAATATATTTGAATAACATTTTTATTACAATGTTGAATATAAATTGACTATGCTATAATTATTCAATACCAAACAATAAAATGGGTAGAGTTTATCTTATTTTCTTCAAGGATAACATGCACTAGCAAGTCTATTTCCATGTTCTCTATCCAAAAAAACCTCAATATATTATTCATATAAAGTTTCAAATTTGAAATGGCCTTTAAACTTAAACTCCATTGTGCCACATCATTTTAAAAAATAATCTAAAAGTAAGTTCAAAATGAAATAGAACTCATTGTAAAAGGTCTTGTAAAAATTTACATTAAGGACAATAAAAATGAAACTCAAAAGGAAAAACCTAAGTTATTTAATAAAACCAAGAATGTAGTAGGAGATGGGGTAATTGGTGTCAAATGCATCCAAAATATCCAACCTATTTGTAATATTAGTGTACCTAGTGTCCATCCTAGGTAAGACATCAAGAAAATAACTTACACTCCCTTGGGACTTGAAGTAGTCTTACAAAAATGGGTAGCTGCTAATATGATCAAATTTCTAAATAAAAAAACATTTGATGAAAATTGTCCAAAACCTTAATGGTGTAAATAATATGAATAATGTGTGAACCATAACATCAAATGGAATTCTAAAAATAGATGTATGAGATTCAAAAATTATGTTCAATATTTAATCTATCTTAGTGACATAGATTTAAATAATTATGTGTCCACATAAAACTATCAAAATTTAGGGATATATCAATATCTTTTCCCAAAATGTGAGTAAGGTTATAATAAGTAAATAAAAGATTAAAAACAATAAAATAATGTCAATGAAACCAACCATCTATTTGATTCCATTTTTAATTATATTCATATGGATAATCATATTTCTATCACGAAGATCACAACCCAAGATTTGTCTACCACTACGAAGCGTATAAAAATTATAGTCCTTGGTGTTTATTTGCCCACATTTGAAGGTAGGTATAATATTATTAATTTTTTTGAAAAAACACTGGCCCAAATTTATATTATGGACCTTCTCAAGACATCCATTACCTATAAGGACATTTTATACAAAGCATTACAAGAATCAAAAGTTTTGGAAAACATTGATCCATCCAACTTCCAATAACTTGTAGGACATTTTTCCTCTAATAATCAAGTGAATTTTTACACTAAATGGGTAAATCATAATAATTCTCCATTATATACTAAATTCATTATCTCAAAACATAAATTTAAAAGGGTGTTTATATATAATGGGTTTGTCTTGAATCTATGTACATTAAGTTTTATCACACAATTGGGACATTCAATAACAACATTAGAGACCACACGATTACTATAAAGGCTTATGATAATGTATAATGATAGTCAATGGGTACCATCTATCTTATTCTTATGGTGGGGATTGTAATTCAAGATACCTTGATAAAAAATTAGATTTTGATTTACCATACAACATACTCCTTATTCATCCACATATCCATGGCATGAATGCCATTCCATCCACGATCCACTAGTGTCTAATTTTTTCCCATTTCAGTATATAAGTTACCATTCCTAGTGATCCTTGACATTTTAAATATTAAAAACTATTAGAGATTTAATACGCAAAAAATAATTAATTTCCATTCATTAAAGATACTTATGAACCTATTAAGGAATCACCAACATTATCAAATTACATCCATCATGATTATTTACCTTATACATCCATAAATCACCCATATACATCTAAAAATCAACCATCCATGTCTAATTACACATTTTCACCATCTATATTTACCATTATGGATACATGTATGGGAGAGTGCAAAATCTATGATGCCCATTATTTGGGAAAAATCCATATGTCTCTCAATAACCATGGTAGTCCCCCTCATAGGAAATAAACACAAATATTCTATCCATTTATTAAGACATATTTTTGAAATTAAAATTCCTTTTTAAAGAATAAATCAAATACACCAATTCTAATTGTATCTATAGTGATGAATTTTCCACATGTTTCCAAAATAACCAATACTCGAAATCTAAAGCTATTATGTGAAACATCATGAATTATAAGGGAAAAGGTCTTGGTCTCGAAGGACTTGTAGAGCCTATTATGTTTCAAATAAAAAAATATTATATAGGTATTGTATTTAAACAATTTAATGTGAGCCTACATGACTAAAATAGTTATTTTTTTGACAACTCTAAAGAGTCCTCTTTTGACATTGAAATAAGTTCCATCTATAGCCAATATGAAGATATTGTAACTAGAAACCTATTTCATTAGACCATAATTTTTAATCTTTAACTTAAATATCCATAAATTATAACCTTGGACTAACAAAACCCACCCTCACTTGACCACTTTAAAAATGATGAAGCAATTTATGAGTTCATGAGAATTATAGATAATATTATAGTATGGGATCATAAAAAAATGTTTTTAAATCCATTTAGATAATTCAACATACTCTGGAGAGAATGTAAATCCAAATTATTCACACAAAAGAATTACTCTTTCCATTAAGTCTTGTATGGAGGAGTCAAATGATATGATTAAAAAATAATGATATATTTATGGGGAACTTACTCTTCATTTTCATCCTAAAAAGTCTCAAGAAGAGTCCACACTATTGATTAAAAGTACTATTTATGTAAATATAAAATTAAATACATATCATTAAATGGTGAAACTTTCCACTTATCTATATCTTGATGAACAAACAACACTAACACTCCATATCAAAGGGTTTCAATATGCATTTACATGGTCATATGAAAATATGCATAGGTTGGACCCATCACTTGTAGTTCACCACCTTTTTTTCAAAAGGATTATAAACCTATAAAATACAAATTAATACAAATGAATCCTAAAGTGGCACTACTTATTAACAAAATTATAAAAATAATTAGAAGTCAAATTCATCAGACCCATAGACTATTTAGAATGGATCTCTAATATAACACCAGTTAGCAATATTACAACAAGGATTAGAGTATGCATATTGTTTTTAGACATAAAGAAATCTGGTCTCAATTATTACTTTCTTTTTAATAATATCAACATGACTTTAGAATTTACAATAGGTCATGATATGTTGTCATTAATGGATGTTTTTTCATTTTATAACCAAATAAAAATTGCACTTGAAGACCAACATAAAATAACATTCCTCATACATTAAGGCATGCTTGCCTTTTGGTCTCAAAAAATGATAGAGATGCATATTAGTGTACCATGATAGTCATATTTCATGACATGATTAATGATATTATTGATGAATATGTATATTAGATCTTTGTAAAATCCAAAACAAGATTATAACATCCCATAATACTACATAAGATATTTGCTAAGGTTAAGCGAATATAGGAATCATTTAAATTCAAAGAATTTTGTGTTTAGGGTTACTTATAGGAATATTTTTAGGTTTATCATATCATGGAGAGTCATAGAAGTTGATCCTTTAAAATTTAAGACTAGAGTAATAACACCTTCACCTTCCAATATCAAACAAATTTATGGTTTTCAAGTGAAAATTTAGGCCACCAAGAGATTCATCTCTCAACTTACAAACATATGTCACCCATTCATGTATCTCCTTAAAAATAATGTTTCTTTCAACCAAAATAAAGGGTGAAAATAAGCATTTGTAAATCTCAAACAAAACCTATCAAATCCACTAGTTTTAATGCCACCTACCCCAAGTAAACATTTATTGTTATATATTTTAGCTACATAATATGCATTAGGGTAATTAATGGCATAATGTGATGATCAATGAATAAAAAGAGCAGTGTAATATTTGAGGACTTTGGTATCCTATGATCTGAACTATTCTTCAATAAAAAAGTGTGTCTAAAATTTTTTTTGATTCACAAAAAATATTTCATTACATGCTTAATAATCAAACCAAAATTATTAAACAAAAATATACACTTAAGTATTTCCTCTCAAAATCATCCCTAATAGGAAGAGTGGATAATTAGGTTATGTTATTAAGTGAGTTTTATATTGAGTATGTTAATGAGAAGGACATCAAATGATAAATCCTTGTAGAGACATTAGCAAAATCTCCACTAATATATGTCAATACTTTAAACTCAAAATTTCTTGATGAAGTAATTTTATCCTTGTTTGAATCAAAAAAATGGAAATTATATTTTGATGTATCTTTCACCAACCATGGATCTAGGGAAAGCATTTTGATCATCACTCCATAATACGATCTTATTCTAAAAGCATTCCAAATCCAATTTCATTTCTCCAAGAACATAGAGGAATATGAGGTCCTTATTTTAGTTTAAAAATATCTATTTTTTGGAACATCTAATATCTCTTAGTTTATGGGGACTCAAATTATTATTAAACAAGTCAATGATGAATACCAAGGAAAATATGATAAGATCATTCCTTATAAAATAATGGTGGATAGTTTTAAACTATAATTAATGTACATAAAATTTTATTAGGTTCCTTGTGTAAATAATAAATTCATGGATGCAATGGATAAAAATGGTTCCCTTCTTAAGATGAATCTAAATTCTGGTCATAGTCAATTTTTTGTGGAACAGTTAATGATTCTTGCTTACAACATTTATGAATCTAAAATGGTCTATGAGATTATTGGTCCTAATTTAACTTAATATTAGGAAATTTACACATACCTCCATGATAAATTATTCCTCCAAATTTATCATATAAACATTATAAATTGTTCATCCAGTGAATTTTATGCTTCACAATCCTTAGAAATACCCTTTGTCTAGATGTTATGATGCAACTTTGTTATAATGTCCTTAGATCTTAAATAAGTTCATGATGGTATATGTGGTGCACATATAAGTGTAATATTCATTACAAAAATATTCTTATAATTATATATTATTTTCCAACAATGGATATTTTTTCTTGTAAATATGTCCAAAAATGCATCCTATTTCAAAAACATCTTGACCTTATCCATGCTCCATCGCAAGATTTAAAACCCATATCCATGCAATGTAACTTTTCCACATGGGTTTATAAATCATTGGAAAAATAAATACTAATTCTTATGATGTCCAAAATCACATCATAACAACTACTAGATAATTCACAAAATTGGTGGTCATTCCCCTCACCTACATAATAGGCCAATACATTCCCAAGTTTATCCCAAACCATATCATTTGTAATTATAGTATTACATCCACTATTATTTCTGATAACAAGAATTATTTAAATAAAAAATATGTAAAGTCCATTTTCCAAACCTATCATATCAATAATAAATGTTCCATTCCATTAGACTTGATTCAACTTTACACCCATTTATTTGGTACATTTATAAATAGATATGATGAATGTGATCCTATAACTGAAATTTATATCCTCCCATCTCAAATTCATTTCTATAACTCATGATGACTTCCCATCATCACATTAATCATTCAATGCAAATTTTATTTGAATTGAACATCTATCAACCTCCACACATGGGGAAAGAAGATACCTTATTTAGGTTTGATGATGGTATTCTTCAAAAATGTCAGGAAATGTTTATACACATAGATGAAACTATAAATACTTTTATTTCAATAAAATTTCCCATTGCTTCAATGATTCCAAATGAAATATTACTTCCCACATATGATCATCCTTGATTCATTAGTGTGTGAAATGGGTGATATTCAAGTTAATCATTCCTTGATCTATGAAGGACCAAACACGTATGTTACCTCCCTTTACTTCATACTCTAAATGAAATCTTAAATCTACCCAAAGTATGTGCCAAGGATATGATAAAATATAAATGCTTCCCCTTGGTTGAGTTTGGTTTCCAATCATGGTCCCACACATCATGGTTAGAGTTAAGGTCATGATTTTTAATTTTTGTTTATCCTATAATATTTTACTTGGATGACTTTGGACATATCATATGAGAGCTATATATTTATCATCATGCCAATGTGCAAAACTTCCCCATAGAGGTGTTATATATAAAATAAAAAGAGACACTAATCCTTGTAATTTTGAAAAATTTAAAGATCATGGTATTTTTAAAATACCTACCCTTGAAACTTTGCCTAACATCCAATTTTATGATTACAAATGATTTAACTATTCCATCAAATCTAATCATGGTTACAATGGACACCCTAAACTTGTGGGAAACATACCACCCAACCTATTATATTTTAACAATGATGAACCCAATGGGGTCACTTCTAGTATAGAAAAAATGGATCTCCATCCTAGAATTATTGCTCAATTAATCCCTTCTTTGTGACCTCATTCTCATTATAAATTGACTAAAAAATTATCATCTCGATAGTTAGGCCTAAACAATGAAACCCTAATTCATATTAAATAGATATAATAATTCATTCCCTCCATATAAATATTCATTTAGCTAATTTTGATGATGGATATTTCATATACAACCTATTTTTAGCTACTTATGCTCAATACAAGGATGTATAAATTCTTCATTCTTGATCTCCTTTATAGTACTATTATGAATCTACTTTACATTTACATAGCATTCACTTGGTATATATAATATCTTCTCCTTATAATATACTTTACGTTATTTATTATTCCATTGATGTTTATAGGTTTGAGATAGAACAACTACTAGTTTTTACTCACTCTACTCTAGTCACCTTTAAGCCTTGGAGGATACTCCTAGATCACACCATGATAAGACCTTACCACTTTTGTATATTTTTAATCCTTCAAGAAACCTTACCTCAGAGATGTTGGTTACATTACTCTAGCATATGATGAGGCTATCTATAATTGCTATAGAGCCTACTTAAGTTCTTACTCATAGATGCATGGATAATGATGATTGAATTAATGAGGTTTTACCCATTAAAAAAATTGATTCTTTTCCTAGATGATGGGTAGATGAGCCATATTATGAGTTTCATAAAATAGTTGTTCATTAGACAAAATACTATCAGATATACTAGAGATTATTAGCATAAAATTAGATTCATAGATCTATCCCTAATACATATAACAAATATCATCACCCAATTAATCTAAATCACACTTATTATTTCCATGGAATGACTAAAATGCACACTTTGACACATTATTGAAATTTTGATAATACACTGATGTTATTCCTCCTAAAAACACCTAAAATCATAATGACAATAGATTACCACATTTTAATATATATCTATAATATATTAGCAAACATAGGGAAGTCTATTGCCTTTAGCATCAATGTATTACTACTAATATATGTTGAGTACTCCAGTAGAATTTCCATGATTTTTCAAGTCTCGTGCCTTCATCATCACAACAACCCCATCAAGGTCATTCTTAGATGAAGGCTAAAACTTATTCTAGACCCATCCATGTTCACATACCATAGGAAATCAACATTATCACAATGCAAATTCTTCTTATTGATTACCCCTTGTAGGAGGTAACACATTCACCTGATTATTTTTATCATTATATTACTTTTTCATATACCTCACGCATCATGAAGACCTCACATAAATCTCTATGAATATATACGATACCATGATCAGAGCTATATCTTAGTTACAACAAGACTTATCATATGTTATTGATGATGTATATCAGGATATATATTAACATTTGTGAGAACATCTTTATGTGAAATATCATATTATTTTACATATTATCATATGTTTATATCTCATTTATATCATGTTTTCATTTCATTTTCAGCATCTTAAGTTTTCGCATTTAATTTTCATCTATGATATCTTGTTTATATTATGGTATCTTTAATTATGCTTCCTATCTTTATTTATAAACATTACAACTTGAATAACATCTCTGGTTCCTATTTGTTAATCTTCTATTTCATTTCCTTATTTTTTCTCTTGTTGAGATAATTATTAATTTCATAGGTACTTGTGATAACTCTTTGGTAAGATAATATAGCCTCCAAGTGACTTAGATACATTCATTATAACTCATGCCATTTTTTATTACACCACCTTGCATATATGTGATCATCTGCATGTATACTCATCATCATTCCACTCATTACATGAAAAAATCTTATATGATCTTCATCTTTCCTTTTTGCCTTTCACTATAAGCATACATAGGCTAATTTTGATATTGCACACTTACTTGTGAGCAAGTATAAAATATTGTTTATACCATGATCTTCAGTACTCTTTTCTAGTTACCAAGTGTAATATCTTTTATGTTTTTCACTTATTTCATTCTTGATTAGTTATCCAAATCCATATGGAGGAGAAATAGAAAAAACCCATACAATTTAAAAAACCCTATCATATAATAAAACAAAATGTAAGGATAAAAAGGAATTTATAACCGTATAAGTCAAATCACACTAAAAGATGTGAATTTTGACACATATCCTATTCTAAATCAAATCTAAAACTCTATATCTAGCCTCATAATAGAGCTAATCTCCATTGCAATGTGGTAGGCTAGTAGAATGGGATAAGATTACTCATTTTATCATCAAGTGCCACTTATTTTCTCACATAAGAACCCAATCTTCATAGTAGACTAATGGATTTATAAAGGATCCTAATAAATAGAGAACATGTTGTGGTAATTTAAGTCAATTCCAATTTTCACACATATACTTAATGGGATGATCTATGTACTTCATTAGTTATACCAATATTTCTATTCTCTAGTTGGAGTGTCATAGGTCGTTGATGTCAATAATGTTTAGCATTGTCATAATTTTTAGTGTGTCTCGTCATTGCTAAAGATTTATATATATCAATGATGTATTTATTCAATCCATCTTTTTTTCACTTCCCATTTATCCATGATATACCCCTTGATGGATATCAATTTTAGCTAATAACATCCTTGATCACAATTTTTACCTAAACCTTTTATTTTTCCTTTTGTGAGTTGTAGTATAAGACCTTAGATAAGACCATGCTTTCGTCACTAATACCCACCTTATCACACCTCTTGGATTAGTTTTTTAGTTTCAATGTAAGACCTTGGATATAATCAAGATTTCCTCATAATCATATTTTCATACCATATTATCACTATTAGTCACATGTCATTTGATGCTCATACTTTCTTCCATCACACACTAACACAAGCACTAAAATTATAATTTTCACTCTCCTCAATATTATCCCTATTTTCATTACTTATCTATTATGATTTTTTAGTTGTTTCATTCATAATTTAATTATTATTTATCGTTTACATATTTGATTAACATTTATCATTTTTATTTCATTTAATTACATTATTTTATATTTATCATTATTTTTAATCATGCATTTGATCACATTTGATATAAGAGAATAAAACATACATTTACATTTTCCCATAATATAATAAATCATAATCACATGTGATAGAAATAAAATACATCAATAAATGACATCCATGAGTTATAATGAAACACACACACACACACACACACACACACACACACACACACACACACACACACACACACACACACACACACACACACACACACACACACACACACACACACACACACACACACACACACACACACACACACACACACACACACACACACCCAATCTCAAAATAATCATCATTTAACACTTCTTACTCACCAATAGAAACTCCATCTAATTAGCCACTAAGTACCTCATGTGTACCATGGCTTGACAATGGTGTGAATTTTATATAATGAACAAGATGAATTGCACAAACATGATGTGTTCCACTACGTACATGCCACATAATATACCAACTCAATTCAAGTTTCACTATTGGATCTCTTTATGGTTTTTCCTCTAGATGTACTAATGGTAACACTATAACATGTATCTATCTATATGGAAATGATGGAAGCTATGATATCAAATACTATGGAATAATCACTAATGTGTCCCATCCTTAATTTCATTAGTGTCATTATATAATACCCCTTGCTCGATGAGGCTATATAATGGTAACCTTTAATGGTACCACCATAGCTCCCACACCACACCACTCCCTTTTATGTCAAGCCTAAAATGTAAGGATCACTATAAGATCCACCTAGTGTATAAATAAAAACTAACTTGGTACATGATGAAATGGATGGGACTACACCCACCAAGGATAGTGTCATTTAATCATAATATTATCTGTGTCTTATAGTGTTTATCCATGAGGAACAACCATAAACAATACCCTGATATGGCTACCAAATAATCTAACCTTGAGTAATAGTCTACAACACTAGGACATGTGCCCTAATCTACACCATATGGTCCTATGTCCACCGTTGCATGTGTGGGAGGGAATCATCCATATCATGAGATAACTTTACTGTCTAATACATACAAAATCACTCATAGATAAAACTAAAAAAATCAAAATGACCCCATCATTTACTGGACCTTGGAGAAAATACTATAAAAATCAAACACTAACTTCACCCAAATGATAGTTTTTAAATTGCATAGCATCTCATGATCCAAAATCACTTATAAAAAATATATAATATATAATGGGACCTTCTCATCCGACTTGTGACAGATCACTGGAGTAATCACAAGTCTAATAAGAGCCTTCCATATATTCATAATGACCTAAACATACACATAAAATAGCCATACTACCAACCCAAGATGATCATATATTTTCGATTTGGCTTCCCAAAAATCTAAGGCTCTCCTATCATCTATCAAATCTAGAGTATTTCACAACACTAGTGTAATAGTAATAAATAATCCTAGTAATGCATGAACGTCCTCTAGGATGATATCCACCTTAATAGTATATCCATCTAACAACCAAAATAATGTATTATTTATTCTCTCCCATGTCCCTAAGAACATGGTGAATAAATCTATACTCAATGGTATCTATCAAATCTCCATAACTCAACCAAAACTAAGTTTATTAAGTCAAGCCTAATCCATGATAAAAAAATATTGCTATTATATCTTATAAATGTATTGCATCCACCAGTGTTTAGATCCTCTATCAACTCCATAAAAACCTTAAAAATAGATCACTACTTATATCTCTACCCCAAAATTGATAAAAATTTTATTGAAAAATAGAAAAATAAACAAGTGATCAAATGAACTACTTCATTGGCCACATATTATACTACATCATTCCTTTTCTACATTTATGACTATATCAACCAAGTATAGAAATACAAAGACCATGTACTAAACTCAACTTTAGAATCCATGTCCTCAACTACATCAACCCTATCTAAGTTTCTACTTTATTAGCCTTTATGTACTATATCAACCATTTAGCTAGATGCTATTAACTAATGTATAAGCTATCAACCATCTACCATGTTATTGACCAGGGTTGCAACTATAGTGACCATGTTAACTTCATACAACTTTAACCACTCTTTATATAACTATATCAACCATTATATACACCATAAAACAAATATAAAAAACCCTCCTTTCCAACTACATCAACTTGGTTGATATCGTCTTATTTAGGTGGTGATTTTTCACTATGCTATAATAAATAATCTTGAGCTAATTTTTGACATTTTTTTCTCTTATTGTATTCTTGTTTAAATTTTTACTCTATTACTACATTTTATAGTGAAAATTATTCTACATGGATTTACCTCAACACATATTTTTCCTAATCTATCGATTTTAATTTTAAAATACTAAAAATTAATAATAAATGCATCCCATACCTAGAATAAACTAGATACCAGTATGATATGTCCTCCAACTCATTCACCTCTTTGAGCATGGGCCATTTTCTCTCATTTCAAAATTTGGATATACAAAGCTCTGATTTCCAAAAATATAAAATATGCAAATGAATAATAATTCACCCCTTTTATAGTAAACTTTCAAAAAATATAGACATTTAATTATTTTACTGAGAAAAAAATGTTTTTTGCTCATAAGTTTGTTTCTAAAATTTCTTTTCACAAATTTAAATAAGCTTTAAAATCAAAATTGTAAATAGTTTGAATTTTATCTTAGTTTTTAGGTCCATCTCTTGTTCCACACACTAGATGCTTCTCTTCATCTAATTCACACATAAATTCTCTTCAACAAAAATAAGGTCAGTGAAGGTATATATTTACAAAATATTTTCTTTCATTTATTTTCAACTTTTTACTAAAATTTTTTAGCTTAGTTAGTGTGTTAATATTTTATTTCTCAAAGCTCCATCACATATTACACTCTAGTGACACATGATGAGCTTTAAGTGGGGAATATGTATACATGAAATGTTTTAAAACTTTATCATTTATTGAATCTTTCTATCTTACAACAACATGTCAAGTTTCAATCTATCTAAGTACATGATTTAAAGGATGCATTAGGTGATGAGTGGGTAGATTAATGGTGATTCATGAGAGACATTATTTTTTAATCTATCATGCCTATATCCACTATACTTCCCTCATAATTGATCCCCTAATAAACATTCCTCCTTATAACCCCTAACTATAACAACTACCATATTTCAATAAAATACCAACCTATCTCGATGTAATACTTAATTATTCATTCCAACATTAAAACTATGTCAACCTATGTTGATGTAGTATGAATGTTATAGTCGATGCTTCATAACTACATCAACCCTATCTAACCTAGTTTGAGGTTAAACCATCATATTTTTAATTTCATCAAGGCTGGTCAATAACACAACTAAAATTAGGGAAGGGTTAAGATAATTCACCACTATAAATATAAGTCCCCATTTCAATCAAATAGAGAGGAACATTCATTTTTGCATTGTCATTTCTCACAATTCTCCTTAATTCTACATTTGGAGAATCCATTACTTAGATATTGTCTTGGAGGTAAAATGTGTGTCTTATGGATCCTTGGATTTTTTAGGAAGAACCCTTTCACCCTATATCTTAATTAAATTTTTATGATCCTTACAACCATAAAAATCTATTGCAAAGAACCATTGTCCAAGTGGTTGATTGATGTTTGATATGTTTTGTTTAATTTGAGTATATTATAACCCTATAGATTTATTTTGATAGATAAAATTTGCATAGTTACTAGATTTAATAAATGTATAACTCCTTTTTTGAATATCCACTACACTTATAACTAGTGTCATCACAGGGTTTTTCAAATTTCCCATTTCCCATTACCTAGTCCCTCATTCAACTACCATGGTATCTTACCCTTTTTAGTTTGTTTTAACCATCTACCTTATTTGTGTTTCTATATTAGAAATACTATATTATATTAAATCAAATATTATAATACCTAGTTCACTATATCAATTTCCTAGAGGCTTTAGAACCCTGCCTTTTGATTTTATGTCATAAGTTTTCCTCTTGATAGGATTAATGGATTTGTTTGGTCATATAAATATACACTAAGTATCAATGGGGTATATTTTATTTACCTTCTCTAAGTTTGAAGCTCTTAAATATTATAAATTTCAAGTTAATCCTAGCTCATTGCTTATAAGTTCTCCTCTTTAATATCTAGGTTTAAGTGCTCTTATGTAACTAATATTTAGCACCTGATGATAGTATTCAAAATCCATATGGATGAGGAAAATAAAAAATGTAAAAGAATTAAAATCCATAATTTCAATAAATAAAAAGGTAATGAAATAAAATATGAAAATTCAAATCACACTTAAAGATGTGAAAATATCATTGGCACTTACACTATCCTAGTCAAATATCAAACTCCACATTTTAGATTATGGTAAAAGTAGGTTTTTAAGGGACCCCAAAACCCTTTAATAGAATAAAAAAAGATAAAACATTAACCACCACCAGGAAAAGTAGTCCTGAAACCTACTAAAGAGCAGCATCAAAATCAGGTTTTACAGGGACCTGAAACCACAAACATAGTCCAATAAAAGTACCCATGTTTTACAAGGACCTAGAACCTCAAATAAAGTTTTAGACCAAGAACCAAGAAATAGGACCAAAAACAAGAACCAGTTACAACAACTAGCAATAAGGACCTAAACAGGAACAAAACCAATAAAGAAGACCCTAAGCTTCTATTGCAATTCCATGATCATCTTAACAGCCTCCTTCCCAATCGTAGTAGTATCTTGGATGGAGTTAGCAGCTAAAGTAGCAGCAGCTTGCAAGGCTTTCTTCCTCAAACTATACCTTGTCCTCTTACTTGGACTCTACAAGGATATTGTTTATTCATTTGCTCTTTTACAAAGGCTAGCTGCAATAACACAGATGCTTGATGTTACTTGCTCCATCTTTGTTCTACTTTCCTTGATGAGCATTCTAAGATTATGCTCATAATCTTTAAGTTTTTTTGGGATATATCTCATTTTCACCTCCAAGTGGTTGATTATGGTCCAATCAACATCCTGATTGTGTTGCATTGTTTCCACTTTCTTCTTCAGCCCCATTATTTCATTATAGCTCTAAGAATCAACTTGGAGAATAGAGTCAGCCTTAAACTTGGTAGAATGTAGGAAGGAAAGCTTGGTTTCCCTCTGCGAAGAGTCATAAATGTCTTCTACAATCTCGTGTGGAAGGGAATCAACCTTTTTAATTTGTTCCTCCCTATCCATCAGTTCCTCCTCTCTAGTCTGAATAGGGTCTTCATGCTTAATAGGGTCCTCCTTTTCTTGTCCCCCAGTCTCCATAGTAGGAGTAGAAGCCAAAATCATGTGATCTTCCTCTCTCATAGAAACTAGATCATCAATTAAGATATCTTTGTCTTTAAAATCTCCCCTAGACACAGTCTGATTACCCTCATTATTAGAATTGCTCTATTCTAAGTTTCCCTTAGTTGTATCCTCTTCATTCCCTTTCTCAATTTTTCCTTTAGATTCTAGATATCCATCCAAATTGGAACTAAACTCCCCAACATCCATCCCTTCCTCTTCCTTTAGGACATCCTTCTCAAAGCTTTCAATACTCTCTAACTCAAAATCCTCTTCTACAATTTGTTTTTGAGAACTAGAGGGTTTTTGTTTTACCTTTTCTATCCCTTTAATATTCTCATCCTTCTTACACTTTTTGGATTGATAACCCTTATGTTTATTAGAAGAAGGAGTCAAATCTATAGATTTATTTTTACAAAAACCCTCTATGAGAAGTATCAGACCTACATGTAAAATGGGGCGAGACTCCTTCTTCCTATGGGCATACAAGCTTTGAAGAAATGAAAAATGCAGATAGAAAGGGAAAGAAATTTTATCCTTGTGCCTAAAGTGGTTGAGAAAAACAAAATGAAATTTGTGAACTCTTTTATTCCTACCATCAAGGATAAATTACTCATGGATACAACATAGCACATCTCACCAAATTCCTTTTATCTGTTCCACATCAAAGAAGTCTCCATTCTTTTCTAGTTGCTTCTCCTCTGCATCCATCTTCAAAATTTTTTTGTAGGCTGCATTGGAGATACTGGTCTATTTTTAGAACTTAATACCACCCATAGGAAGCCCCATGACCTCAGCAATGAAGTCCTCAGTAAGCTTCATAGTGACTCTATGGAGAGTAACTTTGCCATCAACCCAATTTTTAAAGAAGGCGGTAGTGACATGGGGTTTAAAGCCATGAAAATGCTCCAAATAATTGACCACCTTCCCTTTCTATAGAATCTTCCATATGTCTTGTCTAGCCTTCCAATAATCACATTTTTTGGGCTCTTGCTTCTACGGTTCACCCCTCATATTGCAAAGCAAACAAAAAACTAGAAGCACCCAAACACATAAGGTAGAAAGTTTGAAATGGAACCAATTATTTGTTACTTGAAATGGAGTTCGCCTTTTTGATAACACATGTAATGACCACATTACATTCTCATGAATGTACCTCCTCAGGGAAGGTAATCTGTCAACCATAAGGCCACTCCACCAAATCATTAAATTGCTTATCCAAGCAAATCTTTCCCACTTTGGAATGAATGGCATCATAATTAATAATAAATTTAAGATCAACGTGCTTATTTAATTCATCAAGCCACCTCACCTTATGCCCTGTTTGAACAACATGATTGGCTATCCAGTCAGTGACCCCGTTGGCCTCTCAATATGTATGGGATATGGCCACTTTTTCAAATTTTTGAATTAAGGATTTGATTTTCATAACCGTAGCCTCAATAGACCATGAGATTGAATTTTTATTATTTAGGGTGTTAATAATATTCAAAGAATCACCTTCCAACTATAATTTGGAATACCCCAAATCAACAGCTAATTTAATAGTGTAGAAGGCTGTAGTAGCTTCAGCAATATGGCTATTCAAATTACCAATTGGGATAGGGATAACATCAATTACATTTCCCATTTGATCTCTCAAGACCCCTCCACATCCCACTCTTCCCAAATTTCCCTTAGCTACTCCATCAAAGTTCCCTTTCATCCATCCATTAAGAGGAACATTCCATTTTATGATCGATCTTGGATTATCATTTTTCAAATTAGACCCTTTAGATCATAAAGGGTTATCAAATTGAAAGGTTTGATCAGAATTCCTCTGGGATTTAAATATCTCCTTGATGGCTCTAATGATATTCTGACCAAGCACCCATCTTGGAATTTCTTTACTCCTAAATATTCTATTATTTCTTTCTTTCCATATACCCCACCAGAGATGAGGGAGAGTTAGTTTCCAAAGAAAATGAGCATCAAGATCCTTAGAGGGGTAGCACCAGCTTTCAAAAGAGAGTTCCTCATTGTTTTGATGGACCCATGTTATACCCCAAAAACTAAGAATCTCAGTCCAAACATGCTGGGTGTAAGAACAATTCAAAAACATATGGTCTCTATCTTCAAGTCCATTTTTGCATAAAATACACCTAGTAACCACATTTATACCTCTTTTTTGCAAATTGTCAAGGGCCAAAATTTTATTTTGAAGCAGAGTCCAAAATAAGATATTAATTTTGGGGTGAGCCCCTTAATCCAGGCATGAGACCAAAAAGGTTGATTACCCTTTTCCTTTGAAGCGAAGATGGTAGAGACTTTAAATTGGCCACTAGGGTCAGCATGCCAAATAATCTCATCCTCAAGATAAGGATAAAGAGAGACAACATTGAGAGATAATTGGATGTTAATAAAGCCTTGATCAACATCTATTAAATTCACCCAAGAATCATTCTACCAATAATGACTAACTAATATGCCATATCTCTACTTGCATCGGTCAACTAAATCCTTGTCATGAAAATCTCCAATCAAGGGATGATCCTTTAACCAGACATCATCCAAAAATTTCACCTTAAGCCCATTACCAATTTTCTAGGAACATCTTTTTCCTAGAGTTTTCTTGGTCCCCTGAATAGCCCCCCATATGGAAGAAGGATGAATAACATCAGGAGAAGAGAAGAAATCGGGAAGGGATTTAACATTAAAGAGGTAATTATGTTTCCATATGGTACTCCACTCTTTGTTGTCATGGTAAACTCTCAAACTCCACATTTTTACTCATGATAGATTTGAGGTTAAATAGGGTGTGTTAGACTAGTTTAATAGAGTATTAAATCTCATATATATCATTAGTACCACCTAATTTATTATGTGAATACCCAATCCTCACTATATATTAAAGGATATATAAGGGATCTTAAGGAATAGGGAACACATTTTGGGAAGGCAAGATATTTTTAATGATTATTATCCTTCATGGGATTATCCTTTTAACTTTATATTTATCCCAAAATTATTATTTCTAAGTCAGGTTATATAGGGCTATTGATGTTTAAAATTCTTGGTCTTTAAAAACTAATTAATGTGTCTTGTTTCTAGTAAAGATAATGTTGTTTCCTCAATTTTTTCCTAAATCCATCCCATTTTTTATATTTCATATTATTTATTTATTTATTTCATACATATTATCATTATGAAAAATTTAGTATTCAAAGGTTACACTTTGAACTTTATATTTATGAATAGAAGATGAATCTTTGAGTTGTTAAAATATGTTATCTTGGTCATTGCCTTATATTTATAGAATATTTATTAGTTATATTTTGGACCTTGAGTTTTAAATTCACATTTTAGGCCATCTGATCCCATTTATTCATTTCATGCTTTCATGTCTCACCCTTTTTATGCACCATTAGGTCTAATTTTCATGTTTTACTTCCCTAAGTTAATATTTTTGAAATTCTTCATTTTTTTATCACTAGTGTGATGGATTTTGTTTTTACCTTATTATTATATTATTACTTGAACCTTTTGGATAAACATTATCCTTATCATTTTATTATTTCCAAAATTTTCAAGTTTTACAATATTTTTCTGATATCATTTCATTTACTTCCATTTATTGACTATCGTTATTACATGCACATTAATTTTATTCCATTTTTATCCTTATGTCATTCTAGTGTCCATTTTATATTTCTTCCTTGAACATGAATACAACATTCACATTCATATATTTAATAGAAATATATTTTAAGGTATGTATATGTCACTTTCAATTTTTCATTTATCATCATTTAATTTAGCATTTCATTTATGATTTTGTGTTGTTATGTATCATTCATAAAAAACCATATTTCATTAAAATATTGTGATATGTGATGATATTTGTGTGGGGAATATGTATACATTAGTATTATTAATATTTATATTTTACCAATGATTTCTCTTGTAGGACCTATCAATGCATCAATCTCCCTATGTGAACATCCTAAGGAATGCATCACAAAATGAGTCGGTTCAACTCATGGAAATTTGAGAGAGATTTCATATATTATCCATTAATGCATATATCACTATCAAATTGACATATTTTGATACTCATTCCCATTTTCCTTCCTCATATCTTTATGTTTAGTTATGTAGGTTCCCTATATTTCCTAATGTATTGGTAGATTACGATATTTTTGTCTATTTTACTATATCATGATTGATTATATAAAACTTGATCAATTGATATATTTGTATTATATCAATCTAGATCAATACCATTATCTTAGATTTAAAATTGATTTATAGGTTTGAATATGTATATATATGTATGGGTTAAAATATCATTTTAAATACATAAAACACTCATTTACACTACTTTCACTCACATTTATGCCCATAAGTAGTAGGAGGAATTAGTGAGAATATGATTATTTTTATGGATTTCAAGTATTTCTTAATGTCATTGAATCTCAATAGGATGAATTTGAAAAAAATGAGATTCCCCATAATATTTAGAGTCCCCATCAAAGGACATTTAGGTATTCATCCTTTCTATTTTAGGTATTCACATATCACATCTCTTGAAAAGTGACACTAGAGTCAAAGGGGAGATTAATTCAATAACACGTCAATCTAAGGTAAGTATCTATACTCTTATTATTTTTCCTTTTATTTACTTAGTATATATATATGTTTTATTTATCATTAGATTAGTATGTATGTTTTTTCCCTTTATTGTGTTATCTTATGCTTAAAAATAAAATATTATAGAGTTTTTAGGCTTTCCATTATAACCATAATTTAAGAACTTATCTAGGTCAAATTTTCAAAAACTATTATCATAATCATCCTTTTAGTATTTATATATATTTTAGTTTAGTTTATTTAATATCATTGAAATGGGTTATCCTTTTTCTTCAGTTCCTTGCATGTGGATTCCTTATTATATCTTTAATATACATTTTACAACTTTTTTTTTACATAATTGATTCTATGTTGGGTTATGGTTAGTATTGAAATTAAGGAGATCCCAATAAAACTTTGAAATGAACATCCATCCACAAAAAAAAAAATCAAATTATAGAGAGATATTCACCAAAAATAACACATTGTATTACACTAATGGAATATAAAATGTACATATGTGTAGCTAAAAATTATTGATTTAGAACATAATTATCTATAAAAATACATCTCAACTAACTCTAGATATGAATCTAATCTCTAATATAAATTTCCTATGCAAAAAAAATGGTCCTCATAAAGTAAAATTAATATGCAAGTGAAATATTTTTATTGGTTAAGTTAAATATGGCATATGACCAATCCCCAAGTTATAAATCACCCTTTTCACACATGTGAGGATCACTACTACTTAAATAATTTTGTGCACATAATAAATAAACATGTTAAGTCAAAACTTGGTAACACATCACCTAAGGTGGAATTCACATTAAGTGTGAAAATGATGCAATGGATTGTTTTGATTACAAATCTAACATCAAATAAAATACATCATAATTTTTAAAATACTACAAAGGGTGCTATAAAAATACTCTGTAATTAAAAAACTAGTCTCTACATCTGTTAGGAATAAACACAAGACACATAACACACTAAAAAACCAAAGAAGCATTAGTAGTATAGAGTTACCCCCCTTCCTCACATAATGATGACCATGGATTGAATATAAAGTAACTAAATATATATTAAATTGTTAGTATGGTAGGTGTGCAAAAAATCACAAACAAATATTTAGATGAGAGTGCCTAATATGTCACATGAAATTAATTAACAACTAAAATTTTAAATCGGTGTGTAACACAAGGTACACATGCATGAAGGTAAACATATCAAACCCCCTATGAAACTTTATAAATCAATTCAATTATAAAATACATATAAAAACCCATACATAAGTAGTATAAACTACTAAAGAGTGATCTCCTCTAAAAATGAGGTGGCACATATACTTAATGCTAAGAAGTATGATTCATAGTTTACAAAACAGGGCATTTATGCTAAAAATTTAAAATTTTAGTCAACATAAAACTAATTTAATTTTACATTTTCAAAGAGAAAGAAAAAATATGCACTTTAAAAAAATAATGTAAATTTGATGCATCAATCAAAAGTTATGGCATCTATTAGGTCTAAAATACATGATATGGTCAAAAAAATAGGTAAAAAATATAAATTTTAAAAATTTAGGTTATCAAAATGAAACAATAACCTAAAAATTGGTTGTATCTAAAAAACTAGTGAATATTCAAAAAATCATCTCTTCAAGATTTATGGAGAAAAAATTATGAGCCACAAAAGTATAAAACTTAAAAAATCAAGCCCAATGGTGTAGAGTGAGCCCTTGGGTGTTAAATATGCTTAGTAGTTGTTGGCATGAAAATTTGTTAAGAGTAAAAACAAACATTTATAATTAAAAATCACATAATTAAGTCCCTTTTCTATTAGTATATGAAGTGACCTTTATTAAAACCAAATAGGAGTGTGGTAAAGGAAAGTATTTACATAAAAAATGGGTTTTATTAGGGTGATAATTTTAAATAGAAAGTATGAAAAGGATATAGAAAATAAGATATGAAATAAATAAATAGGAGAGAGGATTATATATATAAAAAATGAAAATATTGGCATATCCAATGAGCCAAATTTAGAAACTTATCATTTATGCCATATAAATGGATAATTCTTCTTAATAGACAACCTTTATCATTCAATGGATAGGAAACACATGCATGCATTTAAATAAATGCACAATATAAACCAAAGAAATTATATATAAATGATAAAAAAAAGTAATGATCACTTTGTATTTTATTCCAAAAAGTAAAAAAAAATACTTTTTAGCTCCATTAAGGGTTTCACCATCATGAAAATAAAAAATGTAGATTCGAGAGTAATTACTAAGATGAAATTTCCTAGTTCTAACTAGTTTGTAATAACTATGATAACATTATTAAAGTGAAGAATCAAAAACATGTAGTTATTAAATTTATACATAATGTATGAATAAATATTGAATGCAAAGTTTGTAAAATCTCCTTGAATTGATCTTTGTCAGGTTGAAAATATAATCTCCTCTTTCAAAAGTTTTATTAGAAATTTCACTAATAATAATCTTACAAATGATCCCCCACTCATATTTATAGGTTTAAGTAGTTGTTTACAAAGTTCAACCACTTTTTTTTTCCTTTTCAAGAACACGTAAAATGAAATTAACTAATTTATAAAACTTGAAAATTATAAAAAACCATTAATCAATTTGCACAACTTAAAAAAAAAAGTTAGTGTTTTTACATGATTTGTAAAAGTATAATAAATAATTACACAAATTAAAAGTTTGTGTTGGAAAATTTGCATGATTCAAAACTAAAAAAAGGTCCTCATACAATTACATAATTTTATAATGTGAAAATTAACTAAAAAAAGTACAATTACAAATGTGAGAATTACTCAGGAAAGACAAGGCTAATAAAGATCAAAATTTGGTGAAGAATCATTTTTTATCATCTTCACTGATGATGATATGTACTTATTTCTCCATCCATGAATTTTTATTCTAATATTATTTGAATCTTTTCATGACCTCCAAAATTTTAAGTTAATTTAGTCCATCTAAGTATGTATAAGCTATTTCTACATCACAATATAGATCTACCATCTTTTGAGTTATTCCTTGTAACTTAATCAACATTTATCAAGTTTTACCAAATTGTTCTGATACTTTATTAATGTCTGAATTAAATCATAATCAAATATAGAACTTGGAGTTGTAATTTTTTCAAAACCTTTCTTGAACTGATCAATAATGACTTATTTAGATATCAACTTCCCCTTATCATAAGTAAGCTTACATTTAAATTTTCGTACCTCCCCCAATATCTCAAGAATATCATCCCCTCATATTGACTTAGAGTATTCAAATTTATTAACACTTTTTTTTATGATTCTAACTCTATATTTTATATCTCTTAAAGACTTAATGAGTTATATGATTTCTTCTTTTTGTATGACCTTTTATTTAATTAGGTCATTTGGGTAGGCAAAAGATAATTCTTCAAATGTATAGATTAACTCGCTCTATTTATACACTTATTTCTCATATTTAATTGATCATATTTATATTATATTTCAAAATACATAGCCAATATTGTTTAAAAATCATGATTATCTATTGTAAAAAAAATTCAAGCCATTATTTTGTTGGTTTTCCGATGTATATAATTTATTCTATAACATGAAGTGTTTTTGTATCAAAATTTTGATAAATAATTGAATGTGAAGATAGAAATGGTTTCACCAATTTCTTGACTACAAATGTTAGTTGCTCAAATTTCTATTTGAGTTGATATTTGGTTATTTTATCATGATACATATTCTCAAATAAAATGATAATTTTAGATTGGATGTTTTATTTCATGCCTTCTCTAGTAGCCTTTCCCAAATGGACTTTGGTGATCTGATAGTCAGATGCACTGACACTATCTTTGTATTTTTCTATTAAAGGAATAACTAATTATTTATATATTTCTCCTTTTTGATTTATGGTTATTATTAAAATTATTTTGGTATTCTTTGTGACATGAATATGAGTAGTATCCAAGATTATAAAATTAATTTATTGAGGCTATTCAATATTCTTTCTTTTATTCACAACTTCATCTAGCCAATCAATAAATTATATGTTGGGATATTATTGCACAAGGGTAGTATCGAGTTATTTTTTATGTTAAAAAAAGGGAGAGACTCTAAAAAAACTGATATTTTTCAAGTAAAATTTTACCTTCTTTTTTTTATACTATATCAACTGGAGTCTTGGGGTAAGGTTCGATATAAAATTAAACATTTTGAGTAAGAGATAATGGAATTGAAATACTAAGTTAATGAAGAATGTAAGAATCCAAAAATAAATATAAAACACAGAACATAAATTGGTATGTATTACTAACTACCATGGGTTAAGGTTGATAAAAATTAACAAAATGAGTTTCCTCTAAAATGGAAGGATCTAGATTGCATAGAATCTTTTCACCCAATCTCCTTATCTTCAACTTGAGAGGATTCTTCACTAAAATATTCTCTATGATGGTTTCAACTTCTATCTCAGCCTCAATTTTTTCTAGATTATTGTTGGTTCCTATTGTTGGGGATGTTATTTATTCTATTTGACAATGTTGATGATTAATCCCTAATTTAGCTTCCCTTATAAGAGGGGGTAAACTTGCTTTATCAACATTGATGACATTGCTCTTTAACCACTAGAGATTTATGTTCAATATGCCTTGAGTTTTGTTAATGAGATATGTAGATTATTTCTGGTGTAAATAAAATCATGGAAGAGGTTTTGATTAAATTTCATCTTTTTCATAGATGGGATATAATGAATCTTCATCATATTATATATTCATTTTTATCTCCACTATATCAAATACAACCACCTCTTCTAGTTTGAATCATGAATAATCATGAGTTCTTACCTATTTTTCATCATTAGAGTCCATATAGTAGTCCTCAAAGTGATGCACCTATTGGTATGAAAATAAACTAACATCAGATAAATATTAAATTTTAAATGATCAGAGAGTAACTTGAGTCATTTCCTCATCAATAAATTTTTATTTGGATAAAGAAGAACAAGTATATGTACCAATAGAAATAATAAAATTTATACTTGACTTATGTTTATAAGACAAATGATTTTTTTTTTAAAATCAATTGCTTCACCAATTCCATAAAATTAAAATTTTCATCCACATATCTCAAAATCATATATGGGGTAACTTCATAGCCATAAATTCTCAATAAGTGACAATTGAGAAATGTTTGAACCATATCCCCCATATAAAATTCTATGTAGAACCCTAAATTGATAGCCTCAAATTATATCATTATGGTTCAAAGATTTGAATTACATATTATAAAAATGCATCATTTACCCTATGAAAATGATGTGCACTATATTTCAAAGAGATCTAAGGAATGAAAGCATAAATAATAGTTTGCATGTCTCCTACTATGTTTAAACCATAATAAAATCTCCCTATAGTGATAACATAAAAAAGGTAATAAGTCATAATTTTTTTAATTTTGTATTGACTTCTACAAGCTGATTGTAAATTAAATCACTGATTAAATGTCTCAAGTTAATATACTACTTGTTTTAATGAATGATCCATATATACTTATACGTCCATGTCTAGACCTTTTTAGCAACTGAGATTACTACTCATCTATGCATAAGATTAATAATTTCATTAACCTCATTAATGAATTTAAATCTATAAATTTTCTAAGGTATCCTTGTTGTTGTATGTTTAGGTTTTGTCAATGATTACTTATTAGCTCAATTTAAACAAGAGATAGTATTAGAATCTGAGAATTATTGAGTTGTTTTAGGGTTCAAGTAAAAAAATATTTCCCTATTAGGTAACTACATTAGGTGATAAATAAGTTATGGACCTAAAAATAATACCAACTACCCATTAGGATTTTTGACTTCTCTTTTTCTGACATCATAGTATTGATCCATTGTCATTACTAGTTCTAAACACTACATTGAAGTTGGGAATGTTGTTGCCTATGTTAATCCATTTTCATGAATACTTTGTGTATAATATGTTTTGTGTAAAACATTTATGATATTCCATAAATATTCCGCATAAATGTGACCTAAGTTACTGTCAATTATCTCTTCAACATTAGAGACTAGACATGAAGGCATAACCACTCCTTAAAATTGATATCTCATATTTATATTCTTCTAATTCTAATTTATTCTTGGTAGGATTATTTTTTAGATTACTCTTATTCATAGTTTATTTGATTGGGGTGTCAAATTTTGACATCAAATGATCTTACTTACCTATGAGATCAAAACCAACACCTAAACTACCTTGTGAAAAGAAGGAAGTCTTGATGTGTTTTAGAAAGAGGTAGATTTTAGGGTGTGTAAATGCAAATATAAAAATATGACATAATATTTTACAAATTATCATGCTCTTATATATTATTTAAAAGATAGTAGAAACCTGATAGTGTGCTCAATAGGGTCTCATATCTTAAAAAGTGTATTTACAAGCTCAAAGTATGTGAGTGTGTCTATAAGATGATCAAAATATGATGATGTTTTAGGTAACCCCAAGGATTGATGGATGTTTTTAGAGCCTTTGTAATCTAGATGATGATCGAAAAAGGTATGAATCATGACAAGATGTTTTGCATAATGAAATATGGAACTCTGAAAAGATATTTGAGAAAGTCTTGAGTATATGAATAAGTACTTGAGAAAAAACTAATAAATCCAATGATGGATCCAAAAAAATACAAATCCTAGTCCTTCTTTGTTTGAGTTTTGTATAATGATCTAAAACCATGAAAATACATGAAAATTTGGAGACTAAAAAAACATCAAAGCTGAAAGATATTGCAACAATAGATGTGAAAAAAAGAAATGAACAAATTATGGGTTAAAAAACAAGGGTTGGATAAATATATTATAGGCATTAAAGATTTCAAATGTGTGATGAGTATTTGTGTAGTGCACAACAAGTCACTAGGATCAGATGTTGTATTTGGTAGATGATCAAACTTTGTGAAGTATTTTGGAAATAATTGAGGTCTCTAAAGTGGTTTTACATATGTAATAATATGATAAAAAGTTGAGTAAGGCATCAGGATCTGATATCAAGTTGATTAATGCATCATGATCTGATAGGTGTAAAAACACTTATTAGATTGTAATGTATTTTATAATAAATGTCAAAGCCCAATCATGTGTTATGTATATTTTAGGGTCTAATGGTGTGTCTATATAGATATCAGGTTCTAATAGCTTGATAAACAACTATAGGAATTTTGATGCATGTTTAGCAAGCATTAAAAACCCAACAAGTGCACAAAGAATTAGGCAAATTTTGGGCTTTCTCAATTTTGATTTAATGTTTGACCAAATTTTAACCTTTGAATCTGAATATATTTAGTAAGATTTTTTGACTTATGAAAAGACAAATTTGACTAAATTTGACTCAAATTGATGGTTTTTAAGCAAAAGACTTGACATTATATTTTTTTCAAATTCTTGTTCAAAGTATATGATAATACTTAGCTTTGACTAAGGACCTCAAACTATAAGGGATGTAAGAAAAATTTTAGACTTTAGTTTCATAGATTACTATAATCCCATTATATTATGGAGTCATTTGAATTTTATTCTCATAAATTCTTGAGAATTGAAATGTCACTTCATACTTACACATCCCAATTTAACCAACTAATAGCCATTTTTACTATATCAATCATATGATAAATGAACACATGTGCTTAAGCCAGATCCCCTACTATGAAACATGCACACATTATTCTAACCTAATGACAACCATATCACCTATCTCAATTTTATGAGAAATTAATATGCAATGCTAGGTTGGATCATTTGTTCATGAAGATTATGGTTTTTCTATCATCTACTCACTTGAAAAGGTTCATTAAAATCTATTAATTATGAAAATTAAAGAAGCTTTAGATATTGAAACTGGCATAAGACTAAAGATGTGTATTTCATTTGGACTGAAAGTAGGTATCAGAGGAAAAAGATCAAAAAAGAAGAATAATACATGAAAAATAAGGAACAACAAACATGTTATTGTATTATTAAAAATAACACACATACACAACAAAACCAAGATGGGAAAAGGAGACAAGCCAAAATTGTTATGTATATACTTAAATATAGGAGGTTGTTTACTTTCACTTGAAGTAATATTTGAGATGTTGCCCATTATGTGGTTGTGGGAGATGCGTAACATCATGATAGGTGAAGTAAAAAGTGGTGTCTCAATAAAAGTGCATGATTTTGAAAGGACCCATCCACAATGAGTCAAACTTTCCATGAATTGTTTTTGGTTCTCTATGTTTATCCCATATAAGAACAAAATCTCCTATTTTAAAATATAGTATCTTTGATTTCTTTTCAAAAATAAATTTAACTTGAGATTTATTTTTAGAAACTCTATCAATAACTCTAGATCTATCTTCTTCAAACATATTTAAGTAGAGAATTTTTTTATCTAGGGGACTTACAAAATTTTGATCCTCGGTGAATCTAGCTAACTGAAGTGCAGACAATTTGAATGTTACTAAAATCACTAAATCTATCCTATAAATAAAATAAAATGGATACATACCTATATATTTATTTGGATTTATGTGATATACCCAAAATGCATCATACAACTTCTTATGCTAGTTCCTCTTATTTTCATCAACTAGGTTGTGAGCAATGGTGACAAGTTTTTCCTTAACTCAACTTAACCATTTCCCTATGGGTGATAGTATAAAGAATGGGATAATGAAATATTTTATACATAAAATAATTCACTAATCTATGAAGAATAAAAAAATTAATCTTTGTCTATTACTATATTTTATAGAACACCATATATTACCAAAATATATTCTTTGATGAAATTACAAACAACTTATAATGTTGTATGTTTAACTAGGATATCATCTACCCATATAGTGAAGTAGTATATAATAGAAAACAAATTAGTGTGTCATGTGAATGAATGTGTATTTAAAGTTACCACAAAATCCAAAATCCATTATTAAAAGGATTCTTCTATTACTATTGGCTTGAGTGGAAACGCTTAAAGTTTTGGTCATGTGATGAACTATTGACAAGCCTCGTATTTACTCTCACACTCATAAGAATAAATAAAAATTGTAGACTACTATTAATGATCTCTTAAGATATTATAATACATCACCAGAGCTAAAAAATTTCCACCATAATCTTGATCATGAAAATCTTGAAATAGTTTGTTTTATTGTTCATTGTCAATGCATCTTAAGAACAATCCATCAATGCTCTTTGAGTAATGTACCATCCCAAATTAAGTAATTTATATCTGTTAACTTGAGTGTCCTATATTTTTAGCATATATATAAGATGGACATTATTCATATGTCAAGAAGAAATCAATATATTCAAACCACTCATTAGTAGTATATACAAAAAGAACAAAGGAAAAGTCTTATTTATTTTGATCATGAGGATATATTAAAGGATTTTTTGAGAATTTTTTTGTTCTGCTATGAGCTGACACAATCCTTTTCCTCAAACCAAATTTTTGGGATTGATTTCTAAATCATACTCTTGAATCCTGGATATCTAGTTACTATTATAGCTTAAATTTTCACCCTTGAGAGGGTGTCTTCAATCCCTCTCACTTGAAATATACAATAGGATTAGTCCTAGGTTTTGGGTGACCTCTAGGTGGACTAAACCTCTATATTTAGGATAGCTCCCTTGATATTTTACCCAAGATAATACTAAACTATTAAATTACCAAGAAAAAGGAAAAGAGAGTTGTCCTAAATATAAAAGGGGATGATGAATCAAACTACCTAATCAATACTGACCAATTACATGTGCACATGTAAACCATGAGACTAATATGAAAATACACTACTCCCAATCTGAATCTCTCACATTAACATCTCAATGTGTAGGTTGTGATAGATGTCTAGGCTAGGATGACTAATCAAGAGATATAAAATGACATTAATGAATAGGTAACAAAACTCAACCCTTACACTTCACTTGAACACTTCACATTAATTGAAAGAGAATATTTAAAACTACATATAAGTGCTATAAAAGGATAACATGTCAAGGAATATTAATAAAATCACTTAAATAGATCAACTATCCACATATACACACTAAGAATAGTCATATAAGGAGGTAAAACCAATATTATTATTAATTAAAGGTATATAATTTAGTAGATGTTCACCATAAACATGGTGTAAGGTTCCATAATAATCTATTGAAGGATGCATATATAGGATAAATGAAGGAGAGAGAAGAGAGGCATAGATGCAACTTCAATGACAAGTTTCATTACATAAAAATTAGTTATAGATCAATAGGATAATCTAAGATCAGTTTCATCCATATCCTTGGCATGTGTTTTCTACTTTATTATTATATTATAGAGGAAAGGTGTAGAAGATACTCTTCAACTCCCTAGATGACTCATCAACCTTGTTTGAAACTACATATTATTGGCCAAAGAAGAGTTACAAACTTATGTTTAACACTTGGAATTCTTGATCAAGTTTATTGGATCTATCCAATTCCATTATATTATAAATCCATGTTATTTATATCTTCTAATATAATTATAACTAATTTTCACATTTTTTCATGTTGGCAAGAAACTACAATTCAATCCTCCTAGTGTAAGATTGATCATCTCTCTTATCTTAGGCCTAGTTAGAGAGAGAGAGAGAGAGAGAGAGAGAGAGAGAGAGAGAGAGAGAGAGAGAGAGAGAGAGAGAGAGAGAGAGAGAGAGAGAGAGAGAGAGAGAGAGAGAGAGAGAGAGAGAGAGAGAGAGAGAGAGAGAAAGAGAGAGTATTTTTGGACCAAAATATATCAAAGTGAATTTTTTGGTTATAACAGCCTTTAAATATGTCTAAAATATTTATTTACATGTATTTTAGTGATATCCAATAGGTATTTACCATATAAAAGGTATGTCAGCTAGATTATCATAGTTAGAGGGTTTGTAGGCCATTAGGCCAGTTTAGCCTGAATAGCCTTATTTGAGGTCTATATTCATAATTATAAGGTTAAAATACTTGTGAAAATAATAATATTACTATTCATTCCTCCCATTATCATCATTAACTCAATATAAAATCAAAAGTTTCATGTTTTCTTTCATAATCTGACATCAGACCTATAGATACCAATTAGGCTTGTAGGTCTCAGTCAAGACTGTGGGTGTCTCTTTAAGGGATATTTAAAATATTGATGATATTATTTTATTAATAATATTTCAGACATATTTTTATTCTTATTAATATTTATTTAAATCTCTTTTTCTCCAAACCACCTACTTATCACAAAGATGCACTCTTCTTCACATCTAAAATGCAATCTTATAGGTTTTAGTTAGGTCGTAGGTATAGGTTTAGGATTCGGATATTTTGGACATAAATATTGATTAATATAATCACTATTAAACCTTAATATACCTTATATACATATACACACTAATTATCCATGGATCCCACTCCTCATTTGACACTTGAACTTCATCATTCAACACAAGGACTTGTTTTTTTTCCTTGGAAATGAAGACCTACATGTTTACAAACCTATAGGTATAAATAGAGAAATATTTGAAAATTTTGGAATTAAAAACAAAAATTCACTAATTAATAATAATACCTATGAGGTTTAATACCTTTATATCCCTCAAACAAATTAAAATCAATCTCTTTCATTCAATCTTATGCAAGCATACCTTTACACAATATCCTAACATGAGATCATTATGTGTTTACTTAGAGAATTTGGTGATGATGTGAAAAATCATATTAGATTACTTAAAGACCTATTAAAATAATAAAATTTATATGAAACCAATTTATTCATTGGTTTCTTGAGATTTAGAACCAAATCCATGTTGACCTCTTACACTTCCAATATATACACAGTCCTATTGATGAACATGAAAATATGGTATCCTTGCCATTTTGAGTTATAATTATGATTTTAATAGATACAATTAGGTTTCAAGAGACCAAACATATAACCTTAACCACTTATCATTATTTTCACACAATGCAAGGCTCCCATGTTGTTAGGGTTCGGCCTATTTTTTTGATAAGTGATGAACACTTGGTGAAGATTATTAGTCACCAACCTATTATGAAGGTTTTTGTGTCCATGTGGGAATTTATAGGTAATTTTAAATAGTTTTATGAATGTTTAAATAATACTAAAAACCTAACATTTAACTCCCAAATGTATTTCATTCTTTTCTAATCCTCAAGCACCTGCATTTAATGTTATAACCTAACATTACATGGAGATTTCTTGCCTAAAGGTTACCCACACATTCTAGGTGATGATAAATAATCATATGTAATAGTTATACAAACCTCCTAATCCATTCCCATCTACATTCATGATTCCCACAAGTTTATAAAACACCATTTCAATGAAAATATTGAGCTAGTAGGGGGTTTATAGGGTTTTAGACCACCCTAACTTCTTATAAATCATTCATAAATATTATCAATTTAAACTAATGAATAATTAATTGAATTTAAACTTCATTATTTCACCCATATTTTTTTAATATCTCAAGACTTGACCTTCTCTCTCCTATCCATACTAAGCATCTAAACATGGTCATTATGAGCTTACCAAGAGCTTAATGGGAGGCTGAATATATATATTTTTATCTATTTGGGTCTATAACTCCCTCAAATTCATATATTTAGACCTATAGGGTCTAAATGAATCCATAAGAGTGTTTATAATTACTATTTACTCTATAAACCTATAATCACCCCTTAAAAACCTCTTTTTTACCACCAAAACTGCCATCTTCTACTTTCAAACATGATTGAACTGAACCAAAAATATTACTTGGTATTCCTTACACCTATAAATATGTGGTATAATGTTCCATAACTTCACTCTACTACAAACCTACCAATTTATTACAACATTCCTTCTTAAACATTACAAATTATCAAGAAATCACTTCAAAATGAGTTACAACATTGGCATGGGATATTTGACTTCTTTATATAACTTGTATGGACCAAGGGAGCTTTAAATGACCTATACATGAGTTAAATGATGTAAGAAATACTAGAATGTTTTAAAAACTCTTTGAAACAACTTGACTACAATAAGTCATGACTAGACAAGTGTGATACTATAAATAACACTTACCTTAAACTTATCAAAATTACCCTATAATATGATAAACATGCCTTATGATTGGTTTACAAGATTATTATTTTAAGATGAAGTCTTGAATATATAATTTTTTTTATGAGACTCACCTATGGTATCCAATATTGACTAACATCTTTAGCAACCTCTAGGGGATGTTTACTTACCAAGCATACTAAACCAGTAGCCTAGTCCATCCATTAGGCATGGAGTCATCTCTCAATCAAACCTAGACTTATTGACTTTGACACTTTACTGAAAATGTATTTAAACAACTGAGAAAATTAACTACATTCACCAAGATAAAAAAACAAGAATCAAACACACCAAAACAAGACACACACTTATGCTATAAAGCACTTAGGGAAAATAAAGCATATATAATCTACTATACATAACTAACCTAAAAATATACTCATCCTCTAAGGTCAAATGGAAATTTATTGAGATGACCATGATCCCATGAAATCATATTATCATATACTGAATGAAGTTTGATTAGGTATTTCATGGAGTGAGATATTCCACCTACATTTTAATATGTTAACATACTCATGGTATCCTTGTCCAACAACTAGGTTTATTGCTTCATTCCCTTGTCTATAGATTAACTATATGATTCAAAAACAAATTCATACCTATCCAAATCATGGATACTTAGCACAAATAATACTATCTCTACCTCATCAATAGCCTGATCCTAATTGTCTATGACCACTTGAAGAGAGTCGTTATGTCTTGGAACTTCTTCAAGTTGTTCAAACCCATCTATGAGGTATAACACTACATGATTTTAATTAATTTTTGAATTCATTTAAAACATGTGTTAGAGGTATAATCCACTAAGAAATAGGGGGGGGGGGGTGAATCAGTGGTGGAAAACAAATTAATTCAATTTCCAAATCCTTCAAATACTTAAGCATTCAATACAATCATTCATAACAATGAAAAATAAGGATAAATAAAGATCACATACATAACACAAGATCTATGTGGGAAACCCTCTTGGGTAATAAAACCCACTCTCAATATTGAAAACACATGGACTACTATCCTATAAGATGATCACAAACATGAGACTAGTCAAGTCCTTTAAACTAGGAACATTGGTCAAGTCATTCTAACCTATAGCCTTTAGTGAAAAAAATGTTCCATAAGGAGTACCTACCCCTAAGATGATCAAGTCCTTCTGACCACTTATTCAATTAGGTATTTCTAAGCTAGAACCTTGATCAAGTCCTTCTGACTAAAGGTCTTTAGTGAAACTCCTATTCCATAAGGAGCACCTACCTATCAAGATGATCAACTCCTTCTAACCCTCATTTTATATGAAAACCTCCACATTTGAACTAATTTATTCTACACCTGATGATGGACCTCTAATAACACAACCTCCTTTACTTATTTGCACACTCAAAATGCATCCAAAGCCACATTTTGCATCACTTTACACTTCACTCATACTTAGTCTACAAGAGCACTATTTTATCATCAAAATTATGACCTACAAGTCATACACATAGTCCTTAATTTAATCTACTCCTCAACTAATCCACTTGGCACACTACCTCACTTCTTTCCTTCACTCTTTGCTCTTACTCCACTCTTACAAGCCTAGGAACCATCTCCTTTGGTTTCACTATTTATAGATCCTTCATGCTTATCAATTTACTGGTCAGTCATGAGAATTGAATTAAACCTTAAGGATTATTTCACATAAATACATGGATCAATAAATTTCTCAAGGTTTGTCATAGCATCTATGGCTCACACTTAAGTAGTTATGCCTTTCTAATAGGCCTTACTAGCCCTTATAGCTCTCATGGAGACCTATTCACTTATTTAACACTTCATTGATCAATTTAAGAACACAAGACCTTATTAAAACACATAGGTCAACTCCAAATTACCCCTTAGACATCATCAAATGATTACATTCAAATTTTCTCACCTATGCATATGCACAATCTGCTTAAACAATAGCCTTCTACATAAGAACATCATCAACAAACACATAGTCAACTTCTTAGCCTTTATTCATACTAAATATGAGTTTTTAAAAAATATAAAATACACACAAACCATTCTCAAGGATTCTAAAATACTCTCCAATATATAATTAATTAAGAACCATCTGAACAACATCAAAACAAGATCAATTATCCTTCTCAGGTTACTTATAGAACATAGTCAAATACACAGTCAAATAAATTTAATTTTACAAACGTTCAGACCTTATATATAGGTTATTTGTATTAATCATGTATTCATATTTAACTTTTATTTCTACTCTATCAATAAATTTGTCCTAGATCAAAATTTATAAGAAAAATATAAAGTTATGGCTTTTCCCTTTGCAAATTTAATTATTCAAATGGCAATGGTCACAGTTAAACCTCGACCACTTTGGTATCATCTCATGTCTTTAATTAGCTTAGATAAACATGATCCATTGATATTATTTTAAGGATCTAAAACTTTAATGATATTAAACTTTAAATAGGTTGACCTCTTTGACTTACTATGCTTTGTTGATCTCAAATGCATGATAAAACACTAACCATTAGATCCTTATATTTTATCTTTTATCAGAATTAAAACTCAATAAATTCCTACCATCTCACTAATTATTGAAATATTGGAGAAAAATCACATCATTTATCTCTTTGAGAGTCTATCAAACATTACCTTGTCCCAAATTGACTAAGTATGGGGACCATTACAATCTATCTAAGTAGCCAACTTTGAACCTCAATAACTTCTTCTACACTTAGATGCATGATCTAAAATTTAGACCATATGATCACCTTTAAAAATATAATCAAACCATATATAAAACTTATCTTGAAACCTTCACATTAGTGATATATATTTCCATTAAAATGCCTTCTCAAAATTTTTTGTCACAAAACCAACTATGTCAAAAACTACCTAGGAGGAAAAGTTTGCACTTGTATAACTTTTGTTGCATTTAGTCAAATTACCTAAAATTTAGTGCATAAGATAATATAACATATTTTATTCCATAAATATGTCAATATTCTCCTAAAACCTTAATATGTGAGAGATATGAAATCAACAAATTGCTTACTTGACTTTATTTAAACTTTAAAAACATTGTCAAAATACCTGGGAGCCCAACTTTACAAATGCATATATTTTATCATGACACATCGCATGACTTGAAATTTGGTGTATATAAACTAGTAAATTTTTTTAAAAAACCCATGTGACCATTTTCACCTAACACCTGTATGCATGCAAAATATTATTACATCAATATGCTTATTTGGCTCTTCTTGATATTTTTACAAATTTGGTTTGAGTATAAGAACTTAGTGATTTTTTTCTCAGAAGCCAACTTTGCACCCACATATATTTGAATAAAATTCATCACATGAATTTAAAATTAGACCATAATAACTCTAGACTGATGTGATCACAACCATATGACAAACTCCCCTTGACTCATCCACACATGCAAATGCTAACATTATCAATCTACTCACTTAGATTTCTCTACCACTGGATAAAATTGTCTAGATGAAAACTATGAAGTACCAAATAAATTAAAATTATGCACACAAACAAAAAATCATATAATACCTCTTATGGTACCTATTTCACATCCTTAAATCACTATACTTATCCCTAAGCATCCCTAACCATGCCAGAACTGAAGATCAACCAAGCCAACTTAAACATATTAGGACAAGAATATTGCACACTTTGTCATTATCACTTAGAATATCAAGGCACTTCATCCACTCACCTAGAAAAATCTATAAAATCACCTTGACATCATTAAAAAATCTCCAATAATCTTCCCATTCATCATTAATGTCAACACCCATCATAAAATAATATACAACTCACCTTCTTTCTTTCTCTTCAAGTACTCTCACCATAGGAACTTTATCCCCCTTTGAAATAATGACAAAGGGGTCACCAACTAATATTTAGGACCTAAAAATACTACAATTAGGATAATACCATCTTATAAAGTTAGTAAAAACTCCCCCTTACCTTGAGCCAACCTCTTATTGCCTTGATAACTTCCTCTTGCTCCATGTCAACACTCTCTTCAACCAAACACTATAACAAAAGAAGAAACAACACACATAAATACTAAAATTTTATGGAACTCACAAATAAAACATATGAGAGGGAATCCCCCTAAAATCTCTAAGCCATTTCCCCTCTTGAGCATCTTCATATCTCCACACATCATGAAGAACCACTACACAAGCTTACAAGCCTTCTTTCTCAAGCAATCATAAGAAACATCAAAAAAACTTCATATCACTCACAAAAAAATAAAAATACTATAGACCAAAATGAGATATCACCTTGAAATACTCATGCCTTGATATTTTAGATAAACTAAGAAAAACATCAAATATTCACACTAGGCCTGTCTAGACTTCTTGTAGCCCTACTTGGAACTTGATGAGCCCACAATTTTCAGTAGACACATCTTCAAGAACTAAAAATTCATATATGAATCACTACCATATTCCCCCTCAAATAATTTTTTTTCATCACCTAGATAGTCTTCTGCAACATACTTCCTTCAAAAACCTGCTAGCTAATCAAGTCTCTATCTTGATAAAAACAAAAATAAATTGAAAACTAGAAACCTTCATATCTATGTGAATTTTGATTTGAAAAACCATTTGGCCCATTCAATATATTAAGAATCCTTAGACCTCAAATCATAAGGCAAACCACTTTTCTAAAAAACCCAAAACCCTAGAATCTCAAAACAAATAGAGTCAACAAACCTCCTTCTAGTCAATGCCCACAACTAAAACTTCTTGCACACTTGGAGACAACTATCACATACTTTTAGACCAAAAATTAAGTCTTCACACCTTTAGGAACCTTTAATTCCTATACCATGGCTTTGACCTTCAATAAGAAATATAAACCAAGGAGCACACAAAAACCTCCAAAAAGCACAAACAAGAACATCAAGACACAAAAACACCTATAACACATCATAAAGAAGTTCACAAACTTTTTTGAACAACAAACTATTATTATAATTCCATCAAACTCATTATGCCACCTAAAACACCCATTATAATACTGTAGATAATTCATACACAAAAACACTTTATTCTCTTCTAAAATAAGTCTCTTAAGAAGTATAGACAAACACCTCCTCTACACCACAATGTCCTAAAATAAAGTGAAGCTACGAGTGGCCCACATCTCTTCAGTAACCACTGTAATCATTTTGTATCTATAGGCTAGATTTCCCTTCTTTTTTTTAGGCTTAATAAAAATAAATTTATCCTATACTAAAACATTCTCCTTCTCAATCTTACTTGAAATAATTGATAACACATGGAGACAACATAGATTCATGACATACCTTTTCAACTAAACAATCTTACTTATAGTTTAGAACCTCATTATTAGGAATTAACAACCAATGTTCTTTTTAATAAAATTTCTCAGCAATAGTAAGATGTTCACTTGGATCAATACACACCTCAAAACTACCATCAACTAGTACCTTGGTCATCTCCTTGAGCTTGGTCTCTTGATTCTCAACATGAGTAGATAATGAAATCCCTTTTCATTTCTCAACTTCTATAACATTATCCACCATATTAAATATATTAATTAAACCTTTAGTCTCATCATGACCCATACTTACCACCTTTGGTTTCCATCCATTAATTTGTCTTCTCCCTTGCATTTTAGGAACCTGACTGAGCTTATACTGACTCATAGGCTTTTATTTGTAGAACCTAGTAATGTGACCAATTTTTTCACACTTATTTGGATAATACTTAGCAAAGTGTCCCACATCATGAAAATTAAAACACTCAACCTTGATTACACCTTTTGACTGATGACCCCCATCATAGTTCTATGCAAACTCATTTCTAATAGGTCTCTTGCATTCTCTAGCTCTATGCACGAATTGATTATAAGTATAGTAATAACCATTAAAGTATGCATACCTTATATAATTTGGTTGTGTGATCTAATTTATATTTATTCTACTAGCACATTCATTCTTTGTCTAATGATTTGTCTTCATAGTCTAATTGTCCTTATTTACATTATTCTTCATATTGTCTTGAGTGGCATTCTCTAGTTCTTCATTGTATCCAAGGCTAGTTTTATCACTTACATGCTTTTAACCACTTATAATATTGTCTAGATCATTTGATTTTTTTTAAAATCTCAAAAATGAATTCACCTTACTAATTTCTTCTCCAAATCAGCTTTCAATGACTCAATTTCAATTACATACCTTGAACATTCTTCGTCTTTGGCTCTTAGACTTGCAGACATAGATTCCAACTTAGAATTAAGAAACATAACAACACCTTCATGATCTCTAAATTATTCAACCAATCTTACCTTAAACACACTTTGAACTTATTATTTAGCTTTAATTTAGTCATGAATGATGCTTCCTTCTTTGGTGGGATATCATCATTTTCTCTCATCTCATAGATAGTAAGAATGCAATGCAATTGATCCATCTTCAACTAAGTAAGATCATGAATTTATTCTACAACCAACACTTATGAATAAAACTTGAATGAGAGAGATATTAATACCTTTTATACTATAGTAGATTATTCACACTTCTCTCAAAGACCTCTGATAGTGTTCACAATATCATCAACTCTCTATAGAAAGGATGAAATAGAATTTTCTTCTTTCATCTTGAGATTCTCAAATTATCTTCGGTGAGTCCAAAACTTTACCAACTTAACCTTTGAATCTCCTTCAAAAATAGTCTTAAATTTATCCCATATTTCCTTGGAAGATGTGCATGGATTACTTTGGTGAAATCAAACTCTATAAGACCACAAGTGATGCCATTTATTGCCTTAGAATTCTTCTCAAATAGCTTCTTATTTTTAACACTAGATGAAGGAATAATAGGAGAAACATAACCACCTAAAACATATTTCCATACATCAAACCCTAGGGAAATAATGTATGTCCTCATCTTAGCAGTACAAAATGCATAATTAGATCTATTAAAAATATGTACTTTCTTAGTAGAGATACCACATTTCACATTCTAACTAGCCATTATAACTTGAATCACCTTTAAGCTATCAATCTTTTACCAAAGGACCTACTCTGATACCAATTATTAGAGGTATAGTCTCCTAACAGGGGGAGGTGAATCAATGGTGGTAAACAATTCAATTCAATTTCTAAGTCCTTCAAATACTTAAGCATTTAATACAATCATTCAAGAAGCATATAAATCATTCATAATAGTGAATAATAAGGATAAAGTAAGATCACATACACAACACAAAATTTATGTGGGAACCCCTCTTGGTGAATAAAACTCCCTCTCAAGCCTATAAACACATGGACTACTATCCTATGAGATGATCACAAACATGAGAATAGTCAAGTCCTTTTAACCTGATGCCTTTAGTGAAATAGTTATTCCACAAGGAACACCTACTCATAAGATGATCAAGTCCTTCTGACCACCTATTTGGTCAAGTCCTTCTGACTTAGAACCTTCCTTCTGACCAAATGTCTCTAGTGAAACTCCTATTCCATAAGGATCATGTGTCCCTAAGGATGATAACATATTCCTAACCCTCCTTTGATATGAACACTTCCACCTTTAAACTAATGTCTTCTACACTTGATGATAGACCTATAATAACACAACCTTGTTTACTTCTTTACACACTCACAATACATTCAAATCCACCTTTTGGATCACTTTACACTTCACTCATACTCAACCTACAAGAGAACTATTCTATCAACATAATTATGACCTACATGTCATGCACATAGTCCTCAATTTGTTCAGATCATCAACTCATCCATTGGGCACACTACCTCTCTTCTTTCCTTCACTCTTTTCTCTTACTCCACTCTCACAAGCCTAAAAACCATCTCCTTTAGTTTCACTATTTATACATCATTCATGCTTATCAATTTATTAGTTGGCTATTAGAATTTCCTTAACCCTTAAGGTTTATTTCACACAAATACATGGTTAAATACATTCCTCAAGGTTGGCCATAGAATTTATGGGTCATACTTAAGTAGTTATAACTTTAAAATAGGACTTACTAGCCCTTATAGGTCTCATGGAAACCTATTCACTTATTTAGCACTTCATTGAGAAAATTAAGAATTCACGACCTTATCCAAAAACATATATCCACTTGGCATGACCCATTTTACATCCCAAAATGATTATATTCAATTTTGATCACCTCTACATATTCATAATCTGCTCAAACATTAGCCTTGTACACAAGAACATCATGAATGAACACACGACCAACTTTTTATCCTTTTTCATACTGAATATGAGTTGTTCAAACATAAAAAATACACATATACCACTCTCATGGAGTCTACATTAATCTCAAATAGCTAATTCATAAATAACCATCCAAACAACATCAAAATAATCTTAATTATCCTTCTTAGGTTACTTACAAAACATAGTCAAATTTAGATATCAATAACTTTAACTATACAAACATTCAAACCTTATAACCATGTTATATAAATGAACCATGGATTCCTATTCAAATTTTAATTTTAATCCATCAATAAATTTATTGTAGATCAAAATTTATAATCAAAATATGGAGCTATGGTTTTTTCATTTTCAAATTTGAATATTCACATGCCAATGATCATAGTTAAACCTCAACCAGTTTGCTATCATCTTGTGTCCTCACTCATCTTGGATAGAAAATATATATTGATCTTATATTAATGAGCTCAATATTTAATTATGTTATTTAAATAGGTTGACCAATTTAACCTACTATGCTTTGTTGATCTCACAATGTGAACCATTATATCCTTATCTTTTATCTTTTCTTAGCATTAAACCTTGAGCACTTCCTACCATCTCAATGATTCCTAATATCTTAGAGAAAATTCACATAATCAACCACTTTGAGAGTTTCTTAAAAATTACCTTGTGAAAAATTGACTAAGTATGGGGACCATTGTAATCTATCTGAGTAGCCAACTTTGAACCTCAATAACTTCTTTTGTGCTTAGACACATGATCTAAAATTTAGATCATATGATCACCTTTAAAAATATATAAAAATATTATTGAAACCTTCACATGAGTGAGATATATCACCATTAAAATTACTTCTCAAAAGTTTTTACCACAAAGCCAACTATGTCAAAAATTACTTGGGAGGCCAACTTTACACTTGCATAACTTTTGCTGCACATAGTTTCATGACCTAAAATTTAGTACATAAGTTCTTCTCACATATGGGATTCCATATATATATTAATATGATTCTAAAACCTTCAAATTTGAGAGATATTATGTCAATAAAATATTTACTTGGCTCTGTTTGAACTTAGAAATCATTATAAAATGCTTGGGAGCTCAACTTTGCATATATATATATATATATATATATATATATATATATATATATATATATATATAATCATGCTATATCACATGACCTAAATTTTTTCTACATAGAGACTAAGAACAAAACATAACAAAACCATGTGACAATTTCCACTTGACACCACCATGCATGTGAAATATTATTACATCAATATGCTTACTTGGCTCTGCTTGAACCCCTTTGCAAATTTGGCTAAGTATAAGAACTTAGTGAATTATGTTTGAGAAGCCAACTTTTCATTGAAATATATTTGATTTTGTTTCATTGCATGAATAAAAAAATGGACCATATAAACTTGGTACTGATTTGATAATAACCATATGAACAAATCCCCCTGACTCATCCATACATTTGATTGCTAACATCATCAATCTACTCACTTAGATTTCTCTACCACTAGACCAAAATGTGTATATTAAAACTATGAACTACCAAATGAATTCTAATTATGCACACAAGAACTCAAATCATAGGATAATTTTTATAAGACCTCTTACACATCCTCAAATCACCATAATTATCCCTAATAATCCCTAACCATGCCAAAACTAAAGATTAACCAAGACAACTTTAAGCATACTATGACAAGCACATTACACACTTTATCATTATCACTTAGACTATCAAGGCACTTCATCCACTCACTTAGACACCTATATAACATCACCATGACATCATTTATAACTCTCCAACAACATAATCATATTGTTAGGAACCCGTGGAAGCACCATTGATTACCATATACAAGAAACTTAAGATGCAAAATTAACCAAAAGTAACAAGTAACTAGAAACCAGAAACAACATCGAATATGAGAGACAATACACAACTTGTATTAATACTCATCCAGAAAAGAATACAATAAAGAAGATGCCACTTCTTCTTCACACCTCTCAGAGGCTTCCCACACCTCAAGTGTACAGTACTTCATTCCTCAAATCTCTTTCTCTTACAGTCCCAACACACAACTCAAACACAGAGTTGTTGTTCACCTCCAACCAATCGGTATCCACTACTACCAGTATACCAGTGCTCCACGCACTCCACAAGTGCTCCACGTACTCCAAGTACTCAATTTACTTCAAGTAGATCTCCCATGAACTGTAACAACCTGCAACCCAAATGATCTTACTTATGGAAGGAACTACCTTGCCTTCCTCTCTTGCTCTCTGATGTGTTGCTATCACCTTTGATCCTACTGTCACCTACAGATCTCCTTTGACCTCGTACACACACACACACACCATGTAGATTTCTCTACACCATAAAGAACCTTTGTCTTTGCCTCACCAAGTCTTTATTATTCTCCAAACCAGTACCCTAGTGGATCTTCTCCCTGATCTAGCACACCTACAGACCAACCTGATCATACACACTCGGCACCCTTGTGGAATTAGGAGGAACACCCTTGCTCACTTCACACACAGAAGGAGCTAACTTTTCTCAACTCAACTAAAACACCTTACAATATAGCCTATGAGTCTATTATATAGATCTCATGAAAACAATAATTAGACACCTAATTATAATAATTAGATCCATAGATTTGAGTCTAAAATTGGCTCTCATCATGCAAACAACTGGTTCGTTAACTAACTGTCCATAACACTCACAGTTCTAAACCACACAGGTGACCGACATCAGTCCCTGTCTGCCTTGGGGTGACTGACGCTAGCCAATCCCTAACTGATGTCGGTTGCTCTTCCTGTCTAATCCTGTTGACATCAGTTAGCCTGATCGACCCCAGTGTTTGTGACACTTCAGCAACCTCCTAGCAACCTCCTTCCCTATTTGCATCAGTGAAGCTTTTAGCTCCACAACCTAACAATCTCCCACTTAGAGATAAATAGCTACACTATACCTGTACCTGTACCCCATCTAATTTGTTTCCTGGCTTGTATCCATCTTCAAACTCAACCCTGAAGACCAACCACCACACAACTTGTGGTGCACCTCCTGTCATCCAAGTAACTTGCCACATCCAAAGTACTTGACCCTGCATATCATGAATCCCTACTGCTGGTCCATTTCAGACACCTAAGAATCCACTGAACTACCCTCCAGTGCTTCTTTCCCAGATTGACTATAAACATTCTGACAGCACCCATTGCTTGGGCAAACTCAGGTCTATACTAGACCTCATGTGATTTCAGACACTGAACTGTCTAGCCCTTAGTGTGCTCTGGTTCTACATCCTGCATAATAAACCTCACCAACACCTGATTCACATTAGCTCCCACTGGAGACAAAATCAACTAGTGATCTTTCATGTCTCTCATGCCAAAGAATTTTGCTGATCCCAAATCCTTCATGACATGCCACTGAACTAACCTTACCCTTAACTCAGCAAAACCTTGTATGTACAAACCTACTAGCTAGCATAACATCCACATACAATAACAGAATAATGTTGCAATCATCATCCACCTTGTAAGACAAACACAGTGGTTACACTGACATTAACTAAAGACCTACTTTGTCATCCACCTGTCAAACCCTGTATCACTGTCCTGCAGCTTCCTCAAGACCATATGACCTGGCCTTCTGTCTCATGTGTATGTTCTCTCTATTCTTTAACTAAGGTATCCATTCATCTCTGAGTGCTTTTATCCTAGCTGGCAACCCTACCAAATCTCTCATTTGGTTTTGCATCATATTCCTGCCATGCTCCCATTGTTTCTTGGATCCTTCCTACTCTGAAGTGAGCAACGAGTATAAAGAAGAGGAACAACAAATTTGAGGCTTACTTACCACTTTTAGTCCTCCATATGGGCATTTGAGACTCCTTGATAGCTTGTTGTCTACCCAAAATCTGTTACAGTGATCGACCTCGATCACCACACAGTATGCATCTGACCAACATCGGTTCCATGCGCCTGTCCTAACTACCAACCCCACCGATGTCAATGTCTACCTACTACCAATGTCAGTCCTCCTAACCAACATCAGTCTTACTATCACTGACATTGGCCTTACCCTGCCCGACACCACCGGCTCTGATTTGCACATGACTGACATCGACACCTATTTGTTTGATGCTGGTACCTCCTAATCGACATCGATAACTGTGTTCACTTGTGAGTGATGACTTTTTACCCGTGAGCTCCTTTGAATCAAAACCCATGTCCAAACTACCCTGCTCAAAAATATCCAGCCTCATCCACTAGTCTCTGTCCGTCATCTCCTCCAAGAACACCAAGGCTTTCCAGTTCTTAAGTTTATCAAATACATCTATCTTCCACTTAAGAACATGCATCTCCTTCTTGCTCATGTGACCAATCCTACAAAGCCACGTCCTTGCAATAGAAGAAGAATCAGTAATATAAGTAGATAGATAAAGGATACCTAATTTCTTACCACATGCTAATTCAAGTGCATCCACTGTGAGAGTTCTTGTGCATCTCTCATCACCCAACTTTCCTGAAGAAATTAGCCACATCTTCAAGCCTGGGACCTGCATGACCTCCTTCAACACCCATGTGTTGGCCACCTGGAATTTCAGCAACACTTCCCCTTTGTCAACAATTTGACAAGGCTCACCAACCCCTCTACTTGGGGCTGCATGGAAAGAGGCAACATAATCTATTAACCAAGATTCAACTTTATCCAGAGCATCATGTGTAACAACACCTACAACATCTACTTCTTCATGCTGATCTGCTACCAAGCAACAATCTTTCTTTACCTACTCTTTCTTTCCATAACACCATAAGTGACCATTCATGCTATTCAGTTTCTCTATTTGTAGCTTACTTTCTTCTATCATTGCTATACTCCCACTCAATTAGAAACCCCTGAGAGTGACCTGTAACCAAACACAAACCTATTCCCTTCAACCTTAGCTCTGATACCAACTGTTAGTGGTATCAAGCTATGAGCCAGTAACCTCGCTTTGATACCAACTATTAGGAACCCGTGGAAGCACCATTAATTACCATATACAAGCAACTTAAGATGTGGAATTAACTAGAAGTAACAAGTAACTAGAAACTAGAAACAACACAGAATATGAGAGACAATACACAACTTGTATTAATACTCATCCAAAAAATAATACAATAAAGAAGATGCCACTTCTTCACACCTCTCAGAGGCTTCCCACACCTCAAGTGTACAATACTTCTTTCCTCAAATATCTCTCTCTTATGGTCCCAACACACAACTCAAACACAGAGTTGGTGTTCACCTCCAACTAGTCAGTATCCACTACTGCCAGTACACCAGTGCTCCATGCACTCTAAGTACTCAATGTACTTCAAGTATATCTCCCATAAACTACAACAACCTTCAACCCAAATGATCTTACTTATTGAAGGAACTACCTTGCCTTCCTCTCTTTCTCTCTGATGTGTTGATGTCACCTTTGATCCCGCTGTCACCTGCAGATCTCCTTTGACCTCGCACACACACACACCATGTAGATTTCTCTACACCCTGAAGAACCCTTGTTCTTGCCTCACCAAGTCCTTATGATTCTCCAAACCAGTACCCCGGTGGATCTTCTCCTTGATCTAGCACACCTGCAGACCAACTTGATCATACACACTTGGCACCCTTGTCGAACTAGGAGGAACACCCTTGCTCACTTTACACACAAAAGGAGATAACTTTGCTCAACTCAGCTAGAACACCTTACAATATAGCCTATGAGTCTATTATATAGATCTCATGCAAACAATAATTAGACACCTAATTACAATAATTAGATCCATAGCTTTGAGTCTAAAATTGGCTCTCATCATGCAAACAACCAGTTTGTTAACTAACTATCCATAACACTCGCAGTTCCAAACCGCACAAGTGGCCAACGTCGGTCCCTATCTGCCTTGGGGTGACTGACACTGGCCGATCCCTGGCGACGTTAGTTTCTCTTCCTGTCTAATCTTATCAATGTCAGTTGGCCTAACTGATGCCGGTGTCTATGACAATTTAGCAACCTCCTAGCAACCTCCTTCCCTGTTTACATCAGTGAAGCTTTTAACTCCACAACCTAACACATATTTTGACTCATAGGGGCAAAATCAACCCTAGCTTCATGTAGCTCCATGATCTGATGTATTTGATCTTGAATGAACACTTAGGAGTTTTAACATAAAAATCATAGTAAATATATCCAACAAGAAGTATAAACCCTTGAAGAGGCTAAATTCATTACAAAACTCTAAATTCTACTGCTACATATCATCTATGAACTCTTCATGTTGGTTTGAGAAAACATGATGCATATGATTTTCCTCTTGATGATATTTATCATTCAACTTTCTAGTTGTTGCCATGTGATCCTAAACTTTATGGTGATTATTTGGGAGAAACACAACCTTAGATAAAATGATACTTTTATATTCACATTTGATTGGTTTGTGCTCATTAGAGGATATTTCAATCCTATTCAAGACTGCATCTTACTCACTTAGGAGGTCCTCTATCTCAAGACCAATTGCAACCTCTTCATGAATGCTCTCTATGCAAACATTCCCTTAAGATTATTCCACTATCAAACTAATTAGCTATTATTTTTAATAAAAAATAATATCAATGCTTTAAATCAAAGGAGGGGGTTCAAATCATAATTTTATCTCTTCTAGTCTACTTAAAGCATATTAGAAAGTACCCAAATTCACCTTAATTACATCTAGCTGATATAATTCATCAATAGGGTCTAAGAATTATTATTCTTGATCATCCATTGTCTCAATGAGATGACTAGATAATTGGTAAGGTGATGCAACTACCTTAATTCAGATTTCTCTTCTTCAAGAGTGTTATGTCCCTCAAACTCTACTACTACATGATGAAGACCAACTTCCCCTTCATTACCAAAGATTGATTTGTTATTTTATTTACCAAGGGGGGTGCCAATTATGATTTCTTCTTCATGTTCACTTGAAGGGTCTTATTCATATCCCTTAAGTTTATCACTTCCAATTTTAACTTGAATTTAATTAGTCTCCAAAAGGACATGTTATTAATCAATGATGGGTTGTTTGACTTCATAAGCCAATTTTAGGCTCTCATGATCAATGAGCTATATAGAATTTCCATTATGATTTCACTCATAAATAAAAGAAATATTTGATAAGAAATAGTGTTCATTTTAAATGGTTTAATGGATTATTGTCCATGTGTGTACCTAATTTGGTTCTTTGTTGGTACATTTATAAATATGAGATCTATAACATCTTGAGAACTTACCATGATGAGTTAGGAGAAAGTCATTATTTATAAAAAAATACTATTCATAAGATCCTATGGGATGGATATTATTGGTGTTCACTTCAAAATAATGTGAAGAGTTATGTTTGGCATTATGATCCTTATAAAATGATGGGGAAGCCTACACATTCCAATCAAATGCCCCTCGATCTTCAAGTGGACTTAGAACCCTTTGACAAATGAGGGTTATATTTCATTAGTCTTATTGATCTAGAATCTCAAGGAAAGGAATGAATCTTATTATATATTTATTATTCCACCAAATGGGTAGAATTTGAAGCTTTACCACTTTACATCGAATAAAATTTTGTTGATTTATTCTACAATAGGATTATAAAATACTTTGAATCATCTAGATCTATAGGTTCATATCAAGGACCTTGATTTGAATCCAACATGATCAAATATTTCACATATCACTATCATATACCCATAGAAATTCATCATCTTAACACCTTCAATCCAATGGTCAATTTGAATTCACTAATAAAGAATTAGAGACCATATTAAGAAAGATAGTAGACATTAGAATAAAATATTGGGCAAGTAAGCTATTAGAATTAGTTTTGGCCTATAATATAACAAAGAATTTCACCATAGGTTTTTCTCCATATGAACTTATATTTGGAAAGAATCCATTACTTATAATTAATTTTGAATTTCATACATTAAGGAAAATAATTGAAGTAGGCTTAGAATTGACATAAACATAAAAGGAAAGAATTATTTAATTGAACAAAATAGACAAGATAGACTTGAAGCATTGTAGTAGATGGAGCTTCTTTAATATCAAAATAAGGCATGACATGATTGTCACATCAGGGAAAGATAATTCTAAGAAGGAAATCATGCCTTGTTGTTTGATTTAAAATTCTAGCATTTCAAAGGTAAACTCCACACTAGATAGTTAGGTCCCCATAAAATTGAGAATATTTTTCATAATGGATCTATTCAATTGTTACCAATTGATGGAAAAAAGAATACACTTTTGGTAAATGGACATAGATTGAGGCTATGTCATCAACCTCATAGAAAAGAAGAATTCCATAATTAGATTCAATCTCGAACAAAGTTTTGTTATATGAAAGAATCATGTTTTTATATCATAACCAAAGAATGAGATTTGATTCAATTAAAATAAGAGGGTTGAAAAAAATGGAAATATTCTTCCTAAAATAATAAAGATAAAAAATAAATAAAATATAAGAAAAAAGGGGTGAAATTTTTGAAAATCAGAAAAAAGCAACTTTTTAAGGATATAAATAAATAAAAATATTACTCTTAAATAAATTGTGTATAATATACTTTATTGATTTGTGTGTGATTCTCATCCCAGGACACATGGAATAATTTGGAAACAAGGACAACCTTGGGGAATCTAAGGTATTCATATTTTGTTTTTATATTATTATGTTTAATTTCTAAGTTTTATATTGATATTTAGAATCCACTTCCCATCAAATATTCTTCTTAAATGAGGGTATTCTAAAAGGGGTGTCTCCTAGGAAATAATATCCTTTCTAAAAATAATAAAACAAATGGGGTGTATTATTTTAACATCCTTTCAAAAAAAATCTAATACATCATGAAAATACATGATGTCATTCAAGATGATATAGTCAAAAGATATTATGAAAGGAAAATGTACTTTAAAAGGGTGTTTATGATAAGGACTAATTTGTCATATATAAAATCAAATTTTAAAGAAAAGGAAGCATGGTGATATAATTGGCATAAGTAGAAGGAAAAAGATAATATTTGGGTCATCTCACATCTCCTCATAGGTTTAAATAATTATTCCTCTTCCATAAAACATCCAATAATATTAACTAACTATGGCTTTGTGATATTTCATGAGCTTGATAATTATTTTAGTAGATTTTTCAACACTATTTGCTGCTCTATTTTTCTAAAATTTCTCTAAATTCAAATCCTGTTAATTTTTCTATCACCTTATCAAGTGTTTATTTTAATCTCTTAAGATATTCCCAAGTTTTGAAAATGAGACAAAATAAGGAATATTAGCCCAAGTCATGAGAACTTCTTCTTCAAGATAAAGCGATGGAAAATGTTTTTGAAAAGGTAGGTTGTCTAAAATCCCTAAAAACATTCCATGAATATGACAAAAAATTGGTTGAGGATTACATAAATTTAGAAGGTGAACATTCTAAAGTTAAATGGATTAATATATATTATCAACTCCATCATTATTTAATTGTTTAAGATCCCCTCAAACATGAATTCATGTCTTAGGAAAGTCCACATTAATAGATCTGATTCAGATTTTCCATGTAGAAAGAGAGTTTATTCCTAGACTAATTATCATCCCAAAAGGGATAACTAAATAGATAAATAAAGAAACTATTCTATAACCTTATAATATTTTAGCCTTATAGGTAGTAAATTTTTTCACATGTGATGGGAAATATGGGTCATTAAGAGGAGATACGATGAAAATTGTAAAACATCTCAGAGATGGGAAAGAGAAACATTAATGGAGAACAAGTTTTCCATATTTTCTTAATGGTGAATTTCAGTTTATGGTATACAAATATGTTCAAGGTGTTGCATGAATTAGACACCATGGATTGAGTTAGTTGATATGCCAACATCACTTCTTGAATAAGGTAGACAAGAAATCTAAATGGGAAGCATTTTTTGTTATAAAGTTGAACTAAAAGTACAAAATTAATATGAGGACCTTATATTCTTAACTCGTACCTAGGTCTGGCCTCATGCAGAAGATACAATTGAAGGACCATCTTCATAACTAGTGAAGCATATAAGGATAAAGAAAATAGAGACCTCCAAAGCTACCCTAGAGGAATATTTAGAACCCACTACAATAACCACACCTATAATAGATATTTATGATGAAGAATAGGATTCTCTATATATGTATCATCCTAAAAACCTAAGAATAAGTATAAAGAGAGAAAAACCTCTAACAAAGGAGTCTCCACCAAAAGTTTTGAATGAAGATGAAGTAAACTCATCCTTTATAAGGAGGATGAAATTGAGAAGAGAAAGGATGATACATATATCCTTAGAAGTATCAGTTGAGATACAATTATTAAAGTCCTCAAGGAGCTAGAGGAAACTTTAGAGGAAGAAAGATTAATGGAGGATCTTTCAATAGGGAGAAAATATCTTATAACCATGATAAAAGAGATTGCAGTTGAGGAAGTAGTGGAATATATCCCTCAACCTCCTTCATCTAAATCACCTATGGATAAAGGAGATTCCTCAATTTTATAATAATATGAGAAACCTTTTAGTCTTGATGAATAAGCACAAATTTAGTAGGTTTTGGCCTTATAAAGAGTTGAATCAACCATAAGAAAATAATATGAAGTAAATTTAATTTAAAAATTACTCAAAGGTAAGGAATAAGTCATTTAATCTATATATAAAGAGTTATAAAATATTAATAATTAATCTCTTAGTAAGGATAGTGAATTGATTAGCTAAGGAAAATAACACCAACTCCCATAGCCTAAGTAGACCATAGTGTACAAACTCAATTACATAATAATGAAATTATGGATACATTGGAGGAAACATGTCAAACCTTAAAATCAGTTAAGGAAAAAAAACAAAAAATCAAATAAATAACTTGGGGAAGAGATAAAACATAAATAAAAGGTATAATATATATTCATATAGCATGTGATGTAGGAGAAAATATCCTTGCTTGTATAAGGCCTACCTTCATGTATGGACTCTTATTACAAGAATAATTTTATTTGTGGAAATTATTGAGGATCTCATTTGGTTTTCCTTGAGACCCTAAGAATGATAATGAATTCATGGAAGCTAACCACTAGCAATATAACCTATTATGTGAGTTATACTTTTATAAATTCCTCTTGGGACACACTTCATCCTTTTTGATTAACTTATTTATAAGAGAGGTTCAAATAATTGATTTCATATTTACTTTACTTAATCATATTTCCTAGAGTGATATGTCAAAAGAGTATATTTTTCAAGTCAAAATTATTGGGATCTATATGTGGCATGAATTACCTAGTCCAAAGAAGGTAATAATGTTGTTCCCAAATCATGTATAATGTAATGATTAGGGAGTAGAATACAAATTACATGTGTACATGAATTCCTAATATTTAAATCTACACTCAAAATAATTTCAATTAAGTTGTTGTTTCATATGATTAGAGATGGGATATATTGAGTATTTCATTTAAGTGAATGGAGGTCATTTCTCCCACTAATCTCAAATGGTGTTTTAGAAGACCTTGATCAATTATCAAAATGATGAAATATTTTTGATATAAATATAGAAAATAATGGATTGGAATGAGGTATATAATGCCATTAATAATCAACACCATGTCTCCTTAAAAAAACATAGCAACTCAAGGGTTATAATAGTTTAAAATATGGATGTCCTAGGTTATAGAATATAAAGTTTATGTCACTGAAAGAAAATTTCATTGAGATGCATATTATGAAATTTATGACCTCAATAAGAAACTAGGAGACATGTTGTATAATAGATAATAGAGGAGAACCTAGCTTGAAAGAGTAATTATAAGAAGTAAAGTGTGGGGGAAATAATTAACACATAAAATAGAGAATAAAGGAGGCCCTAGATTAAAATAGGACTTATAAGAATTAAAGTGTGTGGGAAATAAGAAGACCATAAAATTTCTCATTATATCCATGTAATTACCTCATACCCATCTAAATTTCTTCCCTTTGAGTGTATTTGGATATTCATAATAGAACTCATTTTTTATTTAAATTACAAAATAATTTATTTACCCTAGTTATTATGTGCAAGTCATTGTTATGTATTTTACCAATTTGTTCTAACATTTTCATGGGAAAGACACCAATTTTGTATAAACAAGTCACAAAAATATACTATATTCAAAGATCATGTTTTTGGTAGTAAAGAACTATTACAGACCAATCTAAACCAGTTTTAGAGATCATTAGTTTGGCTTCAAAGATTACCAGTCTACCTTTGGAGATCTCTATACAAGCCCTAGAGACCTCTAGTTAGTTTTTTAGGATCACCTAAAGGATATTATTATACTAAAATGATGTGCATACAAATTTTGAATAAGTCTATTACATTTTTAAAAACCATTTTGAATGCTATATATATATTTTCTAAAAATAGTAATAATTATTTATAGACATTATATTCATGTAAGTTTCTAATAAATGGATGTAAATACTATTTTTAGCTCTTATAGATGCTTAATATCATATGGTTATAATTAAAAATTAAGTTTTAACCAATAACATATCATAAATCATGTAATAAACTGAATCCAATGCTTTCCACCAATTTTCCTTAAATAGTGGAAATGATCTTGTTATGATATTATTAGAAAAGAAAACAAGATCTTAGTTAGAGTAATTCATTTTAAAAGTTTTTCTCAATTTTAATACAGTTTTTTTTAATACGTGGTAATGCATAAACTTTTCTTTTTGATGATAGAGGTGGTAGATGAATAGATTATTAAAGATTGAATATTTTAAAGCATCATTATTTTCATTATTGTAAGCAAGTTTCCAAAATCAATGAAAATATAAGTTCATGAGTTTTCTACAAATATAAGAGTGTTACAATCCTATTGTAAGGAAGAGAAAGGGCTCAATAAATTGAAGAAGATGAATCCATTTGGTATTTATATGTTATTTATCAATAATTGTGTGATATGAGTTTGTTGTTCATTTTATTTAAAGTATTGTCTTATGTTTTTCACCTACATGACTATGTGTTAATTTGTGTTAAAGTAAAACTAATTTTAGATTATAAATGTTTAATTTCCCAAACATTTCCATTACAATAATATATATTAAATGTGTGTTTAATTTTCATGAAATTTCCCATTCCAATAACATAGATTAAAAGTGTGTTTACTTTTTATGCAATTTTAATTTCATCAAACTAGTTTAGAAGTGTTTTCCCTTCCAAATCATTTTAAATTTATCAAGTGTTATTGTTTTCACAAGTATAAATATTATATTTTGATTTAAGAGATTAGATTAGATCCTTAAATTAAATGATCTAAAAACTACCCCCCTAAACAAAATATAAATAAAAAATATAAAATAAAAATAAAATAAAATAAAGACTAATAGTTATAATCCTTTGCATACTGTATTATAGATAAGCATTGGACACTACCTAGATTGACATAACATATATCAACTAAATGAATAGGACACAATGACCCTCATACTTGATCCCCTAAGTAATTTACCTCATTATAACCCATACTTACATTGAGACCCATATTTTATGATTATATCAACCTAAATCAATGTAGTATTTCTTGATTCCCTCTAATATTTAAAATAAGCTAGTCAAAGTTAATGTAGTCCAAAAGATACAATAGATGCTTCACAACTAAATGATCCCTAATTGACCTAGTTTGATGTTGAGATATCATATTTTTAAATACATTAAGGTTGCTTGATGATAACTAAAACTTCAAGAATTTTTAGGATCATTCACCACTATAAATATAAGTCCCCATTTTAGTCTAATAGAGAGGAAAATTAATTTTCTCATTAACATTGCTTACAATTATGCTTGAGTCTAAAATTTGAGTAGCCATTGCTTAGATATTATATTAGAGGGAAAGTACTTGTATTATGGAATATTAGATGAAATAGGAATCATTTTAGCATAGATATTGATTAAAACTTTGTGATCCTTTCAACCACAACAATATTTTACAAATCATCATTGTTCGAGGGGGATACTAAGGAATGACATGTTTTGTTCAAGGTAACTATATAGACCTAGATATTTGATTTTATAGATATAAGTTTCATAACTCTAGATTGAATGATTGTATAACTCCTTGTTTTAGTATCCTATACACTTATACTTACTGTGGTTATAGGTTTTTTTTTTAAATTTCCATTTCTTGCTTAGGTGACCTAGGCTATCATTTACCTACCATCATCCCTTACCCTTTTTAGTTTATTTTTAATGATTCCCATTATTTGTTTTTCTAAACTAAAAACACAATATTAAATAAATTCCAATATTATAATACCTAGTTAAAGTTATTTCATTATATTGATTTCTTATAGGCTTTAGAACTCTATGTATTTATGTTGTGTTGTAAGTCATATTTTTTATAGGTTTATTGGATCCATTTGGTCATATATCAATACATTAAGTATCAATGATATCTATTTGATTTACCTTATCTAAGTATGTATATCATATATATGATAATTTGTAGGTGAATCCTAGCTCATTGAATACATTCTAGTGAATCTAACATGAACTAACCAATATTTTTTCTCTTTTAAAAAACTATATTAGTATGGATCAATATAAGTTTATTCCTAAATTTTTAGAAGACTACATTGATTTAGGATGATTTAATACAATTCTCATTTATTTTCATATATTTATATCATTTGGCTTTATACAATTTTATTCATCTATATTTTTTGTGGACTACATCAATGCAGGTCAATCTAGTCTAATCTTTGTGTGTTTTAAATAAACTATGTCAACATGGGTCGATATAGTTTTATCCCTCTATGATTTTATAGGAGGCTACATTGATTAGTTATATAGTCTCACACTCATTTATGAATTATTTTCTTTAGTCAACCAACTATATCGATATAATATGATCTAGTTTTATTTACCAGGTTATCTTTGACCCAACTAGATTGACCCATATGGTATAGTTTTATTTACTCAAAATTTTAGTCAAATTTATTAATAAAATTGATTGATTTTTTTTATCTAGATTATTTAATCTGTCAAAATTTTTTTTACTAAGAGAACTATATCAGCCTTGAATTATCTATTTATAAATTCATTTTATCTTCCTATAAAATTATATTGACCCTAGCTGATATAGTTTGCATCTTTTTAATAAAATTTATTGACCATGTCCAATTTAGTTTATTCTTATTATTTTGAGATATATTTACATAGACTAAATTGAATAGCATTGATATAATTCTATACCATGTGAAAAAGTACACTAGCCTCTACCAATATAGTTATATGTCATTTCATTTTTTAGCATAAGAAAGGAAAAATTAACTTTTCTTTTCAAAAATTAATCCAACATTTACTTTCAATTTTAATGTCTATTTATTTTAATTTATTGAATGTTGTAAATTGTTTTTTAACTTTTATTTTCTCTTTATTTGTGTTTACCTAGAAACTATGTTTTAGTAATTTTCAAACTACTTATCTACTATTATTAAGGGTTACATGGTGTTTTATTTACAATCCATGTTTATTTTTTACAAACATCATAGCATGAGGAAATTTCTATAATACTCGCATCCATAACACAGAGCTAAACATGGACTATAGTTTCCACATACCCCATGGTATATCAAAAATGCCTATGATTCCTTTTTTAATTGAGCCTTAGGATGTCATCCATCTATATGATTCTATAGTGCACTAGTTAACAATTATCACCATGAAGTTACTCTCAACTTACCCTTGAAACTAGATTTAGTGGTCTATGGGAGTGGTACTTCCCCCGTAGTTAGTGCTATTAAATATTAGGTCGACACTACCCAACATAAAATCAAGTATCTTAGAGAGCCTATAAATTAATCACATCTTTTTAGTACATCTACCTGACCTTTAATTCAAATAAATAATTATGAAAAATAGTTAAATTTATAATTTATCACTTACTATTATATTTTTTTATTACAAACTATATTAGTCATCATTGATATAGCTATGTTTTATGTGTTATAAATACATATAATAACAGCAATATAGTTATTTTTGTGTGAATAGACTACATCAAATAGGTTTGATATAGTCTACTAATTTTAATCTTTATTTTCCTCTACTTATTAGATTGTATCACCAAAGATCAATTTAATTTATTAATAATATGTTAAATTTTCCCTAGATATAATTACATAACCATGGTTTATATATTTTTATGTCAACCATTCATTTTATCTAAATACATTGACCATTATCAATACGATACATCTTTTGATCAATTTCTCTACTTATCCTCTATCAAATACATTAACCAGACTTGATACATTTAATTTTTTACCTCTTAGTCTATGTAATTTCATTGACCATGGTTGATATAGCACATTTTATCATCACTATTTCTATTTAAATTTTATTGAATACATAGAACATGATTGATATATTCTATATTTTACATATTTGTTTCTTTAATACATTAACCATGGTCAATAAAATTTTTATACCTTATTGAGTTGGCCAATATAGTTTTAAATTCAACTTTCCATCACATAATATACCTTTTATGATTATGAATAAATAAATAATACAACATGATGTAATGGATTTTAATAACTCCTATAAATATCCTAAATCCCATTTTAATATTATTAATTAAGATAAAATCAATATTCATGTAACTAATAGAACAACCAATTATAATTCACTCTCTACCTCCTAAACTTTAGATACTTTTAACTATCCTCCTCACATGCCCATGATTGATGACAAGAGGGATATTAAATAAACTTCAAAAATGATCCTTTTCATCTATGAAAACCGTTAAAATAGAGGAAATGATCCTTAATTTGTTTATAACCTCATGATGGGACCCCACATAGGATGTCCCACATCACCTACACTTACCATTTCAATAAGATTTGGGTAAAGTCAATCAAAGACTTGTTCTCTTCCTTCCCCTTCCACTATGCTAGGTATATCCACTACTATGGTAGGTATTTATTCTAGTGGACCTACTCAAATTACTCATACTAATACTCATGTTAATATTACCAATAGTGCATCTCAAGATTCTTCTAATAGTCAAAAAAATATAAATACTAATCAAATATTATTGTAATCCATGAATCAAATGAATAATTTACACAATAATAAAGATAATAAAATGATGTAAATGCAAAATTAACTCTTTTAAATTTAAATTCATCCTAAATAATCTTAATGGATAGAGTAAAATCTAAATCCCCCACCCATCCTTAGAGATGCAAAAATTAATCTTATTCTTCAACCCCCATTTCTTAATATTGTCATCAATAATATTCAAAAATAACCATTAATCCCTCAAATTGAAAACATAGACATAGGTGGTATTACTCATAATATCACTTAAAATGGATTTAATAAGCTTATGTTGTATTTGAAATATTTTAAACACCATTAGAAATATTGGATTAAGCTAAATACCTTTGTTGCCACAAAAATTCTAGCTAAAACCTTTTTAGGTGATGCTTTAGATTGGTATAATCAACTCAAGTCTAATAATATTTATAACTTATAAGACTTATTTAATGAATTAGTTTAGGAATTTAGAAATAGTGATATACCTAAAAATAATTTATCCCATTTTATTAATTATAAATAGGAAAAGTCTAAAATTGATAAAGTTTTGATTAAAATATGGGAAGACTTATCTAACAAAGATGAACACTTGTCAAAAGATATCCTCTTCTATTTTTTCAATATTTATCTTTATCCTATACTCAATTATCATGTTAGGATTATCACTCCAAAATATTTTTAAGAATCCATTAATCAAGCTAAACATTAAGACTTTCTAATAAGATAATTCAAGACTTCCCAACCTCTAATGATAAATTATATGCTTAAGATATAAAAAACATGCTACCAATGACCCTTAAAAACACTTCCTTCATCATAGTTCACAAAAATTCCCTCCCAGCCACCTCCCTCATCATCATCATATGTAAAAACTATTGGCATTCATAAACCTATTTCTATGGAGGAAACATAAAAATTTATTCATAAACCTCTATCATGAGAACTTGACCCTACTCACCCTATCAACATTTGTATGATTCATATAACTCTATTGGTATCATGCAAGTTTAGGACATTTTAATGAAATGTGTAGATATCTCAAGAAATTTTCTCTTGAATTTATCCTTGGTCCCAATTTTGATCATGAAATTATGATTCATCAATGTCAACAAGCATATGAAAATATAGATAAATCTCATTATTCCAAATTCAAAAATTAAGCTCTTAATCATGTTAAAGCTCACTTTATTATTTATAAAGATACACTTCCCAATCATCAATCTAATAATACGCAACCTCCTACCTCCAATAGTGTCAAAACTTGAATTGATATAAATTATCTAACTAATGATAAAAATGTAGTCAACATAAATAACATGATGAATGTAGTATCATACATTGATCCTTGTGTACATTATAATTATAGTAACCTTCCTAATTT
>JARHVA010005738.1:522500-565000 GCA_037957365.1 Torreya grandis | reverse complement strand
ATTTTACATCATGATACACAATGATACATAGTAAGAAAAAATCTAAGGATATAATCCATCACGAGGACATAATAAACTTCCCATAGATGAATGAGACTACCCTCACTACAAAATAAAATTTATCAAATTCATCCACAAACATAGACCATCTACATGTCCCTATAGATTGGCCACATGGGCATGTAAACTCGATACTTGACAAACCATAATCAAATGAGTGGTTCTCTTCTCATCTAACATGTGTCATAATTATAACTTCACTTAACCAAATCCTAATAGTACCATAGATGAAGAATTAATTGATAATTTGTATATCACTTGGGTATCCTCCCCAACCAACCTACACAACTCAACATAACCTTAGGTTGAGGGCACAAATAGATCAATAAACTATTTAGTATTTTGTTGTGGTAGCATGCCATCTAAAATTTTATGGTGGGTTATCTCAATCAATGTCCTCTATTGAGCATCTTCTATTGTAGCATCTATAAAACATAAAATAAAATCACATCATATCTCATATATACATCTACCTATCATATATATATATATATATATATATATATATATATATATCTGTGTGTGTGTGTACACATAATCTCAAAATAATCATCATACAACACATCTTAATCACCAATAGTAACTCCATCTATTTAACCACTAAGTACCTCTTGTGTATCTTGGATTTAAAATGGTGTGATTACTATATACCAAGTACAATGCATTACAAAAATAGTATATGTTCCACTATGTTCATGCCACATAATATACCAAATCAACACAGGTTGTAATTTTTAGATCTCTCTATGGTTTTACCTCTATTTTTATCGATGGTAACACTTGATTATGTATCTATCTATATAGACATGGTGGAAGCTATGATATCCACTATTATGGCATAATCACTAATGTTTAACCTCCATAATTTCATCAATGTCACTATATAAGACCCCTCATTTTTTGAGGCTATATAATGGGAACCTTCGTTGTTACCCCCACACCTCTCACACCACACCACTCCTTTTCATGTCGAGCCTAAAATGCAAGGATCACTATGGGAGCCACCTGGTGTAGAAAAAAAATTGACCTAGTAAATGATGAAATGGATAAGGCTACAGACACCAAATATAGTGTCATTTAATCATAATATTAACTTATGATTTATAGTATTTATCTATGAGGACCAACCATCCATAATACCCTTATATGGGCACTAAATAATCTAACCATGAGTGATAGTCTACAACATTGGGACATGTGGCCTAATATACACCATGTTATCCTATGTCCACCTTTACATGTGTGGGATGGAATCATACATAGCATGAGGTAACCATAATATCCTATACATAGAAAATCACTCATAGATACAAGTAAAAAAATCACAATCACCCCATCATTTACTTGACCCTGGATAAAATACTATGATAATCATACACTAACTTTACCCAAATGATGACTAATAACTCACATAACATGTCATTATCTAAAATCACTTATCAAAAATATATAATATACCATGTGACCTTGCCATTAGATTTGTGATAGATCATTGGATCAATCACAAGAATAATAATAGCCTTCAAGATATTCATAATGACCTAAACATACAAATCAAATAACCATACTACCAACCTAGGTTGGTCATATCTTTCTGATTTGGTTTCACATAAATCTAAGGCTCTCCTATCATATATCAAATATAAAGTATTTCAAACCACTAGTATGGGAATAATCAATAATCCTAACAATGCATGAACATCCTCAAGGGTGTTAGCCACCTCAATAGTATCCCCATCCAACATCCAATAGAATGTTTTATTTATTCTCTCCCATGTCCCTAAAAACATGGTGACTAACTATATACTCAATGGAATCAATCTTATCTCCATGATCCCACCAAACTAAGTTTAGTAAGTCAAGCCTAATCTATGATAAAAAAATAGTGTTAATAGATTTGATAACCATAGTACATCCATCAATGTTTAGAGCCTCCGTCGACTCTTAAAAACCCTAAACAATAGATCACTACTTATATATCTACCCCAAAATTGATATCAATTTTAATTAAAAATAGGAAAATAAACAAATGATCAAATTAACTACTTCATTGGCCATATATTGTACTATATCATCCCTTTTCTACATTTGTAACTATATCAACCATTTATAGAACTAGATCGACCATATACTAAACTCAAATTTATAAACCATGTCCTCAACTACATAATCCCTATCTAAGTTTGTATTTTATTAGCCTTTATGTACTATATCAACCATCTATCTAGACTCCATCAACCAATGTATAAGCTATCAACCATCTACCATGTTATTGACTAGGTTTATAATTATAGTGACCATGTTAATTTCATACTACATAATCCACTCTCTATATAACCATATCAACCATCATGTACACCATAAAAAAATAAAAAATAAAAAAAACCCTCTTTTATAACTACATCATCCTAGTTAATATCATCTTATTTAGGTGGTGATTTTTCACTATGATATAATAGATACTCTTGACCTAATTTTTGACATTTTGTATTTTACTAGATTATTGTTTTATGTTTTAATCTATTAAAAAAATTATAGAGAATTATTTTACATGGATTTACCTCAGATTTTTTTCCTAATCTATCCATTTTAATTTAAAAACACTAAAAATTAACAATAAATGCATATCATACCTAGAATACACTACATGCCAATATGATCTATCTTCAAACTCCTTCACATCCTTCAGCATGGGCCATTTTCTATCTCTTTTATAAATTTGGATACACAAATATTTGATTTAAAAAAATTATAAAATATGCAAATGAATAGTAATTCACCTGTTTTATAGTAAAATTTCAAAAATTATGAACCTTTAATTATTTACTGAGAAATATTTATATTTTTCTCATTAATTTTTTTCCAAAATTTATTTTCATAAATAAAAATAAGCTTCACAATCCTATAAAATTAGATAATTTTTTAGTGCTAACACCATATTTTTGTAAAAAGTTTGAATTTTATCTTATTTTTTAGGTCTGTCTCTTGTTCCATAGACTAGATGTTTCTCTTCATATTATTCACACACAAATTATCCTTAATAGAAATAAGGTCAGTGAAGACATATATTTTCAAAATATTTACTTTCATTTATTTTCTACTAAATTTTTTAACTTATTAGTGTGTTACTATTTTATTTCTCAAAGCACCATCCGATGTTACATTTTAGTCACACATGATGAGATTTGACTAGGGTGTATGTATACACATAATATTTTTAAACTTTATCATTTATTGAATATTTATATATTAAAACAAACTGTCAAGTTTCAATCTCTCTAAGTTCATGCAGTAAAGGGTGCACTAGGATACGTGTGGGTAGAGTAATGGTGTTTCATGAGAGACATTGTTGTTTAATCTATCATGCCTATATCCACTACACTTCCCTCATACTTGATCCCCTAATAAATATTCATCTGTATAACCCCTTTCTATACCAAGAGACATATTTCATGACTATACTAGCCTATCTTAATGTAATATTTATTTATTTGTGCCAATCTAAAAAATAAGTCAACTCGAGTTGATGTAGTATTAAATTTATAACAGATGTTACACAATTATGTCACCCCTATCTTACATAGTTTGAGGTTAAATCATTATATTTTTAACTATATCAAGGTTGGATGATCACATAAACTAATTTTAGGTAAGGGTTAAGATAATTCACCACTATAAATACAATTCCCCATTTTAATTGAATAGAGGGGAACATTCATTTTCGAATTGTCATTTCTCATAATTCTTCATATTTATACATTTGGAGAAGCCATTGCTTAGATATTATCTTAGAGGGAAAAAGTTTTTCTTTTGGAGCCTTGGATGTTATATGAGGAGTCATTTTAGCCTATTTGTTGATTCAATTTTTATGATCCTTAAAACCATTAAAATCTATTGTAAAACACCATTAGCCGAGTGGGTGATTGAGGTTTGACATATTTTATTCAAGTTAAGTATATTCTAACCTTATATCTTTCATTTGATAGATAAAATTTTCATAATTAATAGATTGAATGAATGTATAACTCTTTTTTTGAATATCCTCTACACTTATAATTAGTTTCATCATAGGTTTTTTCAAATTTCCCTTTTCCCATTACCTAGGCCCTCATTCACCTACCATGGTATCTTACCCTATTTAGTTTTCTTAACCATAACCCTTATTCTTATTGATAGATTGGCAATAGTATATTAGATTAATTCAAATATTATAATATATAGTTATATTGATTTCATTATATTGATTTACTAGAGGTTTTAAGACCATATCTATTGATGTTATGTCATAATTTTTGATGTCGAAGATTGCACCCTTGGCAGGAGGATAAGCTCCTGCCTTCTCCTCGCAACTATGGAAACTCCCCTCTCGCCTGTGGGACTGGTGAAGTTGGAGGGGAGAGTCTCTAGATAAGGGCTAGCTCCCTTTGATGCATCATGTTCATTCCAGCAAGTGCAAATACATACATACATATATATATATATATATATATATATACACACATATATATACATATATATACATATATATATATATATATATATACCTACATATATATATATATATACATATACATATATATAATGGGGGGATGAAAAGGGAGAGAGATTGTAAGAAAATAAACTACTCTAAAGAGGTAATGCACCAAAATAAGTTGACCTTCTCACATCCACACTTGAAATCAAACAAATACATACATACACTTTAGACTTGGCAGAAGGACCAGGCTATAAGAAACTGGGAAGGAGGCTTTCATGAAAACACAAAAATAGAGATTCACCAAGGTGCTATGAAATGCACACAATAAGTAACTTCCTCTATTTTTCACTTCCAAATACTACTCTTCTCCTATCAGCTACAAAGATGGCACCTTATAGACAATAGGTATGCTAGTGTTGATCCTATGAAAGCATCAAGAAACAATGACTGAACACAAACAAACACTCAAGACATACTCATATATATCTATCCAAGATAGAGGTAAAAAATGCATTTATTGATTCAAGTGGAAATTTTTCCAGGGCTACGCCTCACAAATGTGGAAGATATCTCTTAAAATTGACAAGTCTTCAATATATATCAGAAGAAAGGAGGCCTTTTGGGACCCCTTTTTACAAGTGGCCCATTTACATCCCCTCATTGGGAAGAGTAGGCTGGTCAAAACATTAATGATCAGTGCCCTTTGTCTGCTTGTAAGGCCACTTCTTCAAGGTGATTACATGGTTTATCTACTCATTAATGTGAAATGGAGAAAACCAGTTACACTGCTAGATGTTTGCATCCTCTAATGGTCAATTCACTGGCACTGTTTCACCTGTTGGAGTCACTTCTCAAATTGGCACTTCCTTTCACCACTTGGACCATCTACTTGCTCATTCTAAGCTTGTCATTTTGTCTTTTCTCTATTTTGTCTCTTCTAGCTCCTTCAGCCCTTGAGGGTGAATTTCTAGTGGGTCGCTGCATTTTGGGCTCTCATGGTTAGCACTATTTCATTTGAAAACAAATGGCTATTTCATTGCACTAATTTTGACATTCTCATAGCTGTCATTAGTTTGAAAACCAATGACTAATTTTCTTTGTTAATTTTGACAGCCTTTGAGACATCCTCATCCCTGTCAAAATGTCAATTGGTCCTTCACTGGCTTTTTGCAGCTTTGCTTTCATCTTAGCACCTTCCTGAAAGGAAGGTGACCCTTTGGCCCTTGAAAGTGTCCTTTTTATTTGGCTGAGAGTCCCTCGCAAGGGCACCTGCCCTTTGGGGTCCTTCGGTGGGTCATTCTTTGGCTTTGGATGCCTCTCGAGTTCTCATAGACTTTGTCTATAGACAATTTCCATGGGTCTATCTTTGCCTTGAGCTACACTCGAATTCCTTAAGACTTTTTGTCTAAAGGAATTCCTTTGAACAAAAAGTCTAAAGGAATTCGAGACTTAAATGAATCTAGACTTAAACAAATTGAACTTACTCAGCCCTTTTCATTTGAAGCACCTGCCCTCTGCAAGTGTATTTGAACTTGAAGACTGCCCTTCAACCAACTGGCATACCCTTGAACTAAGCCATTGAACCAAAAGGGTTCAACAGTTCAATGGTTTAACCATTGTGTGCTAATGAGTTGGCTAATGAGCTAACCAATTGAACTAGGCCGATGAACCAAGTGTTGAACTGGTGGCCTTAAACTAAAAACATTAAACCAAACCATTGAACCAAAGCTTAAACCATTGATTGAACTAAAAATTGAACCACTCACTTTGAACCAAGCTCATTGAACCAAGCCATTGAACTAAAATTGGTTCAATGGTTCAATTGGTTCATCCATGTTGAATCGAGATATTTGAACTTGAAGATGGATGAACCAAATGTCGATTGAACCAAGGGGCTGAACCAAAGTGTTCAACCAATTTGAAGAACCATGGCATGAGCTTGTGCAACTTGAAAATGACTGGTATTGAATAGAAAGGGAAGAAGGGGACCAAAAATTTTGCTTGTTGAGCAAAATTGGTCAACAGATTGGTGACTCACATGGGAAGCATGCCTGCTATGCTTTAGAAGCTAGTTGCCTTGCAGTCCATTGGGCATAGAGTTAGATGTAGCTTTAACAAAAGTTAGCAATAGCCCCAAAAGATCTGAGAATCAAACATTAAGCTTTTACCCCACATGTAGAGGGAAACACAAAGGGTTAAAAAACACTACCTGTGTAAACTACACTTAGGGAAAACAAGAAAACAAACTGAAAACAAACTACTATATACAACTAACTAGGAATGTTTGCCTCCCTCCTAGATCAAAGGGAAAACTTCTTAAGTCCCCTTCTTGGCAAGAAGACTTATGGTGTTGGGAAAGAAGCTGAATGAAAAAGAGAGTTGGTGACTTGCTCCTCTTGCCTACCACCTGAGTTGGCTTGTATCTGAGTGGATCAGATTCAAACATGCCTCCAACATACATGTATTTTTCTTGTCCCTAGAGTCTTGTTGAATGCTAGTCCTTCATATTAGTGCTCCTCACCAAGAAATCAATGGCTTTTGGCTCATCACCATAAGCCCTTTGATCTACACATTCCCTCTACAATGTAACATGGTCTAACTTGTTTCCCTCTACCTCATTGAAGACTCTGTCAGACTCATCCTCTACTTCCTTCTGGCCTTCTTGAAGAAGGGTGACTGTGGTGATGTCTGAAATGGACTCACAAAATGCTTTCTCATCCCACTAAACATCACCTCTTTATTCAAATATTTTTTATTTAAGGCATTCCTCTAGGAAGACAGACTTCTCCTTCTCCTCCTTACTGATCGAGATCTCTAGATTTTCATAATATTCTCCTGATCCTTCTCCAACCCAGGCTCTTTAGTGTAGTCATCCTCATCATCAAAACAACAAGGAAGTTCATCAAATAGAGGGGGAGAGAGCTCACCATGCTTTTGTTCCTCCTCATATTGCTGGAACATCTACATATATGCAAGACCTGCATCTTCTCCATTGTTGATAAGGTCTTCACAAGGAGCATTTATGATGATTCCACCTTCATTGTCACTCATGACAGCCTCTTGGAGAATTGTAGATTGGATCTTTAGCTCCTCACCTGCCTCTTGCAAAACAAGTTCCTCCTTGAGAAGGGGTGAAGTGGGGAAAATGTGTGGAAAAGGAGGTAGTCCTTGAGCTAGAATCAAATGATTCTCCTCTTTCCATTTGGTCAGCACTTCATCAATATTAGGTATGGCCTGATATCTCTCTTGGAAATGTGTAGGTGGGGTGTGTTTAGACATAGAATGTGTTGTTTGGTCTGAGCTATCCATCACATATTGGCTAAGGAATCTCTCTTTGGATTCCAACTCCATAATTCTCCTGGCCAGATCTTCTTGGAAATGCCTTTCCTAGAGGTCACCAGCATCATTATGAGCAAGAGTAGCCTTAGCTTCTTTAATGTTTTGAAAAAAACCTTGCTTCTCCTCCTTCCTACCCCATGATTCTACTATTTTCCCCTAGTTTAGGATCTCAGAATTGGAATTTTGCTCTTGTGAACAGACATCAACTTTGTTTTCTCCAAGGTCCTAGGGCTCCTCCACAAGGTTTGGAAGTTCAAACTCTCCTTCAAGAAGCAACTTCATCCTAGCCTCTAAATCTTAATTTTTTTTGGCTAGGTTATCTTGAAAGAGTCTTTCTTGGAGGTTACCAGCATCATCTTCTTCAAGGCTCTTGGCTGGTTCGTGGCAATCCTTCCTCCATCCTAGAATTTGCACATCATGATGAAGGACTTGGGGAGGTTAAGGAACACTAGAAAGATATTGTTGATGTACTAAAAAAGTCTCTAAAAGAGGGATGTGATGGCTCATAGTATTCTCCCCAATGGAAGATTCACAATCTAATGAGTTTAGAAGGTTCGTATCCATGGGAGGTTGTTCTAATGCCCTCTAGTGTTGGAAAGCTAGGCACATGGGATTGAGAGTAGATGCGTTTGATGAGCTAGAGTGAGAAAGTGCTACCTGATAGAAAGGATTTGGTGTAAAAGAGGGGGCTTTCTTCAGGATAGGAGGGGGCGTGCAAGGCTAACTACCTTAAATAAATATATTTCTCCATTTTCCTACCTCCTCCTCCATGGATTGCAAGGCTTGTTCTTTCCCAAACAAGCACTCCTCTTTATACATCAATTCTTGCTAATATCTGTACCACTCTTCTAGTCTATTATTCTCCAATTTTAAGGCCACTTCCCTTATCATTGTAGGGCAACTAGGAGAGCTACTTGAGGGGATTGCATAAATATCTGGAGCCTGATCATAATCACATGAAGGAAAATAAGACCCATGATTTTGTGTAAAAGAAATATACATACAAAAAGATGATTTTTGATGGCACCAAGCTGCTTAATGAACAGATTAAACTCAGAGTCACTAGATGATGAAAATATTCAATTTGCTACAATAGGACCGACAACAATCCTAAGACCTTACTGAGTTGTAAAATTATGTCCCATCGGGTGTGCCAAAACTATTAACATCAAAGATTGCACCCTTGGCAGGAGGCTGAGCTCCTACCTTCTCCTCACAACTATGGAAACTCCCCTCTCACCTGTGGGACTAGCAAAGCTAGAGGGGAGAGTCTCTAGATAAGGGCTAGCTCCCTTTGATGCATCATGTTTGTTCTATCAAGTGAAAATACATACATACATACATACATATATATGTATATATATATATGTATGTATATATATATATATGTATGTATGTATGTATGTATATATATGTATGTATGTATATATATATATATATATATATATATATATATATATATATATATATATATATATATATATATATATAATGGGGGGATGAAAAGGGAGAGAGATTACAGGAAAACAAACTAATATAAAGAGGTGATACACCAAAATAAGTCAATCTTCTCACATCCACACTTGAAATCAGACAAATATATACATACACTTCAAACTTGGCAGAAGGACCAGGCTGTAAGAAACTGGTAGGGAGGCTTTCATGAAAACATAGAAAATAGAGATTCACCAAGGTGTTGTGAAATGCACACTATAAGTAACTTCCTCTATTTTTCACTTCCAAATACTGCTCTCCTCCTGTCAGCTGCAGAGATGGCACCTTGTAGACAACAAGTATGCTGGTGTTGATCCTATGAAAGCATCAAGAAACAATCACTGAACACAAACAAACACTCAAGACATACTCAAATATATCTATCCAAGATAGAGGTAAAAACTACATTTATTGATTTAGGTGGAAATTTTGCCAGGGCTATGTCTCACAAATGTGGAAGATATCTCTTAAAATTGACAAGTCTTTAATATATATCAGAAGAAAGGAGGCCTTTTGGTGCCCTTTTTACAAGTGGCCCATTTGTGTCCCCTCATTTGGAAGAGCAGGTTGGTCAAAACATTAATGAGCTATAGCCTTTGTCTGCTTGTAAGGCTACTTCTTCAAGGTGATTACATAGTTTGTCTACTCATTAATGTGAAATGGAGAAAATTGGTTGCACTGCTAGCTATTTGTGTCCTCTAATGGTCAATTCACAGGCATTGTTTCACTTACTAGAGTCACTTCTTGAATTGGCACTTCCTTTCACCACTTGGACCATCTGCTTGCTCATTCCATGCTTATCACTTTGTCTTTTCTCTATTTTGTCTCTTCTATCTCCTTTAGCCCTCAGGGGAAAATTTCTGACAGGTCACTGCATTCTGGGCTCTCATGGTTAGCACTCTTTCATTTGAAAACAAATGGCTATTTCATTGCACTAATTTTGACGTTCTCACAGTTGTCATTGGTTTGAAAACCAATGGCTAATTTGCTTTGTTAATTTTGATGGCCTCTGGGACATCCTCGTCCCTATCAAAATGTCATGAAGTCCTTCAATGGCTTTCTATGGCTTTGCTTTCATCTTAACACCTTCTCGAAAGGAAGGTGACCCTCTATCCCTCAAAAGTGTCCTTTGTATTTGGCTAAGAGTCCCCCACAAGGGTACCTACCCTTTGGGGTCCTTTAGCGGGTCATTCTTTGCCTTTGGATGCCTTTGCCTTGAGTTGCGCCCAAATTCCTTCAAAATTTTTATCTGAAGGAATTCCTTTGAACAAAAAGTTTGAAGGAATTCAGGACTTAAAGGAATCTAGACTTAAACAAATTAAACTTAACTAGCCCTTTTCATTTGAAGCACCTGCCCTTCACAAGGGTATTTAAACTTGAAGACTGCCCTTCGACCAACTAGCATACCCTTGAACTAAGCCGTTGAACCAAGATGGTTCAACGGTTCAATGGTTCAATCATTACACACCAATGAGCTGGCTAATGAGCTGACTGATTGAACTAGGCTAATGAACCAAGTGTTGAACCAGTGGCCTTGAACCAAAAACATTGAACCAAATCATTAAACCAAAGCTTAAACCATTAATTGAACTAAACATTGAACCACTCGCTTTGAACCAAGCTCATTGAACCAAGCTATTGAACTAAAATTGGTTCAATTGTTCAAGCAGTTTAACCATGTTGAATCTAGATGTTTGAACTTGAAGATGGATGAACCAAATGCCGATTGAACCAAGGGGCTGAACCAAAGTGTTGAACCAATCTGAAGAACTGTGGCATGAACTTGTACAACCTGAAAATGATTGGCATTGAATAGCAAGGGAAGAAGGGGACCAAATATTTTTCTTGCTGGGTAAAATTGGTCAGTAATAATCTTTCCTCTTTCTAGGTTTAGCATATTTATTTGGTCATATACCAATACATTAAGTATCCATGAGATATATTTGATTTACCTTCTCTGAGTCTGATCTCTTAGATAATATAAGTTTTAACTTAATCATAACTCATTATATATAAGTTATCCTCTTTATTATCTAAGTTTAAACTTTATTATGTTACTAATAACTATCACCTGATGATATTATTCAAAATTCATATGGTAAGGAAAATAGGAAAAATACAAAAGAATCAGAAGCCATAATTTTAATAAATAAAAAGGCAATGAAATAAAATATCAAAATTCAAATCACACTCAAAGATGTGATAATATCATTATAACATTCCCTATCCTAGTCATATATCAAACTCCACATTTTTCCTCATGATATATTTGAGGTTTACTAGGGTGTGTTAGACTAGTTTACTAGAGTAGGAGATCTCATATTTATCATTAGTACCACATAATTTCTTATGTAAGCACCCAATCCTCACTATAGACCAAAGAATTTACAATGGGTCCTAAAGAGTAGGGAATATATTTTAGGAAGGTAAGATATTTTTTTATGCATATTAGCCTTCATGGGATGATATTTATACCTCTCTATTTTTCCCAAGCTTATGATTTCTTAGTCAAGTTATATAGGGCCATTGATGTTTAAAAATATTAGTCTTTCAAAATTGATTAGTGTGTCTTGTTTCTAGTAAAACCAATGTTTTTCCTCAATTTTTTCTAAATACATCTAATACTTATATTTCATGTTATTTATTTCTTCCATACATATTAGCATTATGACAATTTTAGTGTTCAAATCTTATACTTTGAAATTTCTAATTGTGAGTAGAAGATGACTCTTTGAGTTGTTATGAGATGTTATCTTGGTCTTTTCTTTATATTTATAGAATTTATATTAGTTATATTTGGGACCTTGACTTTTCTATTCACTTTTTTAGGCCATATGAACCCATTTATGCCTTTCGTGCTTTCATGTTTCACCCTTTTTATGGGCCATCATGTCAAATTTTCATGATTTACTTCCTTTATTTACTATTTTTAGATTATTCATTTTTGTAGCCTTAGTGTGATGTATTTGATTTTACCCTTGTTTTAACTTCTTCCTTGACCTTTTGGTTATATATTAGCCTTATCATGTTATTCTTACCAAAATTTTAAAGTTTTACAATATTTTCCTGATATTTTATCATTTACTTACATTTATTAACTATCTTTCCTATATGCACAATAATTTTATTCCATTTTTATCCTTATGTCATTGAAATTTGTGCCTTGAACATGAATACAACATTCACATGCATCTATTCAATATAAATATAATGCAAGGTATGTATATGCCACTTTCAATTTTTCATTTATCAACATTTAGTTTAGCATTTCATTTATGAATTTGCATTTTTATGTATCATTCTTAAATCACTATATTTCATTACACTATTGTGGTACATGATGATATTTGGGTGGAGCATATGTATAAACTAGTAGTTTTAATCTTTATATTTTATAAACGATTTATCTTATAGGACCTATTAATGCATCAATCACCCTATGTACACATCCTAAGGTATGCATCATAAAATGGGTGGGTTCAACTCATGAAAATTTGAGAGAGATTTCGTATACTATCCATTAATGCATATATCACTATCAACTTGACATCCTTTGATACTCATTCCCATTTTCCTTCACCATCTCCTTATGTTTATTTAAGTATCTTCCCTATATTTCCTAATGTATTGGTAGATTCTAATAATTTTGTCTAATTTACTATATTATGATTGATGATATAACTCTTGGCCAGTTGATATCTTTATATTGTATCGATCTAGTTTAATACTATTAACTTAGATTTATAATTGATTTATAGATACAACTTTGTGTGTGTGTGTGTGTGTGTGTGTGTGTGTGTGTGTGTGTGTGTGTGTGTGTGTGTGTGTGTGTGTGTGTGTGTGTGTGTGTACGTGCACATACACGTGCATCAAAAACCTCATTTATAAGACACAAAATACTCATTTGTACTAATTTCACTCACATTTATGCCCATAAATAGTAGGAGGAATTAGTGAACACACTCTTATTAATATGGAATACATGTCTTGCTCAATGTCATTGAATTTTAATAGGAGGAATTTGAAAAAAATGAGATTCCCCATAATATTTATATTCCCCACCTAAGGACATTCAGGTATTCATCATTTCTATTTTAGTTATTATGTATAACATCTCTTGCAAAGTGCCACTTGAGTAAAAGGGGAGATTAATGCAATAACACATCAGTCTAAGGAAAGTATCTATACTCTTATTATTTCTCCTTTTATTTACTTAGTAGATATATATTTTTTAATTATTGTTATCTTATTGTGTATGTTTTTTCATTTTATTGTGTTATCTTATGCTTTAAAATAACATATTATAGTGTTTAGGATTTTCATTATAACCATAATTAAAGATCTTATCTAGGTCAAATTTTCATAGACTATTATTAAATCAGCCATTTGGTATTTGTATATATTTTAGTTTAGTTTATTTAATATCATTGATATAGGTTATCCATTATTTTTCAATTCTTTTCATGTGAATTACTTATTATATCTTTAATATCCCTTTTAAAACCTTTGTTTTACATAATTGAGTTTATCTTAGGACCTAGTTAGTATTGAAATTAAAGAGATCCCAATAAAACTATGAAATGAACATCCATCCAAAAAGAACTCAAATTATAGAAATATATTTATAAAAAATAACACATTTTATTACACTAATGGAATATATGATGTACATGTGTGCAACTACCAATTTTTGAAATGGAACATAACTCTCTAACAAACTATATCTCAACCAGCTTTAGATATGAATCTAATCTTTAATTTAAATTTCCTATATAGAAAAATGGTCCTTATATAGTAAAATTAATATGCAAGTGAAATATTTATATTGGTTAAGTTAAATGTGACATATGACTAGTCCCTAGGTTATAAATCACCCTTCTCACACATGTGATGATCACTACCACTTAAATAATTTTGTTCACATAAATAATGAACACATTAAGTAAAAACTTGGTAACACATCGCCTAAGGTAGACATAACATCAAGTGTGAAAATGACATGATGGATTGGATCGATTATAAATCTAACATCAAACAAAATACAAAATGATGTTGAAAATCCTAGAAAGGGTGGTATAGAAATGCTCTGGCATGACAAATAACCAATATCTACATCTTCTAGTAATAAACACAAGACACATAACATACTTAAAAAATAATTAAATATTAGTATTATAGAATAGCCCCCTATATAATGACAACCATGGAGTGAATACAAAGTAACTAAAAATATCTTAAGGTGTCACTATGGTAGGTGTGCCAAAAATCACATCAAAATATTTAGGTGAGAGTTCCCAATATGCCACATTAATGTAATCAACAACTAAAATTTTAAATCGATGTGCAAAATAAGGTACACATGCATGAAGGTAAACATATCAAACACCCTATGGTAGTTTATAAACTAGTACAAGTATAAAATACATCTAAAAACCCATCTATACGTTATATAAAGTACCAAAGAGTGATCTCTAAAAATGAGGTGGCATATATACTCAATGGGAATACGTATGATTTGGATTTAAAAAAATAGGCCATTTATGCTAAAAAAATAAAATTTGAATCAAAATAAAACTAATTTATGTTTACATTTATTAAGATAATGATAAAATATTCACTTTAAAAATATTATGTAAATATGATGCATTGATAAAAATTTATGGCCTTTGTTAGGTCTAAAATACATGATTTGTCAAAAAATTAGGTAAAAAACTATAAATTATAAGAAATTAGGTTATAAAAATGAAAAATAACCCAACTACTATGTGTATCTCAAAAAATATTGAATATTAAAAAAAATCACCTCTTTAAGCTCTGTGGAGAAATTTTATGAGCCACAAAAATACAAGACTTCGAAAATTAGGCCCAATGATGTAGAGTGAGCCCTTGGGTGTTAAATATTCTTAGTGGGTGTTGGTGTGAAAATTTATCGAGATTAAAAACAAACATTTCTCATAAACAATCTTGTAATGGAGTCCTTATGCTATTAGTACATGGAACTACCTTTATTGAAAACCAAAAAGGAGTGTGGTAAAGGAAACTATTTACATCAAAAATGGTTTTTCATCAAGGTGATACTTTTAACCATAAAGTATGAAAAGGATATATAAAATAATAAATATGAGAGTGGATCTCTCTCTCTCTCTCTCTCTCACACACACACACACACACACACACACACACACACACACACACACACAATTTTGACATATCCAATGAACTCAACTTGAAAACTTATCAAAAATGACATAAAAATGGATAATTCTTATTAAAATACAACCTCTATCATTCAATGGATAGGAAACGCATACATGTAATTATAGAAATGCACAACCTACACCAAAACAACTAGATATAAATGATATTAAAAAGTAATAATCACCTTGTATTTAATTGTAAAAAGTAAGAAAAATACTTTTTAACTCCACTAAATTTTCACCATCATGAAATAAGAAATGTAGATTTGAGAGGAAATACTATAATGAAATTTCCCAGTTCTAATTAGTTTATAAAAACTATGATAACATTATGAAAGTAAAAAATAAAACATATGTAGATAGTAAATGCATACATAATCTATGAAGAAATCTTGAATGCAAAGTTTGTAAAATCTCCTTGTATTGATCTTTGTTAGGTTACAAATATAATCTCCTATTTCAAAAGTTTTCTCAAAAGTTTCACTATTAGTATTCTTACAAATTAGGCCCCCCCACTAATATTTATAGGTTTAAATAGTTTATTATAGAATATAACCACTTTTTTCCTTTTTGAGAACATGTAAAATAACATTAGCTAATTTACACAACTTAAAAATTGTAAAAAATTCATTAATTAATTTGAACAGCTTGTAAAAATATGTTAGTGTTTTTACACAACTTGAAATTTTGTGTTGGTAAAATTTCATGATTCAAAATTACAAAATGGGACTAATATAATTAAAAAAATTTATAATGCACAAATTAACTTTAAAAAGTATAATTAAAAATGGGAGAATGACTCAATAAAAACAAGGCTATGAAAAGATCAAACTTTGGTGAAGTATCATTCTTTATCATCTTCACTGATGATGATCTATACTTCTTCTTTCTCAAGACACAACATTTTATTTTGATATTCTTTCAATCTTTACATGACTTTCAACATTTTATATTCATCTAGTCCATTTGAGTATGTATAAGTTATTTTTACATCACAATATAGATCTACCATATTTTGATTTATTCCTTGTAACTTATTCAACATTGTATCAAGTTTTTCCAAATTTATCTGATACATTATTAATGTTTGAATTAAATCATAATCAAATACAGAACATGGAGTTGAATTTTTTTCAAAACCTTTCTTAAAATGATCAACAATAAATTATTTAGATAGCAACTTCCTCTTATCATAAGTGAGCTTGCATTTAAATTTTCTTACCTTCCCTTTATCTCAATAATAACATCTTCTCATATTGACTTAGAGTCTTCAAATTTATTAACACTTTTATTAATGATGCAAAATCTTAATTTTATAGCTCCCAAAAACTTGATCAGATATACAATTTGTTATTTTTGGATGACCTTTTATTTAATTAGGTCATCTGGGTAGGCAAAAGATAATTCTTCCAATGTAGGGATCAACTCATTCCATTTCTACACTTATTTCTCTTATTTGATTTGAGCTTTATTTGATTGATCATATTCATATTGAATTTCATAACATATAGTAAATGTTGTCTAAAAAATAATGATACCCTATTGTAAAGGATAATTCAACCCATTATTTTGTTGGTTTACCCATGTGGCCAATTTATTCTTCAACGTGAAAGGTTTCTATATCAAAATTTTGATCAATAATTGAATGTGAAGATTGAATTGGTTTCACCTATTTTTGAGCTATATATGTTAGTTGTTCCAATTTATATTTGATTTGGTATTTGGTGATTTTATCATGATACATATTTTAAAATAACATGCCAAATATAGATTGGATGTTTTATTTCACGCCTTATATTTTAGCCTTTCCCAAATGCACTTTGATGATGTCATAGTCAGATGCACTAACACTGTCTTTGTCTTTCTCTATTGGAGGAATAACTACTTCTGTATATATTTCTCTTTTTTTATTTATGTTTATTCTTGAAACTATTTTTGGATTATTAGTCACATGAAGATGAGTGGTATCTAATATTCTAAGATTAATATCTTGAGGCTATTCAATCTTATTCCTTTTCTTAACAACTTCATTTAAACAATCAATAACTTCTATGTTAAAATATTATTTCAAAAGGGTAGTATCAGGTTCTTTTTGAGCTTCAAAAGATAAGAGAATATAAAAAACCTTGACATTTTTCAAGTACAATTTTACCTTTTTCATTTTATACTATATCAACTAGAGTCTTGGGAGAAGTTTTAATAGACAATTCAACATTTTGAGTAAGAGATACTAGAATTGAAATATCAGGCTGAGGAAGAATGAAGGTATCCAACAAAAAATATAAATCATAAGCCATAAATTACTATGTAGTATTAACTATCAGGGGTTTAGGTTGATAAAATTTATCAAAAAGAGTTTCCTTTGAAATGGAAATATTTGGAGTACATATAATATTTTCACCCAGTCTCTATATCTTCAACTTGAGTGGATTCTTCACTAAAATAGACTCTATGATGGCTTCAAATTTTGTCTCAACCTCAGTTTCTTTTATATTATTGTTGGTTCCTATTTTTGAGGATTTTATTGACTTTATTTAACAATTTTAATGAGCAATATTTTATTTAGCTTCCTTTATAGGAGGGGGAAAATTTTCTTTATCAACATTGATGCCCTTGCTCTTCAACTACTTGAGAGTTTTGTTCAATATGCCTTTAGTTATGTCAATGAGATATGTAGATTATTTCATGTGACAATCAACTTTTGGAAAAAAATTTGATTAAATTTCATGTTTTTCATAGATGAGATATAATGGATCTTCATCATCTACTATATTCTTTTTTATTTCCACTATATCAAATACAATCACCTCTTCTAGTGTGAATAATGAATAATCATGAATTATTACCTCTTTTTCATCATCACATTCTATCAATTGGTCCTTAAAGTGATGTACATGTTGGTGTTAAAATAACTAATATCAAATGAAGGTAAAATTTCAAATGATTAGGGAGTAACCTGAGTCATTTCCTCATCGATAAATTTTGCTTTGTCTAAAGAAGCACAAGTAAGAAATTTTATCCCTGTGTAGTCATATAAAATGCAAAAATTGGTAACTTGATCATGGATAATGACACCCAATCCAAAATTCTATCTTTATTGATATCATGACCCTCATAGGCTTCTTTTCTCTAATTCCCAATCATATATATCCTTTTAGACCTAATCCTAGCTGAGCCAGGACCCTCTTTTGTGACCAATCCATCCCTCAAGTCCCATCTATTAAGGAAAATAGCACCACACTAGGATAATATCAGCAATGCCACTCCTTTCCACCTTCAACACTATTTTCCAAGCTCATTTTTGGCTCCAATGGTCAATTTATTTTGGTTTCCAATCTTTCTCCTTGTTAACCTAACATGAGCAAATTCAATCCATGACCAATAGATCCCTATAAAAGCCCATTAAAAGATCATTTAGAAAGGGTTGGTAAATATTATCAAGAAAGCAATAATAAAAGTGAAACCACTCAAGTAATCTTCCCTATTATCTACATACATCCGTCTAGTATAGTGTTAAACACATCTAAATCTCTACATCAGTCCCTAGTCATCCTCAAACACATCCAATCTAGTATTTATTGCAATCTCATATCAAAATTGCACCAAGCACTTTCAAATGGAGAAATACATATGTTTTGATCCCTCTTTAGAGTATTGCTATGTAGGTATCATGCCCACACATGGGGTAGGAGGCACATCTAATGCATCTTACACACACTAACCCCCCCTCTTGATCAAATTTGGTCAAATCACAATAGAAGATAGGGTTTGAAGAAATAATATACTCTATAGGGATCTATATATACTTTTAACTACCAAAATTTTAGAGATAAGGTCACATAGACCTATCAAATAAAACGTAGAAAGCTTAGATCATTAGGATAATATTACCAAATAAGGACTATAGCACTGGTATGACTCCTATCCACTTTTGACACTCCTATCTAATCAAAAACAAAACTTAAATCTTCTTTGTGATAGTGTCTCAGGCTTGCATAATGAATATCAAATCTTATCTTAGATGGATTAGCATAGTTTAAGCTAATTTTTATTTTCCCTATCTTACTACTATTTTTATAAAATCTCTAATTACAAATAAATTTCATAAATTAGTAGATTATTTATTACATATTATTTATTTATTTATCAATCTAGACCCTTTAAATAAATTAGTAATAATACACCAATATTCCCAAAAAACTTAAATCATTTAGTAAACCTCACTTACTCCATTTGCACATAAAACCCTAGAAACCCTCTTAGAGTAAAATTCATATTGATTTTTCCTATAAATTTTTGAATTTTCAATTGAATATTTAATTCAAAAATTCATTTCAAATTTTAAAATTTAGTACTAAATTTTAAAATAATTTTCTTTCAAACCTTAGTTTCCCATACTAGGTCCCAATATTTTTCTAGTAATTTCACAACAATTTTCTTAATTTTTACTAGCATATTAAAATCATAAAATCCCTTAAAAATTCAAAATTAAATAGTAATTTCAAAAACAAAAAATTTCTCAAAAACCTAGTTACATCTACTAGGTCCTGTTAAATCCCTAATTTTTTAATATTTTTTTGAAATTTTAGTTGCATATTTTAGTCAAAAATTCACTTTCAATCTCAAAACTTAATAGCAATTGTTCAAATAATTAGTTGTTAAAACCCTAGTTGCCCATACTAGATCCCATTATTTCTTTAGATATCACCTTACATGTTTGTAAACTTCGTATCTATTTTATGCATATTCCAGTTCCTTGTTTAGATTATATCCATTTAATATTTTATACTATTATCCAATTTTTTTTCCTTATGCCACCCAAGTTCCTTACATCTCTTCCTTTGAGATGAAGTGTAATACTTAGTGGTAACCCTCATAAATTCACACAAATTCCTTCAACCCAACCATATACCATGGATAAACAACTAGTTCAACTTCCTGTTATAGATTCTACACATCCAAATTACACTAATTTCAATGAGGATGATTTTGATGATGAGAATTATGAGAATAATAGTAATGGTGACACAAATACTAGTATTCATGATCCACCACATTAGATGCTTAATCAACTTCCACTTGTTATTAATAATTAAGTTATCCTCAATAAAGATTGGATCTTAAAAAGTTTTCATGAAAGCCTCCAAGATCAGCCCTAATATCTTACTCTTATTTTACAATCCATCATGGAAATCAAAAAGTCTAAACAAGTTGAGTCTTCCATTCTTATAGATAAACTAGTTGTAAATAACACTATGAGGGCAGCTGTGTCTCAACAACCCCCTATAACAACCCAACCTACCTCTATGCCACCAGCTATAACTAGTACATCCCTATTTCCTTATATGGCAACCCTTGTGCAAGAGATTAGATCTCTTAAATACAATGTGCTACATCCTGAGCAAGGTACCACTAGACGTACGTAGACTTTAGATTCTTTTACTTTTCTAAATACACCATTAACATGCCACATTAATTTTATACCCTTACCACAGGGTTTTTTTCAACCCAAGCTTACCCTATATGATGTCAAGGGTGATCTAGAGACACATTTCATAGATTTTAAGGTAGCATTCTTTGACTATGTACCCAATGACTAGCTACTTACCAAGTTATTTCTATGAAGCCTAAAGTATTATGATTTATAATGGTTATATAGTCTACCAAATCAGTGAATCAATGCATTCAATCCTTTAGCTAACATGTTATTAGCTCACTTCATCATCAACATTAGTGATAAGGTTTCATATGCTCAAGTTGCATAATAGAAACAAATGTCAAATGACCATCTCACAAATTATGTTCTTTGATATAAGACTATCTTGGCTAAGATGACTAGCCCCATGGCTGATCAAGAGTTGTAGTATCTCTTCAAATAGATTCTTCTACCAACTTTTCATGAATCAATTATGTTTAAAATATTCTTTTCCTTCACTAAATTGTGTCACACACTAAAGGAAAGAGAATTCAAGTTAATTTTAATGGGAAAACTCAACTACACAAGTATCTCAAAAATAATAAACAAGAGTAACAACAAAAATCCCATAAAAAGTAAATTTCAATGATAACAAGAGTCAAAATCAACCTATAGTTAATGTGGCTTTAGAGCCCCCTTAGTGAGTGGTTTTATCAAGACCTCCCTGGTGTACATTTACCAATCTACCCATTTCTCCAACTAGAGTTTTATAGTATCTATTAGATTGTAACATCATATCTCTCCCTTATATTTATGAAGTTAACCTAATAAAACTTCTTCCAGGAGGATATGGTCAGTATGCATTTTGTGAGTTTCATAGGGAACTAGGCCATATAAAAAAGAGATGCATTAGTTTGAGAAAAAATATATAGGATTTAATAAATGGAAATCATATTGATCTTGGAACTTCAATTGAGCCTCTTTAAGAAAATCAAACAGAGGATAAAGCATTGAAAATCTTCTCTAATCCTTTTCCATAGCATTTTAAACAAGAGATAGGGGATCAATCAGGGGTTTACCATGCATATCATACACATCCCCCACCAAATACATATAACACACTATTAGTCAAGACACATACTTTGAGAAACATGATTAGTGTATACAAATCTAGAGTTCCAACTAGACCTTCCATCTCCTTCTCATTGTAGTAGATCATTGATGATGATATGTATTATCATGCACTCTTTATTAGAGCTCACATTCATAATCATCCTATTCACAATGTTCTCATAGATAATGGATCCAATTTGAACATGTACACTATGACATTATTACAAAATTTGGGGTATTTAGAGTGGGATATTACCCTAATGAACATAGTTTCAGATTAAGGTAAAAACAGGTTTTGAAGGGGCCCCGAAACCCTGAAACAAAGGAAGAAGGATATTACAATAACGTCCATAGGAGAAAACAAACCTAACACCTACTGCTGAGTAGTATCAAAAATAGGTTTTACAGGGACCTAAAACCACAATTCAAGATCATAAGAAGACATGTGGATTTAATGGGCACATATAGAGTTCATTAGGTGAGATTGTACTTCATCTACAAGTTAGTCCAACACATGTGGCCGTACCATTCACTATTTTTACCAATGCAAGAGTTTTTGATATGCTACTTGGTCAACCATGGATTCAAAAACTTCAAATAATACCTTTTATAGTGCACAAATGTGTGAAATTAATTCATGCTAATTAGGTTACTATATATGGTGGAGTTTCATATGAGTTACCACTCCCCACTTTAGATCCATGTTCTACAATATAATCACCAATTTTAGTTCAGCTTCTAATTCTAATTTCTCCACCAGTTAAAGTTCCTCCTCTAGTTTTGATTTAGACACAATTGAGTCATCCATCATGAGCTCAAAAATTTCATACACCTCCACAATTTTAGGATTCTAGACAGTTTCTAAATACACTATTCACACCTAGGGAAGTATCATTGAGATCTCATGAATTTATTCATAGAGAAATTGTTTAAAGATATTTTCATACTACCAAATGGGTCCCGAAGAGACCTATACTTAAATCTAATTGTTATAATCATAGGGGGAACCCACACTTAGTTTCTACTTAAGCTATTTTAGAGAATTTAAAACATATACAGCTTTTAGAGCCATAGTCTCAACATTTCCATCATGTTTCATGATCACACATGATTCCTCTCCTTGATACAAGACACCATGATAGGGAGTCTCCCATGAGACTCATCAGTTAGTATCATCCTTTCCCAGCTTACCTTTACATAGTTTCTTATGCTTGCTTGTACATAGTTCAAATATTTCAAAAATTCAAAAATAATTTAACATTTCAAAACATAAAAGCATTCAAATATGTCAAAAATAATAAAAACGTTTTGATTATATGCACTATGTATGTTTAACATTTATACTATCATGATAGACTTGCACTTGTTGTTATATGCTTATTGTTTGTTGATTTATCTATATTACCATGCTCCACTTGATCTTCTTTGAGTGTGTGAAGTAACATCTAGCTCCATTATTGCTTCACTCTAACCATTGAGGGGGCATCCTAATTCCACATTCGAGACATACATCAATATACATACACATTGGGGCATCTTCTACATGACTACATCTAATTTATGTCATTCCTACACCATACACTTTAGTTATCATGTTAATAAACATTACTTACTTGATTACATAAATTAATCTATCAACACTCACTATTATATAACACTTGTGTATTTATTAGCATATACCTAGTCTTGTACTGATATGTCTTGCATACATTCACTTCTTTATTTGATTAGTTAGATGTGTTTGCAATTCTAGTTTCTTACATGCTTTATTTTCTTGATTAGCATTAGCTTGATGTGATTGCACTTTCTCAATTATTTTTTGTCTCCTATATGTGCCTTAGGACATTTGCCAATGTTCTTTGATTATATTCATGCATGTGCCTTAGGACATTTTCCAATGTCCTTTGTTTGTACTCCTCTATGTGATTTTGGCTTCCACACCAACTTGATTATTTCAAATATATGTGTATGTGGCTTTTGAACATGCCTTGTATGCTTACTTTCTAGTTTGAGTGACATGTGCCTATGTCCCTTGTTTGCTTGACCCCTTGGCCACTCTTTTATACTTATTTATTCTTGCCTTATGTGCTTGTTTCTTGTTTATTTCTCAATTGTTTGCAATGTAATGATCCATATCATGCATTATTTGTGTTTTCTTAGATGCCATGATGGACATAATGCTCCATCCCTCTACTAATAACTAATAACTAACTATACTTTAAATTCTAGTTTAGTATATTTCACATGTTATTATATTATTACATCTATCTAGGCATACCCTTGTTGAATTAACAATATCTCAATATAAATCATGCTATATCTTGAGATCTCTTATTGATTATCATTGCTATATCATATATTTTGTATCATAACACACTTGCAGAGCTCTTTCTTCTAAGGGTAGTCATTTTAGGGTATCCATTCCTACCCTTAGAAGAGGGGGTAATAAATAGGGGTTTTTTCATAGAGATCAAAACTCTTACCAATCATAAAATCTAGTTTTAGAACACTCAAAATAGCAACTAGACATCAAACCATTTAGAAAACACTAGGTATAAAATGAATAATCTATAATAGTCATGAGATTTGGCCTAAGACAACAACACCATATAGTGTTATTGGTGCTACTTTCCATTTCTAGTTCTTCTATCCAACCAATAGAAAAACTAGATTTTCCAAGAATAGATAGAAAGGTAAGTTTAGTTAAAATTTTGTCAACTACAATTTAGACCAAATTTAATAATTTTAATACAATTTTACTTATAAAATAAAGATATAGGGGGAATCATGTGCAACATGATGGATCTCACTTTGAATTTTAGATAGGGTAGTTGGTACAACTTCTAGATCAAAATCCATGTTTTAGACACCTATGATTGGGGGCAATGTGCATGACACCTTTGTTTTCTTTCTTTTTGAGTTCATCATTACATAATAATTCTTATAAGTTGCATGCCTTACTCCTTCTACATGTATTTGGAATCATTTTGGTTTAGATTTCATACAAGCCTAACTTTCAAGTTCTTAAGTTCTCGAGTGGCTTCCACATAAGCTAGATTCTTAGTTTTAAAGCGGCTTTCATATAAGCCTAATCTCCATATTTTAGAGTGAAAAAGAGTGGCCTAGTTTCTAGAATACATTTAGCTATCAATGTTAACATTATCATATCACATTACATTCATGGGCTTTAGGATCCATCTCATATGGCATATATTATATATTGGTATCAGTTTATATCTTCATTTCATACGGAAATGATGGAGCCAAAGGAATATCTAGCCTTTGTATTCTTGAGCCACCTATTTAGAGGGATTGGACACATAGTCCAAACATTGATCAACACATGTATGACCACCTAGCTTCACTTAGTGGGTGACAATGGAACCAAAAGACTAGCCTTTGCATTCTTGAGCCACTTTTGGGGAATTTAACACTCAACTCTATTCATAATATTACTCTTGGTTCAACACACATACAACATCACTTAGCATAACAATAGGTTTTATATTGTTTTTTGTACTTGATTAGGTGTATTTATTCCTTTCTCTTCATCTGTTTCTTACCTAGATTTTTACATTCTTATTTTAGATATAGTGTATCTAGTAAGAACTGATCTAATCTTTGTTTTAATTATAGATTTACAATTCATAGTGTGCTCTCTCTATGCACACCCAACATCACATAGCTTCATCGGCTTCACCCTTATAGATAGGTTTAGGTACGCTTTATATTTTTCCTTTATCATAGTATTTTACTTTGCTACATCACTAGAATAAAGGGGGATAAATGTAGTCATATAAAATGAAAAAAATTGGTAACATAAGCATGATTAATGACACCCAACCCATAGGTCACTCTTTATTACTCTCATGACCCTCATAAATTTTTTTTCATTAATTCCTAATCATTTGTAGCCTTTCAGACCTAATCCTAGCTGAGCCAAGACCCTCTTTTCACGACCAATCCATCCCCCTAGTTCCCATCTACTTAGGACAATAGCACCATGCTAGGATAATAATTCCAATGCCACTCATATCCACTTTTGGTGATATTTTGCAAGCTCATTTATAGCCCCAATGGTTAATTTATTATAGTTATTTGTCAACCTAACATGAGTAAATTTAATATATGACCAATAAATCCCTATAAAATCCCATTCAAAGATCATTTGTAAAGGGTTATCAAATATTATCAAGCAAGAAAGAATACAAGTGAAACCACTTAGGCAATCTTTCCTATTATCTACATATAACCATCCATTATAGTCCTAATCACATCTAAATCTTTGCATCAATCCCTAACCATCCTCAAGCACATCTAGTCTAGCATTTCTTACATTCTCATATCAAAATTTCACCAAGTACTTTCAAAGGGATAACTACATATGGCTTGATTCCTCTTCAGAGTATTATTATGTAGGTAGTGTTCCCACACATGGGGTGTGAAGCATGTCTAATGTATCTTACACACACTAACCACCCATATTGTTCAAATTTAATCAAATCATAATAGAATATATGTTTGAAAAAGGAATATACTCTACAAGAAGCTCTATATACTTTTGGTTGTCAAAATTTCAAAGACAAGGTCATACATACTTGATAAATAAAACCCAAAAAGCTTAGATCCTTAGGACAATATCACCATATAAGGAATACAATGTTGGTGACACTCTTATCCACTTTCAGTGATCCTATCCAATTAAAAAATGAAATTCAAAATCTTATTTGTGATAGTGTCCCAAGCATGCATAGTGAATATCAGATCTTGTCTCAGTCGAATCAACACAATTTAAGTTAAGTCTTATTTCCCCCTCTTATTAATATTTTAAAAAAATTATAATTAAAAATAAATTTCATAAATTAGTAGCTTATTTAATACATATTATTTACTAATTTATAAATCCAAACCCTTTAACTAAATGAGGAATAATACACCAATATTCCCAAAAAAGTTAAATCACCTAGACTTGCGTTTATAAGACAAAAGTTATTTTTGTTTTAGTCAATTTACTCACCAATTCCATAAAAGCACATTTGTCATCCACATATCTCATAAGCATATATGGGGAAACTTCACAGCCACAAATTCTCAAGAAGTGAAAGTTAGGAATTATCTAAACCATTTACCCATCTATAAATCTGTGTAGAACCTTGAATTGATAGCCTCAAATTGTATCATTTTGGTTCAAAAATCTAAATTACATATTAAAATAATGCATCATTTACCTTTAAAAATGATGTGCACTTTAATTCAAAGAGAGATGAGGATAGAAATCATATACTTTCACATTTTGCATGTCTCTTACTATGTTCAAACCATCATATAGTCTCCTTTTGGTGACATCATAAACAAGGTAAGAAGTCATATAAAAATTTGAATTTTTATTAACTTCTACAATTTGATTGTAAATTTAATTACTTATTAAATGTCCCTAGTTAATATTCTACTTGTTTTGGTGGATGATCCATATATACCTATACATCCATGTTTGGAAATTCTTAGTAATTAGACTTCCTATTACTCTATGCAGAAGAGTAATCATTTCATTTACTACATTCATGAATTCAAATATATAAATATTCTTAGGTATCCTTCTTGTTTTATGTTTATATTTCATCATCCATTACTTATTGACCTACTTTGAACAAGAGTTAGTATTAGAATATGAGACCAATATTAGGTAACAAATGTTTCCTATTAGGTAACTATAGTAGGTGATCAATATTTTATGTACCTAAAAATAAGACGAACTCCCCATTAGGTTTTTTGACTTATTTTTTTTCAACATCATAGTGTTGAGCCATTGTCAACACTAGTTCTAGACACTGAACTGAAGTTGGGATTGTTGTTGCTAAGTCAATCCATTGTCATGAATACTTTATGCATTATATTTTTTTGTAAAAAGTTTATTATATTCTATAAATATTCCATATCAATATGACCTAAGTTAGTGTAAATTATCTAATCAACATTAGAGACTAGATGTGAAGGCAGAACCACTCCTTGAAATTTATATCTCATATTTGTATTCTTATAATTATAATTTCTTCGTAGTAAGAGTATTATTTCAATTAATCTTCTTGGGAGTTTATTTTATTGGGGTGTCAAATGTTAACATCAAATGAGCTTAATTACCTATGAGATAAAAATAAACACCTAAATTTCTTTGTAGAAAGAAGGAAATTTCAATGTGTTTTAGCAAGAGGTAGATTTTAGGGTGTGCAAATAAAAATAGTAAAGTCTAATATAATGTTCTAGAAAGTATAAGGATCTGATGTATTGTTTATTAGATAATCAAAACCTAATAGCATGCTCAATAGGGTCTTAGACCTTAAAAAGTGTTTTTAGAAGATTTAAAGTATGTGAGTGTGTTTAGAGGATGATCAGAATGTGACGATGGTTTAGGTGGCCCTCGAGTTTTGATGGATGTTTTTAGAGCCTTTAAAATCTGGATGATGATTTTAAAAGTTATGAATCTTGATAAGATGTTTTGCATAATGAAATATGGATCTCTATAAATATATTTGAGGAAGTCTTAAGAAAATTAATAAGTACTTGAGAAGACCCTAAGAAAAATAATGATTGAGACAAAGAACTACAAATCCTAGTCCTCCTTTGTCTAAGTTTTACAAAATGATCTAAACCCATACAAATACTTGAAAATTCAAAGACTATATATAAAAAAATTAAACCTACAAGAGAGGGAAATAATGGATGTGGAAAAAAAATAGAAATGAACAAAATGACAAGTTAAACAACAAGGGTTATATAAATATATTGCCAATATGTAATATTCCATACATTCGATGAGTAATGGTTGAGTGCATAGGAATTTATTAAGATCTAATGTTGTATTTGGTATATGAATATACTTTGAGAAGTATTTTGGTAATAATCAATGTACCTGAAGTGGTTTTACATAAGTCATAATCTTATAACAAGTTGATTGAAGCATCATGATTTGATATAAAGTTGAGGAATGTATCATTATCTAATAGGTGTAAAAACACATATCATATTCCAATGTATTTTAGAATAATTGTCAAATCCTGATCATGTGTTAAGTAGTTTTTATGGATCTAATAACATGTATGATTAGATAATAGGTTTTGATATCTTGATAAACAACTATAAGAATTATGATACATGTTTAGTAGGAAATAACAACCTAACAAGTATAAAGACTTAGGAAATTTTGGGCTTTCTAAATTTTGATTTCAATGTTTGACCAAATGTTAACCTTTGAATTTTAATATCTTGAGTAAGTTTTTTAACTTATGAGAAGATAAATTTGACTGATTTATACTAAATTTGATGATTTTTAATAAAAATACTTGACATTATTATTTTTTAAATTCTTGTTTAAAAACTAGGATAATAGTTGGTTATGACTAGAGACCTCAAATGACAAGGGATGAGATAAAAACTATAGACTCTAGCTTCTTACACTAGTATATTTCCATTAGATGATGGAGTCATTTGAATTTTACTACCATTAATTATTGATAATTACAATGTCACTTCATAATTGCACATCTTGATCTAACCAACTGATAGCCATTTTGCCTATCTCAATCATATGATAAATGAACACATATTGTCAGGTGAAATACCCTACTATGAAACTTGTACATCTTGATCTCACCAACTAAAAACCAGATCAACTATCTCAATTATATGAGAAATGAACATGTACTTATAAGTTAGATTTTTTTTCATGATTATTAGGATTTTTATATCATTTATTCACTTAAAGAGGTTCATGAAAACCTAATAATTTTGAAATTTGAAGAAGCTTTGGATATTGTAACTAGAATAAGACTAAATATGTGTAGTTCATTTGGACTCAAATTAGGTGTCAGAAGAAAAATAGCATAAAAGAAGACAAATACATGAAAATGAAGTAATAATAGATAGAATATTGGATTATTGAAAATAGCACACAAACATAATAAAATCAAGATGGGAAAAGGAGACAAATCAAAAAATTTATGTACATACTTACATACAGGAGACTATCTACTTTTACTTAAAGTAATGTTTGAGATATTGCCCATTGTATAGTAATGGTAGATGTGTGACATCATGATAATCCAAGTAAAACATATTGTCTCCATAAAAGTACATGATTTTAAAGGTACCCATCCATAATGAGTCAAACTTTCCATGACTTTTTTTGGTTCTCTGTGTTTATCCCATAGAAGAACAAGATCTCCTATTTGAAAATATATTATCTTTGCTTTCTTGTCAAAAATATAATTAACTTGAGACCAATTTTTAGAAATTATATCAATAACTCTTTATCTATCTTATTAAAACTTATTTAAGTATATAATTATTTTGTCTATGGGACATCCAAAATTCTAATTCTTGATGGCTCTAGCTAACTAAACTACAATAAATTTAGTTATTATTGGGATAACCACATATATAATATAAATAAATTGGAATGGAGTCATACCTATATGTTTATTTAGAGTTATTTGATCTACCCATAGTGCATCATATAACTTATTATGAAAATTCCTCTAATTTTCATCAACTAACTTATGAATGATGGTGACAAGGTTCTTACTGCTTAACTCAACTTGACCATTTCCCTAAGGGTGATAATATAAAGAATGGTATAATGAAATATTTCCCTATGCATGATGTTTTGACAATTTTCTATACATAATCCAATCATATATGAAGAATAAAAACTTGAATCTTTCTCTATTACTATCTTTTATAAAATACCATATCTTACCAAAATATTTTCTTTGATGAAATTAAAAACAAATTATGAATTTTTATGTTTGATTGTGATAGCTTCTACCCATTTGATAAAGTAGTCTATAGTAGAAAAAACCATATATGTCGTATGATTGAATGGGTATTTAAAGTTACCACAAAATTCAAACTCCATTATTGAAAGGGTTATTTTATTACTACTATCTTGAGTGGAAATGATTATCCAATTTATAATTCCAATCCAAGTTATTATTCCAATCCAAGTCATTTAAAGTATATGATCCATTGAGATGAGGTTGGAAATGATGGTGTGAAAACTAGATTGAGTTATTGAGCCACCCACACATAGGGATTAATCAATCCATCATATCATTCCAATCTATTCACTAAGTTAATCACTAGTCACAAAAGCAGATCATGTCACCAAGTTTTTGTATTGGTTCGAATACCCAATGAGGTGTACTCATTCCTTTCCACACTCTCTCTCTCTCTCTCTCTCTCTCTCTCTCTCTCTCTCTCTCTCTCTCTCTCTCTCTCTCTCTCTCTCTCTCTCTCTCTCTCTCTCTCTCTCTTTCTCTCTCATCTCTTTACTTGGTTTTGTCTTTGATTTTGATTTCTTTTAAGTAAGTAATTATTCATCCATATTTCATTTACATGATACACAATGGATCATAATTCACACACTCAGATGTAGATTCAAATCGTTCACCTCATAGTTAAGTTCAAGTATGATTATTTTTCCTTTATCTTATTTATTTCACTTTTTTTTTAATTCATAAAATAAGGTGGGGGGAAATGTAGTTATATAAAATATCACATGAGTGTAATGTGTGTCACTTGAGATAACCCATCCTTAACTTATCCCTATACCTATCTTAGGGCCTCTTTAGACAATTATCTATATTTTGTGCAAGCCTTTACACATCCCTATACATCTCAAAAATAGTCCTAGACCCTTCCTAATGGATCTAGGCCCTTAGTGCCTTAGGTCATGCACCTAAATACTAGTGTTATACATTGGACACTAGTGTCCCACTTTTATCACTATTTTACATTGCCTAATTACAACTCTAACATATATCTTTTTAATCCTAAGACACATAGGGTCAGCCTAGACCTATTTCAAACCCTACATAAATACCAAATTGGTATAAATACATGAATTTTATCTCTTTATACACTAGATGGAAATTAGATTCAAAATACATAAATAATCTTAGAACAAGTTCTACATAATCAAGGTTATTAATCCCTATTCTACACTACTTATACTTAGAGTCATATATAACCATCACAATCCTAGAATACCAAAATTTATAGACTTAAGCCTCATTAAAATAACTCAAGTAAAAACTCATAATTTCATTCACTTAGACTTATACCAAGCACTTAGGCATGATCACTACATCAGGTTTGATCCCTCTTGAGAGTATTAGTATGTAGGAAACTTTTAACATAGTGGGGTGTTGAGGATGTCTAGCCTACCCAACTAACATCACACTTTTTCCACTTGTGCCACTAAAATACCCTAACAACATGGAGGTATATGGTTTTATCCCAAATCATCAAAAATAGTACATACATAGTGATTTAAAGCTCATTCAAATAGGTACAAGCTAGTAAGACTCAGCCAAAGGTACACCCAGAAGATCATATAATTCTTGCATAAAGGAGATTAGTGTTAAAATTAGGATACTAACACCCTAACACTACTATACAAGGTACACTATTATTTTCTAAGAGGGTTTCAAACACATGTACCATGTTTTTGATACTCAGATCTACTTCTACACTAGTTTTTAGCATACATATTATTTATATCAGTCAATTTCTAGCTAATTACTTATTTGTGTTATTAATTGCTGTTTTTAGAAATATTAGATTAGATCAATTCTTAAAAAAATTAGTGGTTGTACTTATTGTATAATTCTACCCTAATTTATTATATTCATAGCCTTTAACAACATAGGGATCACACTCCATAAACCTTAAAAATTTCAATCATTTGTTGTTTATATTTGTCTATGTAATGTCTCCTAGAAGTTTTGGACTAATATGTGCTTGATTATATTTTAACATGAATAAAATCATGGATAAATGTCTTAAGAAATTAATGAAAATAACATGATTACTTATAGAATAATAATTTTTTTATCCTACATCGATGTTTATGTATTATATTTGATTGATTTATTATATATGTGGACATATAGTGTATTCTATAATGTTATCGTTATTTCTTATTTTATGTTTTTAGGAAGGTAGTGAGGTACTAACAATTCTAGTACAAACTAATCTTACAACTAATGTCTAATGGTAATATGAAAGAGACTCATGTATGTATGACTATCCATGTATACTTATCAATGACTAATTTTACACATATTTCATAACTAAAAATTATTTGTTTGTAAGTGATATTTTGACTCGTTGGCTTAGATACTTGTGAGAAAGTTAAGATGTAATTTATAACATTAAAATAATGTACATAGTGTACTTGATTTCTAAAATGTAAATGTTGTGGGTGTGATAAAAGGGGAACATTATCTTGGGACCCAAATTTTTATAGGGCATCCCAAATTTTTTTTTGTTGGATTATATGACCTAATTTATTTAATATCATTGGACTTGTTATTGGCATGACTTTTTTTTAATTTGTAGTTACTATGTAACATCACTATATTACATTGTTATGATGTAAATTTGACACTATAAGAGCATGATACTTAATTTATAAAGCAAGTGATTGATATTTTTTCACCAAATTTATATTCTAATAGAATCCATGGATTTAATATATTTTCTTAAATTAGTCTTGTACATATATGTTTTAGGATAAGCTAGTAGATGTTATAAATAATTTATAATGTAGATTTGGCTTCTAATTAATCCAAGCTCTATTGAAATATTAATATATTTTTTATACTCTTATTGATTAGATATTTGATATTACTACAAAATAGGTAATTGATTTTTTACTTATTATTAAAGGAAATGAAGATTCATTTGGAAATCGTAATGGAAAACTCAAATGTATTATCATAATCAACTATGATTTGTAAGAAAATTAAAATATTAAGCCTTTATGTACATTATTTTTATAAAAAATGAAGTTATTATTTGTCACATCTTAATTTCTCACTAAGAAATTTTCCCTGATTATCTATGGCTTATTATGGTTGTTAAATTGATTAGTTTCTATTTAACTAAGCTATAAGTCATATGTTGTTATGGGATAGTTGTATGTTGCTTTGATAAAATGATTTCATTGCTATTAATTAGCTATATATATATATATATATATATATATATATATATATATATATATTACATTATTATCATGTTTTTCAGTTGATATAATAGTATTTTATGATATATATATATATATATATATATATATATATATATATATATATATATATATATATATATATATATATCATGATGTTAATGGATAACTACCTTCTTATCATGAACTGGATGCAAGAGAGATTCATCCCTTAGAGCTTGATGGAGGGAAAGAATCATTAGAGAGGATGACATAAATATAGGTATTGGGTGATGACAAAGGAAAAAATATAATCCATGCACACACCATGATAGATATCACTCATTCTATGCATTATTTGAGTGGTTATCTTTAGTACGTCATTGATGTTATCTACATTTGGATAATTGATTATGTGTGGTTGTGATTTAGTTAAGTTTAGTGGTTGTGATAATCTAATTTTATGTGATTATATTATAGATGTTATACATATATTAAAAGTATAATACTTCTTTTGATCATGTTGAGTTATCATATTCATGATTGTTAATACTAATGATTTACTATAAAGAAAATCTACATGAATAGTATCTATTTACTACTATTTAAAGACTAATTAGAATGCCTTTGTAATGTTTTAGAACATTATCTAGTTATGATTAGGATATTTTAGAAATATAATTATAAATATTAACACATTAATGTATATAAAGATAACTAAAGACATTAGATAGTCTATATAAAATAGCAATTACAATGACTATGTTGTTATAATACAATTATGTTTTGGTATAACAGTTATTTGAATTGTAATTACTGTTAAAATAATATCATTGAATTTATACTAGTTAATTGATAATTCAATTTCATAATTATTATGTTAATTTTAATAAGTTATTATGAAAATTAAATTGTTATCCAAAGCTATCCTATAAACTAAACCTAGTCAAAATTCACATGCATAGACCATGGTGACTTATAAAGTGTTATTTATCATTAAGAAATGATGTTAATAGTGGAATTTTATGAAGTTAATACAAGGGCATGTAATGTAAATAGACAATGTAATAATTAAGATATTAAAATAATTATTATAAATGTTTTGGGGAACATTCAACCAATTTAGGTCTTATTGTTTGTGTCAAATTGGGGTTAAAATAATTAAGTAGAGAGATTTGTATTTTATGGGTTTTTTCATGATTTAATTATGTAAAAATTCAAAATTCATGATAATAGTTGCATGCAAAGTAGGAATGATAAATATATATGGAAAAATAAGGATAAGAGGACACATGGTGAAGGGCATGAAAGGATACAACACAAAGAAGAGACTAAAGAAGATTAGAGAAAGAAAATGGCAAGGATTATTATTGTTCATATAATTTCATCTAGAAGTTATTATTAGGTTGGTGATGTATTTAATTATTATTTAAAAAAAATAAAAATCTATGCATTTAAATATCTTTTAAGGTTTTTGGAAATATCTAAAATGGTATAAATGATACAGGTTTATCCCTTTGGATGAATCGAACATCCACATACCTAAACCCATATCCCCTAAATCCTTATAGAATGTAAATAAATTCTATGTGTGTATTTAATAGGGTTAATTGGATTTATTTATTTGATGGCAAAATGCCCTAACTTAAAAACTATAGGACTCTGGTAGATGGTTCTAATATATATAATGATTAATTTTTGTTTAGAAACCTATATTATATACTTAGTTAGATATATAAAAATTATGAGCATAATATATATATATATATATATATATATATATATATATATATATATATATATATATATATATATATATATATATATAGTAGTGCATAAATTTTTAATTATTGAGGGTATAAATATGAAGTCTGAGTTATTTTGATGAATGAAAAAATTGATATATATATTCTATTTGTTACTTATTTTTAATTTAATTTAGAGTTTGATAAACATATACAAAGGATTGTGTACATTTATTTACAAAACCATGAACATCTATATATAATGTACATTTATCATTCAAAACTATGAGCATATATAAAGATTGTGTTTATATACTTATAAATTATAGTGTGAAATCTATGTCTGTATATATTAGTTATGATTGGGTTAAAGGAAAATATAGAACTATCCTAGAATGAGCATGGCAAGTTATTAAGTATTATATTAGCTTTGCATTCTTAGTATATAAATCTATTTTATGTGAAGTGACTATATAACCTTTTAGATATTCATAACATATACATGAAATGGTTATTACCATCGATTTGGTAGCTTTATTACAGGGATCTTACATTAAATTAATTTGATCATGTGAATTTTATTTTGTTTATTTGGTTCAAAACCTATATAGAAACTAGTAGAGTAGTTTGGAATCCTTTAGTGAATGTGTTTAAATGAAAAATAAATGACAGAGTCAAACTTGACAATATTTATGTTAGATTTATAAACTATGCAAAGATTATAATAAGTTAAATGTTTGTATATTATATGCAATAGGTTTCTATGTGAATCACAAATATTTTGAGATATATGTTGATTGAATTATTAATTAACACTTATAAAAGTACAAACCTATAATTTGAACAAGGGTAGAATATAGGTAGGTCTAAGTGGTCAATTTATTATAGTACTGTATTTTTATAAAATTATGATAATTTATATACAATTCAAAGACCCATGTTTGGGGAAAATTGGGTAATTGACTTTGAATGAATTTTATCATAACTATATTATGACCTTAAAACTAAATAAATAAATAAGAATAGGGGTTTCGAGAATGTTGATATCCTATGATGTATCATGAATGTATTTTGTGAATAGGTAAATTATAATGGTTTGTTAGAATCATATGAAGTTCTTGTTAGAAAATATAAATGACTATTATTTTCATATACAATAGTATATACAATATTTATATATGTGATTGAATACTTGTATGCAATACATATTATGTATTATTTAATATGCATAAGTGCATGTATATATGAAATATATCTGTATAAGTAACTTAGGTACCCATACACATATATAACATATATTTTTAAATGGGGATGTGTGATTATAATTATAGTTCTTGATGACTAATAAATTAATTCATAAAATCCCAAGGGATAGGGCACCTTGATTATACACATATAGACCCTTAAAAGTATAAGAATTTATATCAATGAATTCATGTGAAATAAGACTTTGTTTATGAGATATTTGATCATTAAAATTATTATCATGACTGATTATTTGTAATTGAAAAATGTGTACATAGAATTTAAACTATAATATCATTATTTGGCATAGATTGTACTACATTTGAATTATTTATGAAAACTAGAAACATGTAATTTAATTATAAGTTATACCTAGTTGGTATAGATTGTATTTTTTTATGTTTATTATTTATGTGATAAATAATATATTTGAGATTCACTTCAAACATTTGACAAACTAAATGTATATATTTTATTATTATTATTATTATATTTAGAATTTTTTATTCTTGTTATTAAGAAGTAAACTATTTAAATCTATTGGTTATATTTTATATTAACTAAATATTGAATTGATGGTACAAAATAAGTAGTGAAATAGACTTCACTAGCTTACTTAGCATCACCAATACTAGATGAGGGTAAACTGATCAAGTGGTGTGTATGGTTTTGACTAATCCTAGAGATCAATAACTATTTGAAAATTTTGGCAAAAGTAAATTTTAGTTACCATTTCATATGTATGATTTACATGTTTTTTTGATATAATGTTATAACATATTTTATTTAAGATACACATCATGTATTAGATTTCTTATAGCACATGTGTACTAGCTTGTCTCTATGGGTTCTTGTACTGTCACTATCTACCCATCTAGGAAAGGAGGCACATTCCTTGATTTAGGGATTGTATAGGGGATTGATGGTCTATGGTTGGTGTAGAAAAGTTCTCAAATGATGCTCTCCCTTTCCATAATAATACTTATTTGGAGACTACACTTGAGATTACCATAGATATTAGAGTTTGTGACTCTCATGTTTCATGAAGCCTTGTATATTGTATTATATTTATGATTAAAAAATTATTATTGATGTAAATTTAATTATTTACTCATTTCACATTGACATTAGTGGCTATATTATTATACTAATCATGGATGCAAACATGTAATTACTTTCTATATGTAATTCTATTTTATTTCATATGATGCTAGTGATCAATAACTAATATAAGTTACATGTTGATTTATGGTTAACATATTTAGTGTGTTATACTAGGTTCACTAATTAAATTATCATAGTGAAATCTAATGCAAGAATATGTGGAAATTAATTTAAAAAAATATTATGTTATTCTAGTAAATCTCAATGGGGATGTTACATTGTAGTATTAAAGCTATGACTCAAACTCTAGGACTTAATGAGTCCACTAATATTTTTGTATCCTTATGTTTAGAAAAAAGAATAATGGCATTAGCTAGATCATCTGGTCATGGACCTTTGAATTTCAATGACAATAACTCTCTATTTGATCCTAACCAATTTTATGTTAAGCAAGCAACAAAGTTGGATTAGATTTTTGCATCCATGAATAAAACTAGGGACCGAATTATAGACCTAAAATAGAAAATACATGGACATGAAGAGGACTGCCATTAGGATTTACAAAAATATAATCTTGTTGATTAGGAAATCCTTTAAAAAAAGAGACATGTGGAATTTAATTAGGATGTGAGAGCATGTGTATCTATGGAATTAGATAGAGATATGAAAATGATGAATCCACATAAGTTTGATGAAATCATTATGGGAGATGGAGATGAAGTATGGTTAACTAATACGGAGAAGTATTTAGGGATTTAAAACTAATCCAAATTCACCATAGAATTGCAGGGAGCTTACCAGTTAGCTATTGAACCAACTATGTGGTGGGCTAACAAAAATTTAGAAATGAATCTTAACTCAACCACCATCACATGAGAGTAATTTTTAACATTATTTAGATCATGGTGGCTTTCAAAATTATATTTTTACCAAAATCTTATAGAGTTTCAAAATATAAATCAAAGAGACCTATTAGGGAATGAGTACTAGGAATAATTCACAAAACTTCTAAAATATGTACCTCAGTATCAAGTAGATGAGAGGCTCAAAATTAGGAAGTTCATCATGGGATTAAAACCCTAGATTTGTGGAGAGTTGGATGTTCATGGACCATCTACCATGGATTAGGTCTTCAAGAAGGTAGTCACGTAGGAATATATGTTGAAATATCTTACTCAGGTCAGGGATAAGTTTAATAATTTTTTTGAAAGTTCTAAGATAACTTTGAAAAAGAATAACTGGAAGTATAGGAGTGGAGACTCCAAGAGTCAGTTCAAGAGTCAAAATACTAGATTCAATAGTGGTTCAAGTAACAATAAATTGGGTAATGGTTTCAAGGGTGGTTTTAAGGGAAACCAATAGTCTAACAAGAAGGGACCACCTAGAGGTTGCTTTATTTGTGAAGGTGACCATTTTTCTCGTGAGTGTACCCAAGATGTCAAAAATTTATCCTCAAGATAAATGAAATGGAAGAATCTAAATAACTATCAATTGAAGACTATCCTTTCCTTAGGAATTTTTAGGATGTGTTTCTAGAGGAATTTCCATGATTTCCTTTAGAATGTGAGTTGGATTTATCTATTAATATCATACCTAGATCAAAGCCTCAATATAAGGCACCATATATAATGATAACCACTAAATTGGTTGAATTAAAGGCTCAACTCTAGGGATTATTATAAAAAGGGTTAATCAGACTAAGTGTGTCACAATGGGGTACACTAGTTATCTTCTTTAAGAATAAGGATGGCACTCTTCACCTTTGTATTGATTATAGAATTTTTAATAAAGTGACTATCAAAAATAGATATCCACTACATCATATATATGATATTTTTGATCATATGCGAGGGGAAACAATCTTTTATAAGATTTATCTTAGAGTAGGATATCATTAATTAAGGATAAAATATAAAGATATTCTAAATACAATGTTTAAAACCTAATATAGGAACTATAAGTTCACATTATTACCATTTGGGTTGACAAATGATCCTACAACATTTATGAATCTCATGAATAGTGTGTTTAAAGATTATCTAGATCATTTTTTTGGTCTTTCTAGATTACATTATTATATATTATAAAGATGAATAAGAGCATCTTCAACATATAGAACTAGTTTTTCAATAGTTTCAGAAGCACAAGTTGTATGGTAGGTTGTCCAAGTGTGAATTTTTCTAAAATAAAATGCAATATATAGGACATATTATCTCTGTAGATGGTATTTCAGTAGATTTGGAAAAGATAAGGGCATTATGTAGTGGTTAGCACCAAATAATGTTAATGACATAAGGAATTTAATGGGATTAACATGATATTAGAGGAGATTCATTTCAAATTTTTCTAAGATATTTAATCTGGTTACCTCTTTAAAGTGTAAGAACCAAAGTTTTATCTTGTTAGATAAGTGTGAAGTAGATTTTTAGGATTTAAAAAGAAGGCTTACTTCAACACCAGTTCTAAGAGTTCCTAATCCCAATGATCAATTTTTAGTGATCAAATATATGTATAAGGATGGACTTGGAGGAGTCCTTATGCGGGATGGTGTCATGGTAGCTGATGAATCAAGGAATATAAAGCCTTATAAGGTGAACTATGCCCTTCATGACCTAGAACTTGTAGTAATTGTGCATGTTTTGCAAGTTTGAAGGTATTATTTGTTGGGAAAACTATTTGAGATCAAGCTTAATAACCTGGGACTCAAGTAAATCTACACCCAACCAATTTGAATGCTCATCAAAGGCATTAGTTAGAGTTTTTATCTGACTATGATTTTGATATCAACTATATTAAAGGCAAGGAAAATAGAGTAGCTAATGCTCTAAGTCATAGGAGGTACATAATAGTTGTGGCTACTATTAGGAGTAATTTCATGGATCAAGTGAGTGAATTATCATGAGGATATGAATTTTAAGATTATGTCAAGAATTATTTATTTGAGAATGCTTAAAACCCTAGGTAGAAAGCATTGAGAATAGATAATGATGGTCTTTTGTGATAAAAAAAGGATGTATGTACCAAATAGAGATAATCTTAGGATCATAGTGTAAACATTATTACATAACACCCCATATTTAGGACATCTAGGAGTAACCAAGCTTATGGAAAATCTTAGATAATTTTATTTCTAGAAGGGAATCAAGAAAGATGCAGTGGACTTTGTGTCTCATTGTCTAGAATGTCAGCATGTGAAAGTTAAACATGTGCATCCTATTAAATTGTTATATCCACAAGACATACTAAAAAATAAGTGCTAGGTGATCAATTTAAACTTTTTCCAAGTATTACCATTGTCATAAAATAGGCATGACAGGATTTTGGTTGTAATTGATAAACTAACCAGGGTAGCTCATTTTATACTAGGTAATTTGATAGATTATGCACATAGTCTTACGGAGAGGTTCATAAAGGAAGTGTATTAGTTGTATGAATTTATAGAAAAGATAATTTGGGTTCATGATCCAATGATTAATTCTAGGTTTTGGTTAACTCTAATTTTCATCTTTGGGTATGCAACTAAACATCAACACTACATATCACCCATAGACTGATGGTCAAACTAAGTGAGTTAATTAGGTATTAGAGGATATTATTTGTATGTATTAAATGGATCAAAAATATAAGTGGGAGGAGTACCTTCTATTTTTTTATTTTGATTACAATAAATCATAACAATTAGCTTTGAAGATGGCACCATTTAAATCATTGTATAAAAGAAGGTGCAAGACACTAATCAGTTGGGACAGGTTAGAATACAAGGTAGTATTTGGACCTAAGATTATTTGAGAAATGAAATATCAAGTTAGATAAATAAGGTAGAGATTATCTAAGGATAATTATAGGAAAAAGAGTTATGTTGATCTGAAGAGAACAACTAGATAGTTTTTAGTAGGTAATAAAGTGTTCTTGTGGGCTAAGCCATGGAAAAGCTCATTAAATTTAGGAAATCAATAAAACTTTCACTAAGATATATGGGAACCTTCAAGGTTTTATAAGTGGTCAATCTCATAGCATATAATCTTATATAACCACCAACCATATGTCTATTACATAATGTCTTCCATGTATCTTATCTTAAAAAGTATATAGCTAATCTTTTACATGTGTTGGATTGGAATGCTTTTCAGATTTTGGATCCTAAGGTGGTCATAATAGAATCAATCAGAGTAATTGACACTCACAAACTTTGTTTTTGTAATAGAGAAGTGTCATAGTGCAAGGTATTGTAGGACCAATACTCTAAGGATAGTGCTACTTGGGATGACTATGATAAGTTCTATGGGATATTTCTATATTTATTTAC
>JARHVA010005738.1:487500-517500 GCA_037957365.1 Torreya grandis | reverse complement strand
TGAGACTAATACTTCATGGAGCCTTATATCTTGTACTATATTTATTATTGAAACATTATTCCTAATGGAAATGTAATTATTTACTCATTGTACATTGATAGCAGTGGCCGTATTATTGTACTGGCTACGGATCAAAATATGTAATTACTTTTTATATGTAGTTATATTTGATTTCATATGATGCTAGTGATTATAAACTAATAGAAGTTGCATGTTTAATTATGGTTAACATATTGTGTTATAATAGGGTCACTTAGTAGTTTTTTGTAGTGAAATTTAAAACAAGAATTCATAAAATTATTATTATTTATAAAAATTATTATGTTATTCTAGTAAGTCGTAGTGGGGATGTTACAATAATTATGTAAAATCAATCTCTTCTTACATATTTATTGGTACTTAATAATATCATTATGTTGATTTAATATCCTTACATTTTAATGGTGTAATTTTAATTGGAAAAAAATCTCACTTAATCTTATTTGTTGATTAGGATTCACTTAGAGAACTAATTCAAGTAATGACTATTACTCTTTGGAAATACAATGCTTTATTTGTGATTATATTGTTCTTAGGTTTAATAAATGATTAATGAAGTTTTCATTTTTTATTTAAGTGTGTTGGTTTTATAAGTATGCTTAAAAGATATTTGCATCTAGTCTTGAGTAATGGTTATTTTATATGCATTATATAAAATTCACCTTATGAATCAATATAATAAATGAAAAGAGGGCATAAATTATTTAATTTTAAATTATGATCTCAATTTTTAACTATAATTCATTTAAAATCATGTTTTATCCAATCAAATCCAATGAACACATGATTGGCTTAGGATATCTCAACATAACTTTGAAATGGAGAAAAATTGTAAAGTGAAATGAGATTTGAAACATGCCTCCATTTTTAGTAGTTGTGTTTATAATAAATATATATAATTTAAGATTAATATAATGTTCAATAAGAAATAATTTAAGTTTATCTTATTCAACTATCTAGATAATAATTTATGCTTGTAATATGAATTGGTTTCTTATATGCACTAATATATTTATAGTTTGAGTATTTATATCCTTAAAATAAATTGAATTTTTTTAAGGATGTTATCCTATTTTTAAAGGTAGGAATGCTTATTATTATGAAGGTTTAAAATTGAAATAATAATAAAATGGAGAGTTACTTATACCTCTTTTTAGATAAGGAAATTTTTAATGTCAAATAATCCTATCAAAATTAAAAGGATTTTAGGGTATTCATTTAATATAAGATAAGTGATTGGTATTTGATACAAATAAAATGTGTATATCCTACAACGTAGATGATTTAACTACCACATGTGATAATTAAAGGTCATAGGATTGAAATCCTAAATGCATAAATCCTAATTTTAAACTTTAAGAAATAAAATAAGGAGGTAGACATATTTACCTTACATGTATATTTGGTATAATATTAATGGGTTATTCATAAATACTCAACTATATAATTATATGGGATTCCTTAATGTGATTTAATAGCTGATTTAAATTAATTTTTTCATCAAAATTAGTTTACTTAAGTGTGAAAATGTGAGATATAGGGAATAAAAGTCAACTCTATTTCATAGTGAGAGATTATGTTTCATCAATAATTGTTGATTCTATATGATTTATAACCCATTGATTTGGTTATTATAAATTATTAACTTGTTATCATGCATTTAATGCATGTTTAATTCATATAAAAAAAAAATAGATCTTATTTTTGTGGATCTTACTCTATATTGGAAGGACTCTTCAATAACACATATGATTGACATAGAAACAACATACATATTGTATCCCTACCATAGTATTAAATTATATCTCCATGTGGGTGGGATAGACAATTATGACAACTTGGGAAATGTGATATGGTTTGGTCACTTATGATCATATAATATAGTCTATATGAAGAAAATTTGTGTCTTATAAAGACATCACCATTGATTTGGAATAGGTATCTAGTCGATATTTATATCATAATAGTGTAACATGATATAATTAAAATAACAAAGAGAATTAAATAGAGATAAGTGGTATCAACTTAGATAAGATTGATAATATAATAAAGAGTTTAGAGGTATAGAGTAAATATATATGAATAATTATAAATTTGTTTTGATTATATTTGTATAAATAAATATAGTTATATTAAGAAATATTTGTGTATTGTGTATTATAAATGATAAAACAATTATTTTTAGTTTATGAATTCATATTATAAATAAGTCCACCTAATACTAACCTTTGTGTTGCATTAACTATAACCAAATTTAACTTGAATCACATAATTATATGTAATTAAAGATGTAGATTTAATGTCAATATTTTGTGGTACCATATGGACCTTGGTTATCCAATTTATAGAAATAAGTATCCATCATATTTTTGGAAGCAAACATTGACATAAATAAAATATTGGTGGGAAACAATACATTAAAAAATCTACTCAAAAACTAAGAAAATTGAATTGTCATTTATTGAAGTAAATGCATCCTCCTTCAAATCACATGAGGAAAAATTATGGATCACTTTTGTGAAGATATTATGTTATTTAATATTGAGACATACTAAAACTATAGAAGGATGAATATTTTAGATTAAAAAACCAATTAAATGGATTTCATAAAATCTTGTGGTCTTTATAATCATTGACACACCTTATACCTAAGCAAATGATTATTAGTTTGAGACCACACTCAATTCATTCATAATATTTTGGGCTATTCAAGGTTTAATAAGATTAAATGCTAATAAATATCAATTCATATAATGTCAAGATAAAGGTTTTTTAACATGGTACAACTCTTAATATTCAATATTTTTATGTATAATGGTTTTACAAAAGAAGGAAAATAGTATTGTTATAGATCAAGAACCTAAGGATGGTATGAAGAAAGAAGAATGATCCTCAAGAGATATGACTTATCAAAATATTTGGTCTAAATTTTTGGGGTAGGATAAATAAGATGTATAAAAATAGGAGGACAAATATAAATATATAAATAGATTAGTTGGGGAAAATCTATAAGGATATTAGTAAGATAATATATTGAAGAAGTTGTAAAAGAGAAAAATAATGAACATGGGAAATAATAAAATAGATTGAAAAAAAGAGAATTAGATCAAAGATTAGAAGAGAAATAAAAATAATATAGTTATGATAACTAGGATAATGGAAGATACTATATGGAATCTATAATGAAGATCCCAATATTGAAAATCATGATGTTACCTCTCCAACATAAATATAAAAATAAGCATTGGTACCACTAAAAGGTGCATAAGAATCAAATGAATGGTATATGGTAGGGATTATCATAATTAGATTCACTAATGATAACTCTAAAAATATTTTAACCCCTAATTTTAGAAGATTATCTAGTGATGATAAATACAACCCATTATTGATAAGGCATAGGAATCAATAAGGAAAGAATGCAATAGATAATATAGAAGATACAATAAATAAAAGATAAGATGATTATATGAAGTAATGAAGAGATAAGATTTTAAAAATTGAGGAATAGAGTATAAGAGGATATAATTGATAACAAAAAATACCTAATGATATAATAGAAGAAAAATAGATGTTAGGAGGGGTACCAACTATAGGGAAGAGAATGATTTAGAAGTGCATATTATTAGTAATATCAAGAAGACACAAGAGAAATATGGAAGGAATAATATTTGAATGGTAAGATCGATTAATGAAAATATTATGGAAGAGGATATGGTATATATAGAGGACTAAGAAGAGGACACTATAAGTGATGCCCTAATTCAAAACCCCAACCATGAGATACCCCATGAGGATATGAATCTTTTAGATGAAACACCATCCACCATGTCACTTCAAATATAATGTGAACGTCCATTTACCAAAAAATAAGAGGTAAATATATGATAAGTGTAAAATAGTTACCAAAATTTTAGCAAAGATTTATAAAGAAAAAGGGACTTTTTGGATAATCAGGTAGAAGTATTAGGGAGATGATATTTTCAAGGATAAGTAAGAAGAGATATAGGATGGATTATAAAACTAATAAGACAATAGAAGGATAATAAATAAAGAAGATAAATTATTGATTCAATAATGACCATGTCAATTAATTGAATCAATAGTAGTGTAAGTATGCAATCTAACATCCTAAAGATGATGTAAAATATAATGATTTTTAATTTATTTATAAAATATACTAAGGATGTCAAATAAATAATATTTTTAATATATTCCTATTATATCATCCATAACATAATAAATGATAAAATAATATTATTTGGTTTTTAATGGACACTAAGAAATGACACATTAAAATGGTACATGAAAACAAATGTGGGAAATGAAAAGTATTTGAGTGATATACAAAAAGTAGTTAAAGGATATTTCCACTACTATATATCCTAATAGAGAGTGTTAGTAAAATTAATAAACAAATACATAAAGTAAAATAAACTATTAAAGAATGTGGTAAAATATTTAAGGCATTAGTGAAATATTAGAGGATCCCCTTAACAAGAATAAAAAAATGAATGGCTTATTTCAGGTTCAATACCATACTTATGAGCCAATACGGATGGAAATATATTTTACACATTTATAGAGACATTAGATATTGAATCATGATTAAAAAAAATATTCCTTATTAATGTGTGTGTGTGTGTGTGTGTGTGTGAGAGAGAGAGAGAGAGAGAGAGAGAGAGAGAGAGAGAGAGAGAGAGAGAGAGAGAGAGAGAGAGAGAGAGAGAGAGAGAGAGAGAGAGAGAGAGAGAGAGAGAGAGAGAGAGAGAGAGAGAGAGGTTTAAATAGTAAAATAAAATGAATGGTGATAATTTTATCTCACTGCTAGCCATGAGTAACCTAACACAACCTCAAATATGGTGTATAATTTATTTCACAAAAATGAAAATCAAATATAAAGTGCAAACACAAACGAATGATGAAATGAGTGACAATAATGAGATCATCTTAGACACTAGTAGGTATGTCCCCATAATTCATCAACCAATATACATGGATATGATTTATTATAGAATATGTCAATCATATTACCAACACACGTAGTAATTGTCTCCAATGATGGAAGTAGCACCACCATCCACTTAATTGATGTATTTTAATACTTTTGGTATATTCAATCACTTTAATCACATATGGCCCAAATATGATGTGATGGAAGAGAGAAATAAAATAGGGTATTTTTAGTCCAATAGATACAATCACTACAACCCAAAATGGTAAATCCTACTATACCACATCCTATTTATAAATACCGAAGTCCTCCAACCATATAAAACCAAAATACATAGCCTCAATATTATAAAAAAAATTGAGCTGGGTACCAAGGATGGGCCCAAGGTAGTTACAGAGGTGGATATACTGGAGTAAGAGGGAGCTACTAAGAAGGGATAGTTTATAATCAATAATATAACTATGGATATATATATGAGATAATGCCTCCTATCTATTATAAATGTGATAATATAATATATATTATGAGGAATTATATGGAGGAATCACAAGTGAATTGGTTTTTATCATGAGAAATGAACACGTGACTCCTTTTTTCCTTAAGATGACGTAGTTCTATAATAATGGAGGTACATAAATACAAAATTTGACAGATCTCCTCATTGAAAAGGTGAAAACATATAAACTAAATATAAATGGTCAAAGAGACCAACTGGTTGTGAAATGAACTGAGGAGTGAAGAGGAGGATGCTAAAAATTAAATAAATTAGATATTATTCACTTAAGTGAACATCAATTTCAAATAAAATAAGAGAACATTGAATAATGAGAAAAAAGACATAAGGAAAACCTTAAAAAGAGGTAGCTATGAATAATTATTTATGAACAAAAACCAAGAGTGGTGGTATCTACTAGAAGCAGGTTAACAATAGGAAAAGGAAAGGAGAAAGCAATAGAGTCTAAGCAAGAGTCAAACACAGATGGGAAAGAGATTATTTAAATACATATAGATATGAAATAATATTATAAAACTATCATAAAATTATACAAGATAATCAAGATAAAGACAAAATCAAGATGACTTACTTTGATGAGGAAGAAATTGAAAATTTAAAATACCTGTTAAAATTAGTTAAAATGCAATAGTTGTTAAACTAACTAACAAAATTTTACAAATACTAGAAAAAAATGAACAAAGGGTGAAAAGAGTTGATAAAAATAAAAACATATTAAAAACTAACATAAAATGGACAAAGATAAAAATATTGTTAGATGTTAAAGTTGACAACAAAGAAGTTAAAAATACATTATTAGACTTAGGGGAGGACAAAAGACATCCTACCCCATAGCACTTGGGAAATATTTGGTAAATTGTAATTACATGCAAAAATGTACAACATCACCATGGATAATGAAACACCCATATCACTAATAGGAATGCTTATAAATGTCTAGGTTAATTTCATCAGTATTAAAATAAATGTTCATTTTGATTTAATTTATATGTATGATATTTGGTACTAAAATTATTAAATTTAAAATGGATTTTATATTTTAATGACACTTTAAACTCTAAGAAAGAAATTAATTTTTAAGGTAATAGGTTAATATTACACTTTCCTTTACAAACTGGTATGGAGTCTGTGTGGTTAGAAGAGTTATATCCATATGAATGTGAGAGTGGATTTGATGAATTATCTAAATTACATATTCTAAATAAAAAATGATGATGACCATGAATCAAATGATAGAGGACAGGTGATACTCAAAAGTGAGGAAGTAGAAACAACCTCTAATGAAGACATTGATACCTAGTTATATGGATAACTATATACAAGATGTTATAAAAGTGTGTGATATGCAAAAAATATAATCCTATGAAAAAATATTTACCATAATTGATGATATAAAACCATGGAAAATAAATGCATACAACATTGAGTGAGTTTCCCATGCAAAATTACATAAATTTAGTGGAATCAGATACTTAGAATATTATCTATAACAAATGACTAGAGTATATCCCATAAAGCACATAAATATGAGATTTATTGATGATATAATGACAATAAATGTGACAAGGTGGTGTAACACACATAAAATCATGATTCAAAATTGAAAAAATTCTAGTATGCTAATAAAAACAAGGTTCATCAAAGTAAAAGGATATTGTAAGAAAATACAAATATATGTGGGAAAAACTAACCCTATAACACATATTAGAATGCATGGAAAAGTATGGATAGAATTAGGATAAAATAATAATTGACTCTTGGAATAATTATTTTGTTTGAATCTCAAACCCTATCTAATAACTCGGTATATGCACCATGAGATATGGAAAGAGACCTAAAAATAAGATGACCTCAAAATTTATTTTTTATCATTTTAACTTGTAGGACCTAGATACATGAATATTTTAGACATTTAATATAATTAATACATTATTATTTATTCCAAATCATACCATAAAGGAATAATTTAGTAAACAATGAACCAATGAAGCAATAATGGGGCACACAAATGACTAGGTACTTATTGGAACACCCACTTGAAAAATAAAAATAAAAATATATGGAGGATAAAATGAATAAAAACTAATTTGAAAATAAAAAATATTTTAGGAAACAAGAAAAACAAAAATTAAAGGGTGATGAGGATAAGCCTAAAATTATAAAAATTGAAATAAAAGAAGGGGAGATGAAGCTAGTCAATTCTATGAAAAATAAAATGCAGTATTTATATAAACCTCTAAAGATAAGGGAATAAAATATAAAAAAATATGAAAATAATAATATAACAAAATTTGGAGACTATTAATCTAAAGAAGAGGTTGAGAAAATGTTTGAGATATTGAGATAATATGAGGACTTATTTCTATGAGCATTTATCAAATTAAAAGGGATAAAATAATAGGTTGATATTATAGAAATACAATTAAAATATGTGATAAACCCCTTACATAAGAGACCATATAGGCCTAACCTAAATGTTAAATCTAAATTAAAAATTAAATTGGATAAAATTTTAGCTGGTGGTATTATTATCCCAGTTGAGGACATATAATGGATTATCCCAATGGTCATCCAATAGAATAAAACAAGAGAAATACTTATTTGCATTGATTATAAGGAGTTAGATAAGGCATGCTTACATGACCAATTCTTGATACCATTTGTTGAGGATATATTAGAAAGTGTTTCAAGTAAAGAAATATATTAATTTATATATGGTTTCTCTAATTACCATAAGGTCTAGATAACACTAGAATACCAACCAAATATAACATTTACGACTAAGTGGCGGCCATGCATTTATATAGTGTTTCCATTTGGGTTAAATAATTTACTAGTTAAATTCAAATGGATAATGGTAAAAATATTTAGATGATCTATTAAAGGGGTTTTATATGTATACTTAGATAATTGGATGGTAAATGGGATGCTGAAATACCAATTACAGGTATTAAGTTTAATTTTCTAGTCATGTTAATAATTAAACATCTCATTAAATCTGAAGAAATGTGATTTTTTACTCAATTCATATCACTTTTATGACATATTATTTGTAAAGAGGTACTTGTGGTAGAACCCTTAAAGTTTTTACAAATATACCACTCCCTAAAACATAAAAAGAGGTCAGAACAATTCTAAGGCATATAGGTTACCACCATAGATTCATTAGGAATTATGTGGAAATTAGTGCTCTAATATAAGATTTAATGAAAAAAAGTAATAACCAACCTAAGTAATGGACATTACAATTCCAAGAAGAATTTTAAAAACTAAATAATAAATAGGTTATGTGCTAGTATTAGTTTTAACCAACTAGAAATTACCATTTCGTGTCTCTGTAAACACTTTAGGAATAGCCATATGAAAAATATTAGTATAACCATGAGGTAATATTTACCACCCTATTTCCTTTGCAATTATAAAATTAAAAAAAATAGAAATAAATTATTCAACCATAAAAATAGAAACATTATCAATGTTATACATGGTACAAAAATATAGATGTTATTTATTGGCCACACTATTTATATATACATACATACATATATATATATATATAATTTCATAACGAAGAACCACTATATTACCTAATAAATAGACCTATTGTATAAGGGATAATATGTCATTGGTTCATGATTTTTAAATAATTAAAAATTAATATCACTTTAAAACATAGAAGACTACACAATGGACCCAATTATTTATTTAGTATTACCACATGAGAGGATGTGGTCCCATCGATGATGAGTTTCCCAAAGCTAATATTTTATGCATTGAGGCAATCCCAAAAGATATGGAAAATATTTCTAAATTGCTTTCCACTAGAGAATTTTATGAGGGGCATAGTAAAATAGAACATAAAATATTGATGAAATAAGCCTTCCCTTCACACTATTTGAGGGATACTTGTATAAAGAGATAAGGCATGAGGTGTTACAATGGGTAACATTATTGAATGAGCAGGAAAACATCATAAGAGAGGTACATGGTGGTGTAATAAGAGAACATAATTTAAGAAAAGTTACTATTAAAAATATAATGCTAGCCAACCTATGGTGTCTAACAATATTTAAGGATGCCCATAAGTATGATCAAAACTATGATATATTATAACTAGTATGGAAACCCAATGCATGGGATGAGATTCCATTATTTATAATACTAGTGTTAACTCCATTTTAAAAAGGGTTTATTAAATTTATTGGCTCTATCAAACCCACTACATGGAGAAGTAACACTAAATTCATTATAATAGGTATAAATTACCTTATAAGATGGGAAAAAGTGATACATATGAAGGGTTGTACATTAAAAATAACTACAAAAATTTTATAATAAAAAATTATGATGTGATCTTGATTCCCACTCACTATAATGAGTGATGAAGGCAAAAAAATTATAAATAACACAATATAAAAGTTACTCAAATATTTCATAATATGAATTACTCCATATCATCCATAGGGGAATGGAATGGTGGAAACATTTAATGAATTTTTTGAAAATATATTAACTAAGGTATACAACATGGAGATTGATAATTGGGACATAAAGATACCTATAATACTTTGGGATTATTGTACAACATATAAAAGGCTAACCAAATATTTCCCATTTCAAATACCATATAGATCATAAGTTACAATACCAATGGAATAAATTTTACCTAGATTGAGAGTATAAGTAAAATTCACATTGAGTTAAAACGATTAATTGCAATAAAGACTCATATAATTAGAAAAACTTGATGAAAATATATTCTTAGCTACCTATAATTAAACACAAGAAAAGATACATCATAAAACCTAGCATGACTGACATATTAATAAAAAGAAATTATGAATACAAGATAAATTATTACTCTACTATAGTAAATAAAAAAATCCATGAAAACTAAATATTAGATGGTTAGGTCCATACATAATTGAGGAAATACTAGAGTTAGGAGAAATTAAATTGGAAACTTTTGAAATAAAATTATGAAAAGGTTTTCTAAAAGGAGCATGATATAATTTGTACACATTAGACTATTGTGGTAAAATGTGGTAATAAAATGTTTAACAAGATAAAGAGTGACATCGTCCTATAAATCCAATCAATGAATTAAGAAAAGGTACTATGGTATCATAAACTAGATGTCTAAGTTTTGGTTGTTTATCATATTACCCTTATACAATTTAAAGAGAAACAAAAATACTAAGGGGTGGAGGAAAAAAATATAAAATCATAAAAATAATCTTTAAAAAAATAGAAAAAAAATATATAGGAGATAATTATTTTGAAAAAAATAAAAATAATAATAGAATGAAAAGACCCCAAATAAAAAAATACCTAGGTAATAGGATCTACATAAGATTAAAATTTTAAAATTTAGTAGATTAGTGAAGATGGTAAATAATAATCAATTAATAACACACCTTTGAAAAAAAGTGTAGATATGGTTATTTCTACACAAGTTTAAAACTAGTAGATTAGTTGAACTACATGGGAAAAATTCAATAAAAATGGGTGGTTAGTAGGAAATAGGAAAATAGTTAGAAAAGAATGTAGATAAAATTATGATATAAGGATAAGGAAGAAAATAAAATAAGAAAGATAAAATGGGAAATATATAATACAAAAAGGGAAAGAAAGGTAGGTAAAAATAGTCATAAACATTATATGATGGTAAAAATAGTTGTTTTACTAACCTTACTTAATGACCAAATTAGGAAAGCTATAAAATGAGGGTTTTACCTACTAGATAATTCTAAAATCTCTTTTATAATGACACTCTACTAAAATTTTTATGTAAACAAGAAACATTCAATGTATAATCCTAAACCACAACAAAGTTGACATGGAGGTTCCCCAGGTAGTTAGAGTAGAGAAAATTAAACAACAAAAATATAATAAACATTTTGTGAAGTATCAAATTATTTACATGAAAGGATAATTTTTGGGTTTTCTTGCTCTCATATCCCATTATGAGGACACTCAAAATTATATCCACTCTAAATTGGGAGAGATTGATCACTATGTTATGGAGGATGAGATATTAGTGATGATGTAGAGGAATCACTAAACTCAATAGCTATAGTATATGAAAGAATAATCTATAATCATATGGATTAATATATATATTTTGAGAAAGTTCATATACTTTGGAATAATAGAGAGTGTCATCAAAATACTACTAAGTAGGGGACATGAAGTAATGATGTATCTAGATATATCATACTAAAAATCACAAAAGGTTATACATATAGTCATAGGGTTGATGAATCAAGGAAATTACTCCCATGATTATGAAAATAATAAGGTAATGAGTACCAAATCAATAACAACACTTAGAATAACATTCCCTACTTAACTATCCCTCTCCATTCAAGGAAAAGAATCCTAGGTTTCAATAGACTACAAAAATAATTGCATGAAAGATATACTAAAAAAACTAAGAGGACTTTTATATCACAAATATAAATTATATTTAATAGCACATGATCATCATAGGCATGTAATATTACCTTTCCACCACCCTCTATGATAAATATCAAGACAACCTCTAGAACATAAATAGGGTACATAATTTTCCCAAGGCTCTGTCATGTTAGTTTTACCTATGAACTTCACCAATACCATCATAAGGCACCAAAAATTAGTTTATTAGGATCCAAATACCCCCATATTATTACAAGTTTAAATTTCATTATATGCCATACAACTAGGGGAGGGTGTATGCAAAGGGAACTACAAATGATCTATAAATCAATCCTATCTCATAGAAGATAAATCCTACTTACACTTTCAATTGTTGATAAATTAGATATTTAGGGTCATAACCAAGATGTATCCTCTATAACTAACCAAGGGATATCTTACAATAATTATATCACTAGAAATGGTTCTAGAGCCTCTAGTCAAACAACACCATGCAATAAACTAAACTAGGTCTTATGTTTTCATTTTCACAAGGTAAATGCAAATGAAAGTAAAAATATAATATAGTGATCACGAAATCTTGTGGTATAAATTTGGGGTTAGTAATGATAAAAATAAATATGAATAAAATATTTCTAATTAATCTATACATAGGTAAAACCCTAATGCATAGAGAGAGAAATATATTCAAAAGCCATTACTTATGATACTTTTATCTACTAAAATAGAGGAGTAAAGTTAGAGATACTTACCTTGAAGATGAACCCATCGAGACTCAATATCTCTCTTATCCAAAGGTGCTTTGAAAGAGGTTTTTTTGGTTTATAAAGATCAATAAGAAAGGATAAATCATCCAAAACTTTTCCTCAAGGAAAGATTCTTCTCCAAGTGTAGACCCTAAGCTATAACTCCTAAAATATAATGGTAGAAGAGTAAAATGTAAAGAAGTGCAAAAGAATAATTAACTATTGTTATCTCTAAGAAATATCAAATTGAATGTGTATATATGGTTGAATTTAACCCTAAACCTTTCCAAAATTTTAGGTGATAGGCTCATATTAATTGACTCTCTATCATTATTGATAAAATAAAATTAGGTCTTGGTTTAGGTCAGCCAAGGGCCAACCTAGACCCTAAATAAGTTTTACCAATTATACTATAGGGTTGATGGGGTTGATAGTGTAATGTAAACCATTATAAATGGTTTTATGCTTAGGAAGGACATAATGAAGGTGTCAAATGATTACAAGAGGTTGAAGAGAGGAGACAAGGCTTAGGTAAGTATTGTGGAGATTATTGGATTGATATCAAGTGGTGGTATAGGGTACACCAATCATTTAAAGCATTAATGGTCTACCCACCCCTTTCTCAGTGCACTTTTAAGGCATGAACTTAGAGATATGAATACTTGATATATTTTTGTAAGAGACAAAACTTCCATGATTGATAAAGTTTATAAATATTTTGTGTATACATATGCCCCACTCAAATATCTTTTGTGTCACTCAGGTGGAATAGGGGATGGTCATTTAATAAATAACATATAAACACATAACGCTGAATATAAATAAATTAAAATATTTTAAAGAATAAAATAACTAAAATTAAATGATTGAAAACAAAAGTAATGTATACATACCTTGACTTAAATTTATCAGTTTAAGGTCATATGTGGTGTTTGTAGTTTTGATTGTAGAGGGCAAAAATACCATTTTGGACAAACCCAAGGATACAAAACTAAAGAGAAAAAATAATAAAACACAAGAAATCCAAGATAATTGATGTAATGTAGATAAGATGTACTTATAAATTTGGAAAGATAGGTAACAAATGCTAAGTTAAGGCCAAATGACCAAGTCAAATTTTTGGATTAAAATCAAGCAATGAAAAATCCAATGCTACTAAATATTGAAAACTCAAACAAGTAAACCTTAAGTAAGAAATTAAAATTCACCAATTCAAACCAAGGATATATGTTAAAAATGGTAATAAAAAATCAATGTGAAATCAGTAACAATCCTTACTTAAACAAAGATGGATAAGAAAATATTAAAATAAAATCGATGAGTGCATAGTAATAAAAGGAAATACAATAATGGAGAATGGTAAAACAAAGTAAGGCAATTCTATAAATGTGAAGCTATGGTGTAAAGAAAATAATTCATAGTTACTCAAGCATGTTTTTTTAATCTAAGGATAGATGAAAATTAAACAAATTAATGTTATCATATTTTGAAGATATGAAGAAGAGTAAATATAGAATAAATGGTAAAATAGATTTAGAATCACACTTGCCTATCAAGGGGGGGAAATAAATGGGTGGAGGGGAAGATGAAGGAAAAAACAAGGTAGAGAAACTATTTATCGAAGTCAAAATAGTCAAATTAGGTTTGTCAAAAGAAGAGGACTTTCAACATTAAGGACTTTAAAGAACTTCTATTCACATAAATATGAGGTCATCAAATCAAGTGTGAATATCATCCCATGAAGGATATATGCATGAAAATTAAAATAGATCTACCTTACCAAAACATTTTACCTATTCCTCATGACCTCTTATAGAGTATTTGATCTACTGAAAAGATTGGGTACTTGCATGAAAAAATAGGTAGAACCATAGATTATTTTGAATTCTCCTATTCCAATATACTGGCATACCACACCCCAATGGACCTTGGCTCTATCATGAGGCCGATTATGGAGTTTTATCTTTGACTGGAGATAGGAGATGTGATATGAATAATCTCTTTTGGTGTGATTTTGACTTTTGACTTTGTATGTTACCTTTTATATCAATGCCTTTTATCTCAAATGATTTGGATTTTAATTTTTGATGGATTTTTGTATTCCTCATCCATACGGATTCAAAGAACCAAACATGGGTGCTAAATATGCCTATAATTTGAAGACTTTGGACTTGGTTTCTAATAAAGATAACTTAGAGATCAACTTTCTAAGAGTCTTATTAACTTAGGTGAAATAAAAGTGCAATCTTAACTTTGATCTTGGTTTATCTAATGTGGAATGAAAGGAAATCAAGAGGAATTAACATGAAATAATTTGAATTACATTAAATAATAAAAGATGTGACAAAGGTGAAGAAGGGATACAATGGTAGGTGATTGTGATTCCTTCTCATAAGAATCTTATAAGTGTAGGAAAACATTCTAGTAGATTTTTTTTGTAAGTTTATCTATAAAATAAGTAAAAGCTAAAATAAAGAATAAATGATCATAAACTTGTATCCATATCTAAAAGGATTCTAAAAAAAGAATGTTGTATTAATGAAATATGGTGATTTTTTGAGGAATGCCTGGTCATATCCATGGTCTTACATTACAACTCATAAAATAAAAACCCAAGGGGTACAAAAATCATGTGAAAAATAAATGATAAATATGCTATTTGTGAGGAAGGTCAGGTCCTGTCCATGGTATTACACTATAAATCACAAAATAAAAACCCAAGGGGTAAAAAAATCATGTGAAAAATAAATGATAAATATGGTATTTGTGATTAATTTCATGTCTTATCCATGGTATTACACTATAAATCACAAAATAAAAACCCAAGGGGTGAAAAAATCATTGGAAATATAATAAGTGAATAAAATAAAAAAGAATTCATGAGTGATATTGGGTCCTATCCATGGTTTTATAATGCAACTCATGAGAAAGAGAAACCAAAGGACAAAAATAAGGAACTAAGTTTTGTGGAAAGAGGGTAATGTTGTAGAGGGTGAGACCCATGTATATGTCCTAAAAAAAGTGTTAGTAGGATGAAATATATAGAAATCATGATAAGAAGAGGAAATATCTAAGCAAAATATTTATTTATAATATTTGCATTATTGGGCTCTTTAAAAATATAGCCTTCATTAGTTTGAAGGTGATAGGTGGTAGGACCAAGTATGTTTATTACTAAATAAGGGCCCCACCATTTTTTGGAATAGTTTCCCTCTTTATCATTTGTATAGTCCAATTTAAGGACAAGATCACAAAAATTAAAATTTTAGACTTTAACCCTTTTATTATGTTGTTTGGAAATATGAGCCTTATATTAGCAATTGTGTTGTAGAGAGAAAAAATAGTGTTCATCAAGAAGATAAAGAGAATGAAGGTGAGATTCACATAATTATTCATTGGTTATGATGCCATGAATAGATATATAAAGAGAGGGAATATAAAATTCAAATGGGAGGAATGATTCAAAACCTTAGATACAAAAAAATGATCTTGCCCCAATGACAATGTGTATGCTAGTACTATAAGCCCAAAGAGTGGGATATAGATGAAGATGTAAATCTGTACAAGTTTAAAAAATCATCTTTTGGAAAATTTTATTAAATATTTTGTTAGTGGCCTTAGATTGGCCATTGCATTATGGATGTTAGGGTGTGGAAACATTGTGAGAGATTTTGAATTTATCAAAAATATATTTAAAATCTTTAATTTTTAAATTATCACCATTATCGAAAAATGGTAGTATAGGGAGATCAAAAATTAAAAATGATTTGATTAAGAATGAATTTATAAATGGTGGTTTTTGTTATATTGATGATAGAAATAAATCTGGCCCATTTGGTAAAATACTTGGTAGTTATGATGATAAAAACATGCCAATCCTATGATCTAGGTAGTTTTCCTATGGGATCTAATCCCCACATTGACTTATGATCTAGTTAGTTTTCTTATGATATCTAATCCCCACATTGAGAATGGCCAAGGAGACTCCATGGCTTGGATCTCAGTTAGAGGTGATTATATTAGATAATCATGAAGTTATCAAGGACTACACTTTTTAGCAAACTTGATGGCATCTTTTTGAAGAGTGGTCCAAAATTAACCCATACGTAAGTATTTTCATGTTGTAATATGTCCACTATAGTGACCATCGTAAATACCCCCATGTGCTTTTTCAAGGACATGATTAACCTATTATTTCATAACACAACAAAGTGGGGTACCTTAAACATTTCAATAATAAAGTAGGTTATATCAAAAGACATATTTGAAATATTCTTTGTTAATGCAAGTATTTTCATAGGAATATGTGTTCATAGGATAGGTTTGATACTCTAATAATTGAATGATGTCTTTTTACCATAGGCTTTATCAAGTGGTGAAAACCTAAATATGATAGATAAGTGAATCTTGTGGTTGAATGGAAAATGGGGAACTTATTATTTGAATAAGAAAGATAGAATTAGTAATAATTTGGTGTGGATGAAATAATGATGTTGAAGAAGCAAGTGAATAATTGATAGATATTGATCTCTAGGGATGTGTTCAATGATAAAAGAAGTCAATTATTTGGAAAGGGTAATGGATATTTGATTATAAGAAATATTTTTTTCGCTTTTTCATTCATAATAACCATTAACCTATTGACAGATGATTTAGGAGTCACCCAAAACATGCATATATGTAATGTCTAAATCATGTGCCTCTCTCATGCTTAGGATTAATGCTTCACATTCTAACATGTTGTTAATAACATCAAATGTAAGGAAAAACTATAAAAGGGATAATTTTACCAATAGGAATAGTGAGTATACAACCTGTCCCAACTCTTTAAAGGCATTTGTCACCATAAAAATGAAGGGTCCAAGTATAATCATGTAAATCGATGTTGATTTTGGGAAATTCTTCAATGACTAATTTATATTTAGTAGTATTATTAAGGATAGAGGAATCTTCATGATTACTTGCTTATAAATAAATATTAAAATTATGGAATTAATCTTTGAGAGATATATCCTAATTAATACCTTTAATATAGAGGATATTATCATTAGGGATACTAACTTAAACATGATTAGTAGTGGGTATGGGAGTTGTTGTGAGATGGTAAATAATGATTTACCCTTTGAATTTTTTTTGAATAATAATGTGGAAATAAAATTATATTAGAAGAACCATCCAATTATCAATTATATCTCTAGTAATTAAGGATATAGATAATAAGTGATGAAATGGATCATAATGAATTATAACATCATAAGTTTTTTGATAAAGCATATATTGACAGATATTTTCAGCTACAAAATATATAGTGATGCAATAACATTATAATTTTGTATAACATTTTCCATAGTCAATGAGACCTTGACTGATATAATAGATGGAACAAATTCTTCTATTATCATCTTTTTGGGAAAGAATTACCCCAACTAATATGGATGTGGAATATGTATATAAGATTAAAGGAAGGTTGTTATAAGTTGGATGAAGGGTGGGTGGATGAATAAAATATTATCTCATGTTTTCAAATTATTTTTGACAATGATCAATCCATTCAAGAGAATTACCTTTATTTAGAATGGATTTAATAGAATAAATGAGATAAACCATTTCAGGGACAAATCATCTTATTACCCTAAGCTTTCCAAGGTAAGTGTGAATATCTAGAATGTAATGAGGAATAGGCATGTTGAAAATAACATTGATCTTGGTAGGATCAACATCAATACCATGAAGAGAGACTAGGAACCCTATCAATTTACCATATGTGATTCCAAAGATGCATTTGTAGGGGTTTATTCTAACTATATATTTGATGAGGTGATCAAAGATAATAACAAGATCATAAAGATGAGTTTTGAGGATTTTTTACTTGGGAATGAGCTCATCCACATAGGTTTACACAATATTATGGATAAATTCATGGAAAATGTAGGTCATATCCCATTTATAGGTAGCTCTAGTGTTTTTAAGGCCATAGGACATTTTAACATTACAATAGTTTCCATGTTCTATGGTGAAATTTATCTCATGTTGATCTTTTTGGGTAATGTGAATTTGATTATATCTCAAAAACCATCCATAAGAGATAATATTTCATAGCCAATATTGGAATTGATGATGGAATATATGGAAGGCAAATGTAAGTTATCCTTAGGATAAACAAGATTAAGGTTATGGAAATCAATGCAAATGTGAATGACTATGGTGACTTTTTTGTGAATAGGGAGAATGTTTGAGACCCATTATGATTAGTAAATAGGTTTAATAAATTTGGAATAGATATTTTTTATGATTTATTTATGGAATAAATTATAAACTTCATGGGTAAATTTCTATTATTTTTTCTGAATGAGTTTGGCATTAATATAGGTGATGATGTTGTACACAACTATACTAGTAAAAATGCTAAACATGACCTCATAGAAACAATCAAAAGTCTCATGATATTTATCAAAGAATAATATAATGTTATCATGTTCAATAGGTGTAATTTCTTTAGAGACTTTTATAGGTTTAGGGAATGATGGGGTGCCATATGTGATTCTTGTAGTTTCCTTAATAAACATAGCATTTCCATCTTAGAAATGATATGTTGCATTAGGAAGAGAGGAAATGGGATTTGTTTTAGGATCAATTATTGTGATGAAGTTATTAAAAGGAGGGGATTTTTTTTTAAATTCCAAAGTTTATGATGTTGTTGAGGAGTTGAGTTTCTCGGGCATGGGCCAATTCAAGAATGACTTCATTTCTAGGCAAAGTGGGAAGAGGGCCATAATAATCCACATTTAATTCAATATGAATAATTTTCTTGCCATGAAATTAATATTTATAATTTATTTGGTGTTCATATATGGCCTTTGCATTGAGTGTAATCTCAGGTTTAGGTGGAACTAGAGAACAAGGTTCATCTATTTTGATTAGTTTGTCATTAACATTATTGATATGGAGAGGGTCAAGGAATGTGATTGGTTCAATAAGAGGTATAGAATATTTTGTAAGTTATAGAGGTGTGAGTGGGAATATTTGTTCTACCACCCAAGGTGTATCAAGAAGTGGAGGATTAGATGGAGATACATGACCTTTAGGTGCTAACTCAAAATATATTGAAATGGTATGAAAATCATGATTGAAATAATGTATTTGACCTAGAGATTATTGATAATGTTAAACATCAAAGTCTTATGATTGAGCATGGGCCATGATGTAGTTATCATTATAATTTGGATAAATTGTACATGATTTGGATTTGGGAGGAACTTTGGAAGGTGATAATCCTAAATCATAGAATTACATGGAGATATGATTAAAGGATCTTGGAATAATTTAACCACTCTATAATAATTACATGTGAATTCATATTCTATGTAAGAGGATTATTTAACATTGCATGGAGGAGGGAAATTAGTGATATAATTTATGAGAGGGATGGTGAAATTGTGAGGTAATAAAAGGGGAAGTAGCCATTCTGAGATGTAATGAAGTAGCTCAATATTGTTTCAGGTATTTTTCAAGTCATTACACTCATCATCATCAGAATCAACAAGAGTGATATGTAAATATAGGTTCTTATTAATGAATTTCAGTAAGGGAGCATTATTAATCTTCAAAATAGTGGGAATCTAATATAGAGATTTGTGATTTGGAAAATGAATACTCCATGGGTTAGGATTGGCCTCATGTTTACACATTTTTCCATTATGAAGGAAATTGATACATTGGCTACCAGAAGAGGTGATAGCCCTCATTCGATGAGTCCATGGGTATCCTATGAGTATTTTTTAAGATAATGGTAAATTAATGACCATGATCTTATTTCATATAATCTTAGGTCCAATAGTAAGAGGGATCCAAATATAACCAAGTGGCTATTTATAAGTTTTATCAAATCTATGACATGTCAAATGAGGTTGTTTGAGATGATATTTGTTATAACCAAGTTGTTGTATGAGACAAAGAGATGCCAAATTAATACCAAACCCTTTATCTACTAGTAATTTATGAATTAGGGTGGTAATAATGAAAAGTTTAATAAAGAGGGGTGGGTCATTGACTCAAAAGAGGATCTCATCATTGATCATGTCTTCTTCAATGAACTCTATGGAGGGTTTCAAATAATGACATAGTATGCACTTTGATTAGTTGAGGATCATGATAAGATGGTTCCTATTTTAAAGGAAATGGCTCTTCAATTTTTTGGAGTTGTTTCATGAGGAACTTATGATGATGAGGATAAGTTTGACTTAAATACATAAGAGGAATTTTGTAAGGCATGGAGTTGAGTTATTCTAAGAATTTCTAATCCAATTTTGAAGAAGAATAATACACACAAGGTTTAGAAGGTAAAATATGTCTATGAAGAAGAGAAGTGGTTTGAAGTTTAGATGGAAGACATGGTTCCTTGTTAGTTTTTGAAGCTAAGTGATTAGTGGTAGTATCTTTGATAAATTTCTGTCCCAAAGATGGTTTCTTAGGTTTGGTGATGGGATATTAGTGGGCTATTTTATGTCAATAATCGACCTTATTCACATTGACATATTGGGAATTAGTGTAGCATTGGTCATAATTGGTATTAATTGCACAACTATCCTTTTTATCTTATTGAGCATTATATATGGAGAAAGATTTTTGGTTGTTAGAAGAAGAAGCTTTAGGATATTTTTTATTTTGAGAAGTTTTAATCTCATCTTAATTATGGATTCAAATCATGGATTCCTTATTTAATTAATCACCAAGCATATAGAAGACAACAAATTTTGTAGGCCCTCTACATGTTTCATGAGAATGACCTATGTCAGTATGGAACCAATAAAATTGATTAGGGTCATACCATTTAGGGGGATTATTGGGGTAAGTGAATAGTTTAGAAGGTGATATTAAATGTTTCATTTCCTACAATATTAATGGTATATGAGAAGGTTAGGTATTGTCAGTTTTGGCTACTCCTAGTTTGGGTTTGAGGAGGATTACTTGTTATCACATTAGTTGAATGTTGAAAATATCCTTTAATGATTTTGTAATATGTTCAAACTATTTCATTAAAAAGTCTAAATGCTTGGTTTGGTCAAGAGCTTCATTTAACATTTGGGGAGCAAAAGTATAAACCTTGTATTGAATTGAAGGGATTAATACTATTATAAATATTTTAAATAAATTACCATCAATCATGGTGTGATCGGCCTCATGATCCATAGATTTCCATCATTTGATAAAATCATGAGATGATTCAATTTGAGATTACTTAGCATTAATGAAATGACTAATGTAATTATTGGGAAGATCATTATGTTGAAACTCTTTAACTAGATGATTTAATAAATACTCTAGTTTCCATATAAATTGTTGGGAAAGTTAATTGCACCATTATAATATATCATTGATGAAATTCTTAACTAAATGTTTAGTTATGGAAAAATTATTATTTTGGATCCACTCCTTATAAATATTTTTGAACGCCTTAATAAAAGATGTAGGGTCTTTAGTCCCATCATATTTAATAGTTAGATAGATGTTACCAATATCAATAGAAATAATAAAAGGGGATAAGGGCTCATTTGGGATATATTTAAGCATCTTATTATGAATGATAGGTTGGGGGATAAAATTTCCCATGGCATCTCTAAGAACTGGAGGTATAAAATTTTGATTATTTTGAATTATAAGAATGGGAGGTTGATTAGCCATGTTGACCAAATGATGTTGTAATTGCATCATTTGGGACATGTTATGTATTTCCATTATGTTTATTTGTTGCACTATTTGTGTGATGATATGGGTTGTATCAATTGGTGGGTTGGTTTTAGTAGGAGGATTCCATAAATTGGTTTAGGGGTAAGGTTTTTAGGTGGTATATTCCCTATAGGGTTATTGGATAAGCTTGTGCTAATTTCCCCCACATTGTGGTGAGATGTTTAAATATGGGAATTATCTTGATAGGTATGAAAAGGATCTGACCCACCAATCTCATCTTGTGCAGTAATTTTAACCATGTTTAAATCTAAAGATGATGGTGGAGAAGAGGTAATATAAGAGCAAGGATATTCTTAGGAAGTAAAGAAAGGAAGAAAAGAGCACCTCATATAATGTCTAAATGGACTTAGGTTGTCCAAGAAGATTTTTATTGAGGATTTCATAATGCTTGATGAAAGGATATGATATTAGGAAATAAGAGTGAAAAATAAGGACATAGTTATCCAAAAAAGTAACAATGTTGGCCAACAAGTACAAAGTTGACTAGGTTGATAGAGTATGGGAACAAAAATTCTTTGAATAGGAAAATAAGAAGACACAATCAAGTTTGTTGATTACGTGCTTGAAGGGATGAAATTGAAATAGGCTAAAGAGATACATAGTCATATAGGTTTATAATGTAATGATGAATAGGGAATAGGCCAAGAAAATAAAAAGACACAGTCAAATAGGTTGAATGTGTATTACAAGTAGAAAGGATAAATAGTCTATAAGAGAGTATATCAACATAAACAATAATATTCTAAAATAAAGAAAGGGTTTGCAAGTTAATTTTGAATAAAAATGAAATTAATAACATAATTAATTATATCAATGTGGTTGATCCAATTGGAAAACATAGCATAAACCTTGCACCCATGTTGGCCAATGCAAGTTTTGTAATATAACATACAATGATAAAAAAACAAATAGAAAATGGAAATTAAATGTTAAATAATTGGTGATCTAAGTGTTATTTATTTATAATAAATTTTAATTTTAATGTGATTAATAAGTTGGCTGAAATAAAGAATGAGAAAGCAATTTAAGGCTAGTTTCATGATGGGCTGAAAGGGATCTACATTGCTGATCGTATTAGTTTGGTATTGAGGCCTATCCCCTCACTTCACAATCTCATAATGATAAGGGTTTTGGGTTATTTTAAAATATATACCATCAACCACATGTTTATACTTGGCCATAAAACCAAGTTGACTTCCCCCTTGGTGAATAAATCCATGTAGGTAAACCTTGGGAAGATAAATATTTAATATTATTTGAATGAAAAGTGATTTGGTAGTGTGCGAAAAAGTGAAAACTAGTGTGACTACAATCATACTTTTAAAAACCACCTATTTAATTTATGTTTTTTACTCTTAATCATAGAATCAACTAAAAATTAAAAGTGAACTAATTAATAGCAAATATAGGTTAATTCCTTGATTGAGAAGAGTACACAATTGGATTAGGTGATAATGTATGAAAATAATGCAAAATTGAGTTGATTAGGTCACTACTATTATGCAAAAATAAGATCTATAAGAACATATTTGAATAGGTCAACTATGTCTTCATTATATAAGATAGACTACAAAACTTTGTCAAATAGGTTGACCCATTTTTTTATAGGGTTGTAGTTTTATAGGCTATAAACTTGTGAAAAATAGTAGTGAGTGAAGAAAACTTAAATGATAGAGAGATAAACAAACCTTGATGGGCCTGAAGAAGTTTAGATTGAATTTTTTTATGTTTTGATGTTCAAATGTTGGTTCAAAATTTTGCTAACATGTTCAACCAGCTTGATGAAGTTTTCAAAACTTGTATACTAAAGAATAAGTTACATACATAGTTGACTAGTTTGACTAAGTTTGTAGACCTATTTGATGAAAGAAGAGAACTATAGATAAAGTTGACTTTTTTTACTATATATGATAATATAGAGCTAAAAAATAATATTTTGTTAAACTAATTGATCTAGTAACCTAGATATAAGGAATACCTACATAGACATAAAAGAGTCACTTTGGAGTGATTATGTGTTAAACTTGTACACAAAATGTTATAATTATACTAAATGGTTTGATATAGTAATATAAATATATAAAAATATAATATGGTGAAAAAATGATGGCATGAAAGTAAGTATATAAGGGTTTTATTCACTTTGGATTCACTTGAATGTATGCAAATGGAAATATAATTGATCTATAAATCAATCCTAGCTCAAAGAAGATAAATCCTACTTACACTTCTAATTGTTGATACATTATATATTCAGAGTCATGACCAAGATGGATTTTATAGACCTAACCAAGGTATATCTTACCACAATGATATCACTAAAGAGGGTTCCAAATCCTATACTCAAGCAACACCTTGAAACAACCCTATATAGGTCCTTTATTTTCATATTGACAACATAAATACAAAGGAAAGTAAAAATCTAATCTAGTACTCACCAAATGTTATGTCACAAAGTGAGTGTTAGTAAACATAAAAGTAATAATGTATAAGAGAATTCTAATTAAGTTATGTATAGTTAAAAAACTAATACATGGGGAGAATAATATAATTAAAATCCATTACTTATACTACTTCTATCTACTAAAATAAATGAGTAAATTAGAGATACTTACCTTGAAGATGAACCCCTCAAGACTTAATATCTCCCTTAGCCAAAGGTTCCTTCCAAGAGGTTATTATGGTTTATAAGGATCACTAATAAAGGCTAAAGCATCTAAGAATTTTCCACAAGATAATATTCTCCTCCAAGTGTAGATCCTAAACTAGAATTCCTAAAGTAAAATGGCATAAGAGCAGATTGTAAAGAAGTATAAATGAATAATTAACTCTTGCTATGTCTAAAAAATGGCAAAATTAATGTGTATATATAGATGAATCTAACCCTAAACCTTTCTAAAAGCTTAGCTAATAGGGTGAACCCAATAAAATATATATCATTATTGATAAAATCAAATTAGGTATTGGTTTAGGTTGGCTAGTGGTAGACCTAGACCCTAAATGAGTTTAATCAATTAAAGTATAGGTTTTATAGGGCCTAAAGTGTAACATAAACTATTGGAAAGATTTTTAGGCCTATGAAAGGGCCAAAGGTGTAAAATGGTTGGAAGGTGGTCCAAGAGAGGATACAAGGCTTAATGAAGTGTCCAAAATATGGTTGGATTGATAGCAAGTGGTGGTATGGGGAACAATAATCCTATGAAGCACTAATGGTTTGCCTACCCCTTTCCTAGTGCACCCTTTAAGGCATGCAATTAGAGTTATTGAGAATCAATGGGTTCTTGTAAGAGGGAAAGAATTAGTAATTTATAAAGTTTTAAAATATTATGTATACAAAGGGGAGGTAGGAAATTTTATGGAGTGTGAAAATATAATCAGAAACATGGTAATAAATAGATTTACAATATCTTTAGGTATAGTTGATAAATAATTTAGGTGGTTAAAATTCATAGTTGATATTGATAATTCCTCTATATAATCCTATTCCAAAAATTTTGGACACCTTCAAACTATCATATGAGGTGTTTATTACTAAGTATAAATTTTCATTATAGGAACTAGGAGTTCACCACAACATCTTAAAATAACCCAAATCATGATTGACATAGGATCTAGCTCTTAAACCCCTATACAGAGATAACCTACCACATCAATAAAAATTATTGTAGTTAAAATAAAAGAGACACCACAACCATAATTATTATAAATCTCATCACAAATAATCCATACAACACATATCAACACAATTAAAAAATTAGACCACCACATTAGATCCACAAATTTAGAAATAAGAGGATGAGACTATTGCCTTTATTGTAAAATATTCAACCATAGGATGGGTCTTCTAGGAAGATTAAATTAATACAAAAATTAATGCCCCATAATCTTTGAGGATAAAAAATATAAATTATGGGAAGGAACATACAATGGGATAAAGAGAAAAATACAAAGAGAGGAATAACTAGATGTCTCTAACACATCAAATATGGTATTATTAGGAGAGAATTTATTACATATGAGTAGATAAAAATAAAAATAATCCCATTACCATAGATAATAATTAAGGGAAATAAAAAATATAAAGCCATAAAAAAGGTAAAAATAAGGGTATAGAAACATTATTTTCTTACTCAGAGATAAAATCTTCCAAAGAAAAAGAACAAGTTAAAAGTATATATGTATGAAGGAAAGGATATCATATAATAATTTATTTATGTGGATAAAATAATATGAATATGTAAAAATAAATGTGTTATATTGATCCTAGGTAAAATTTATGATAATGAGAATATGAAAAGATAACAAATAATAAGAGTAATTCTAGACTATATCAGCTTAAGTACATTCACCTTAGACGATAAAAAAGGGGGTTGCATCTAACCTTGTATGAATATATAATAAAAACACATGAGAGGAGAATATATGAAAATATAACCCAAAAATAAATATCAAGATAAGCATTGGAAAATGAAGTAAAGGAAATATTTATGTAGCCCAAGGATAAAGAGAGACTAATGCGAGTCTAGTATAAAGAGCTAAAACTAAACATAAAATAAAATCAGTGGTGGAAGACATAGAAAAACAAAAACAAATCCAAGTTTTTAAGGTAATACAGGATGTTTCCACACAATATAAGAAAGAAATGGTAAGGGATTGAGTAATAAAATCACAAAATAAATGAGATTTTAGAGCCCGATACTAAGAAATCTTAACAAATAAAAAATAAGAGATAATTAAAAGAGAAAGCCAAAATATAAAAATAAACAATAAAGAAAATAAAAAGTAGAGGATGTTAAACAAATATTATAAAAATGAATAAAATGAAAAGAAAAAGGAAAAAGAAAAAAAGAAAGAGGAGGAACAAAAAATAAACAAGGACGAGGAACAAAAAAGGGAATAAAAGTAAAATAAAAAGGAAGAAGAGGAGAATAGAATAAAATTGTAAGAGGAGGAGGAAGAGGAGAATAAATTAAAACAAAAATAGATGAAAAAGTGAGCAAGAAAAATATAAGAAAGAAAAATAAAAAAGGGGCAAGAGGTAAGTAGGCCATTTTAAAACTCTACAGTTATGGGGGATAATCTTAAGATATAAACTTGAATTACTCTAGGTGAGATAAGAATTATTATTCTTAGGAAAAAATAATCCAAGGGATCCCATTAGAATAATATAAATCAAAATTGACTCGACACAAATAATTAACTTCTACTATGATGGTGCTATTTAGTTTCCTTTAGCCCATCATAGGAGAATAGACTATGGTTTATTTTTAGAAGATCACACCAATAGAGAAATAATAAATTTAGGAAACCCACGTCTAGATAAAAAATATAGATTGGATGATGTGGTGTGTAAATCTTAAAAAAAGGCATAATTTTTTTTCTCATTACCTTAACCACTATTAGACTGTAATATGATCCTTAGTCTACATGGCCAAGATAAAAACTAGATGAGACTATGGATAATTTAATCAGCCATGTTAGATCTATAGAATATAAATTTCTTATCAAAGTAGAGTCTATATAATAATATGATGGTAAAATATTGGTTCCACTGATAGGGAGAATCAAACATGAATGAATATAAAGAGAAACTTTGAAGACTACAAAAATCCATAGGAGAGGTAGCCACTTAATTTGTATATTCTATTTTTTTTGCTATGGACACAAGACCAAAAGAAATAATAGGAGGAGATGAAGAGGCATATTATTATATCCTCTCCCAATTTGACACTAAAAAAATTCCATCCAATGCATAATGAGATAATTGGATGAGTATTCAAAATGAATACAAGGAAACAAAATTAACACATGTTTGTTTATGAAGACATGGAGGACTATGGAGCTCTAATGAACACCCAAATAGAGAAAATAGAGATTAATATAGAAAGAAATGAAGCATAATTATAATCCTTAGATAACTAATTGGTTCCAATAATTATGATGATGGATACCAAGGAAAATATCTCATTAGAGTATAATATATTGGACACCAAAGCCATTTTATTGAAATGGAAAACAATATTTAAGGATATAGAAGAAAAACATGAGAACTATTTATCCATTGATTGTGATCCACACAAGGAAAACAATTGTTAGCAAATTTTTACATTAAGATAGATGAAATGTTTTGATTATACCTACAAATATTATTAAAAGAATTGTCTTAGGGATGAGACAAAGGTATAAAGGTATGGAAAATGTTTACAAGATTATTTAGTATCATATATGATTGACAAAATAAAACTTTAGAGATTCTAACTCTCACATAGTAGAAAATTACATCTCTAAGATGATAGGATAAAGGATTTTAGTGAGCTAAATGTGGTCTATTTTGGTCACCTATTGTAGCACAAGACAATCTATATTAAAAAATGCATGTCTTAAAAATGCATGGCCATTGAGTTGTAAGAGGTTTCTAGTTTGTATTTATAAGTATTATAATATGATATAACTAATAGAATAGAGAGGACAAAGAGAATTGATTAGATTTAAGTGAGATAACAGGTTACAAATTATAGTAATACTTGTAATAGCTTAAATAGGAGTGATCATAGATATAATAACATAAAGTCATGGAGCAAAGAGATTTGTTTAATTGTAAAGGTTATTTTGATTATATCTATATAAATAAAGAGAATTAGACTAGGAAATAGTTACGTATCATGTACTACAAATGAGAACACCTAATTATATTTATTTATTAATGCATATTATAATTAACTCAACCAAGTACTAACCTTTAAAATTTATTATTTATAGCCATAGTTAACTTGAACTGCATAACTATTTGTAACCAAAGATTCAAATTTTATGTCATCACTCTCATATTCCATAAAATAAATATATATATATTCATATGTTTATATAAATTTATTAATAAATTTTATTTTTGGTAATTTTAATAGTAATGTGTTAAAACAAGGGACACATATATGGTTTATAAAACATGCATTCTTGGAAAAGAGGGTTTTCTAAAAATGTTGGTTTTCTTACACTCTTTCATTTTTCACATTGACATTTACTTATCTAGTATGAAATTGGATTTTTTTACTATAATTGTGCATTTATTTCACTACACATACCCAATAATTACTCTTTGGGTGGCTTATCCATATTTTAAATTTCATTTTCCTTGTTTCTAATAACATTTTTTATAGGTGTTCCCAGTATATTTATGAATAAAAATGGTGTTGAAGTAAATAAATAAATTTATTCTAAAAATATTCAATGAGGTATTGATTATATTTTAGACTATCCTAAATTAGACATAACATGAAATAATTTTTCATATTTTACCTTTTAGTTTATTTATTTGGTCATGTCCCCACTCATAACACTTTTAAATATTAGGTTCACAATACTTGGACAACTCCTCATCATGTTAAATTTTAGGGCATCCAAAAAATGCCCATGGTTTTTTTTAAGTTTAACAATTCCAAGCATTGTCAATTAATTATTGATTATGGTCCTTGGCTCATTCGCAACACATTAGCCATGTTTTCCCATTGGACTTGAGACTTTGCCATTTCTGTGCATCAGTTGATTAAACTCTTAGATATTTTTATAGGATTTAAATAAGA
>JARHVA010005738.1:432500-480000 GCA_037957365.1 Torreya grandis | reverse complement strand
ATATTTCATTCTTATCAATATATATATATATATATATAATATTTTATAATGGTTGATACCATTATGTGTTAACTAACATATTTTGACTATATCAGTCAAGTCAATATCATCATTTTACAGTCTAGGGTTGGTTTTGGGTAGTGGAGTATTATGTATAGGGGTCATATTTCATTCCTATCAAATCATATATCACTCATTCACCCTTCATGTATTATATATACTATATAAATATAATTATTAATGTTTTATCTAATATATGTACTATATTATCTTTGTTAATACCACTATGTGTTAATTGACATCTTCCAACTATATCAGTCAGGTCCCATCAACTTATAATCTAGGGTTGTTTTTGTGTATTGGAGTATTATATATAGGGGTCATATTTAATTTATATCATATCATATATCACTCATTAAATTTTATTTAAATAACATATATTCCCTAAGTACCATTTGTGAGATTTAGTGGGTTATAACATTATTTTTATGAGTCTTTTATTATGGTTTCATTGAAGCTTAATAGGAGTTACTAGGAGTTATTAACTAAGGATATCTAGGTCTTCATCCAACCATTTTAGGCCTTCAACCTACAATATTCTATTGTAAATCTTTACTTTAGTGAAGGGAAAAATTGAATTGTCAATAGGTCCACTCAAAAGTAAGTATTTCTAGCTCTATATTATTTATTTTATTTACATAGTAGATTAGATATTGCTTGTTTCTTTTTTGATTAATGTATGTGTATCCTTGTATACATTTTCTACGTACCAAATAATTTAGTGTAGCCATAAGATCATTTAGTATTTTCATAAATCATTTTAGGTTTCACATACCCCCATTTGGTTGACCATTACATTATACCATCTATAATAACTATAACCCATCATTTAGTTTAGTTTATACTTTGTACAACCATTTACATTTGTTGAGGTATAATTAAATCTACATCCTTATGTAATAGGATTAGGTTTTATAACCATTTAATCTTGAACTTATCATTTTAGGTTACCATTTTTTGTATCTATGGAATTCATTTGGTCCTTACCTGATCATCCAAGTATCACATGCTATATTTAATTAACCTTATTCAAGGCCTATTTAATTAAGATAAAGAGGATACTTTTAGGTTGTTATAGTTCATGCATACATTTTAGTGAACCTGATGTGAATCCTATCCCACCCTTGGATAGATTATCTTCACATTTTCATTTATTATATTCACTTTAGATTCACCATCATATTAAGTTAGAGTGAACCCAACATGAATCTTATCCATCATTTGGTTAGATGAGTTTCATGTTTTCCCTTATAGTTTCTTATAAACATCACCAAAATCATAATTTATCTTTTGATATATCTCAATCAACCAATTTGATATTGTTTAATGGTTTTATCTAATTATATCATCCATTTTGGTACAGTTTTGTTTATATTTCAAATTACATTGGCCAACTTGATGTAATTATGCATATCTCTCCAACCACATTGGCCAACTTGGTATATTTATGTGTATCCCTCCAAATGCAATGAATAAATTAATATGATTTTATGTGTCTCTCAAAGTAAACTATACATATTATCATAGTTTTGTGTGTATTTCCATCTTTACTAATCAACCTGATATAGTTTTGTGTGTCTCTCCAACTACACTGACTAGTCAGGTATATTTTTGTTTGTATTTTAAACTACACCAATTAACTTGGTACAATTATGTGTGTCTTTAAAAATACTTAAACAAAAATATTATAGTTATGTTTATCTTCAAAAATTAATTATCCAACCCATTATAGTTAAATGTGTAAGATCTAGTAATATTCCCCACAACCAGTCTAATTTAATGATCCAATTTCTATACACTAAGCTCTCCATTATAAATTGGCAAATCAAACTTAACATCAAACTTGAAAATGGAAGAAATTAAATCAAAAAAATTATTTTGTTTGTCATTAAAGGTAGAAGTATAAGTTTTATAAGGAGATGGAGGTGATTTAGAAGGTTCTTCTTTTTTACCCTTACCATTAGTTTATTCCTCTTGTTTACCTTCATTCTTATTCTTCCTTTCTCGATCCAACACTTCCATCATGTCCTTGATTTCTAAAAAATATTTATGGAAGGCCAATACTAAGTCTAGTTCTCCCCTAGTATATTTCATGGTTGATTTTTGAATTAGATGTTTTGTACCAATATTTGATCAATTTTGGTAACAGAATTATCGATAGGGGATATATTAATGTTGTTTTTGGATTTACATGTTTCAATTTTTCATGCTAATTATTTCTAATTCAAATCATGGAGAAGGATTTCTTGAATAATATAACCCAAAAATTGGTGCAAAATGTGAAAGTTAAAGATCAAATATGGAATATTCTATGAAACAACCAAACTCAAAAGTGGCCTTCCATCAAGATTTTATAGAAATTAAGGGCATGGTGGTAGAGTTATATTGATAAATGAATTTAAATAAGAGGATTAAACTAATGTTAAGGTTAAATAAGAATAATATCCTAAATCACCCCCATCTCCTTCCAAACCTTCTAGTTTTTAATTTAATGACAAACAAAGGAAAATTTATGATTATATTCCTTCCATTTTAAATATTGATGTTAAGTTTTATTTATTGATTTATAATGGATAAATTAGTGTATAGAAATTACATCACTAAATCAATTAGATTGAAGTATATTTTAGGTTTTAGAATATTATGGAAGAGGAATCAGAAGTATAATTCATTACTCTTTGGTTAGGTGATACAACACTCATTTGGTGGAAGATTGAGACACGAGAAGATATTTTAAAACATGGTAATATGATTTTTATTGGAATGATTTTGTTTCTACATTGAAAATGAAATTTTATCCATTTAGATATATGCAATAAGCTACTATGAATTGTTAAAACTTAGGTAAAACTAAGGTTCAAAGTTTACAATATTACACTTGAGAGTTTATAAAAATGAATTTGGTTTTAGGCATTCCCATACACACTCAAGAGACTCTTTTAAATTATATTGGTATATTACATAGTTATTTGAGGCATAAAATACTTATTTTTAATCCCACTAATATTTATGATCTTTGTGTCAAAGCTACCCATATTGAATGAAGGGGTAAGGTGACTAAGGAAAAATTCAAAAATAAACCAAGGCACCTCAAAGCAAAGGTAAATGAAAGGGTAAGATGAAACATAATTCCATGATCAAGAAAGAAGATGTGAAGACTTTTTTTTCACACTATAAAAAATAAGGCCATAAAGATGCTAAGTGTTGGAAGCTCCATCTAGAACTCAGGCCAAAAAGGTTCATGACCAAGAAGGGTAATAAGAAGACTAAAATAATAATCAAATAATATTTTTGATTTGATTTAATTGATAAGACCAAGGTCACCACTATGGGTTCTTAAGTTTCATATTATTACTCTTCTAGTACTAAATTTCATACTTATCATTATTGTTTTAATTCTAATTATATGTATGATTAAAATAAAATAAATTATTTATTACACATAAGGGTAATTTATAGGCATACTAAAATAGATACTCTTCTTTATAGTGAACCAAAAGCTAATATAATTTCTGAATAAGTTGTCAACAAATTAGGGCTTAATACTAAACCATGCCATAATACATACCCTTTGGGATGTGTGTGTGATGATGTAAAATTGAACATCACTAAAACATGTAAATTAATATTTGCAATCACCTCTATGTTCATTGATGAGGTATAACTAAATGTGGTTCCACGTGATATTTGTGGCATTATACTTATAATTATATATTTGTATGATATATAATAAATATTATATAGGGAAGAGAATAAACATGTGAATGTAAAATATGGGGTCGAACACATTGTAAAATACCATCAAATAAATTAAAATTTATCACTTTTATCTGTAGGATAGATGAAAAGGCTTTCTAATTTAAAAAAAAACTTTGTACTCATGATTGTAAAAGCTAAGGGTGATTATAAATCCAAGGCTCTATAAGGTTTTGGTCCTAAACATAAACATAAAATAGTTATATTAATGTCTAACTATGATGATGTTTTTGAGGATCCATAATGTTTACCTCTTAAAAGGGATATACAACATGAGATACAACTACAATAATATGCACCTATTTTTAACATTGATATGTGTAGGTTTTCTATGGTGGATAATTAATAAATCAAGAATAAAATTTAAGATTTGATAAAAAAAAGTGGTCATTAAAACAAGCACTTCTCTATGTGGTTTGATAATTGTTTTGGTTCCAAAGAAAGATGGTGCTTAGAAAATGTACATGAATTTTTTATCATTGTAAAAAAAATGGTGAAAACCCACTACCCTCTTCCTCATATTCATGATATATTAGATCAATTGAATTTTTTTATTATTTCATAATTTAGACTTAATAAGTGGTTATCACCAAGTTAGGATTAGTGAAGGTGATATTTGGAATACTAATTTTAAAACTAAGTAAGTTATTTTGAATGTATGGTGATTCCCTTTGGGATTTTTAATATACCTACCACATTCATGCAATTTATGGATGATGTATTTAAGCCATTCAAAGATTATTTTTTAATATTATACTTAGATTATATTTTGATCTTTAGTAAAATTTGGGAAGATCATGTTAAACACTATAGGAAAGTCTTAGATACATTGAAAAAGGAGAAATTATACTTTAATATGTTTAAATATGAATATGATATAACATCTTTGGTTTATTTAGGCTATGTAGTATGGGATGGTGAACTAAAAATTGATCCCTCTAAAACCCAAGCCATTCTAAAATGGCCAAAGCCTAATAATGTTACAAAATTTAGAAGCTTCCAATATTAGAGGAAATTCATTTCTATCTTTTCATGGATTGCATATCCTTTGAATTATTTAAAAAGTATTACACATGTTTTTCAATGAGGAGGAAAACACTAAAAATCCTTTGACATATTGAAAGAAAATATAAACATACCCCAAGTCTTAACAATTTTAAATTTACAACATCCAATTGAGATTGAAACTAATGCAAATGATTATGCCATGGGTATGATTTTAATGAAAAAGTAAAAAAAAAATTGTTTACCATTATAAAAATTCACAAGTGAAGTAAGGAACTATCCTACTTTTAATAAAGAATGATATGCTTTAGCTCAAAGTGTGAAAAAATGAAAGCATTATTTAATGGGAAAAGAGATAATAATCCACATGGATCATCATACTTTGTAGTATCTTCAATCATAGTCAAATCTACAAAAATCAAGGAACTTTCAATGGATGGGGTTTTTTTCAATAATTCCATCTCATGATAATGTATTAAAAAATATACAAAAAATAAGGATACTAACATGATTTCAATACCTCTTGTTATTACATCTACTATTTTTAGCATATTTATTTGATGCATGAAATTTATAAAGAAAAACATTATATTGATGATGATTATAATAATGTCTATGAATATTTAACTCATGGTAATCAAGTATAAGAATTAGACTATCAATTACATGATTGATTACTTTATCATATTGGTAAACTTTTCATTACATAAGATGAAATAATTCATGTGGTTAGGGAAGCAAATAATTCTCTTATATATAATCATTTTGGCAATGGGGAAATAGTTTAACAATCACAAATATATTTTTATTGGCCTTAAATGTATGAAAAGGTATGTAATCATGTAAAATGTTGTACTCTTTGTGCCACTAGCAAGCCTAGTATTAAAAATTAGAATGTGTCCATGGAAAAGTGTTTATATGGATTTATTAGGAGGTTTGATATGTCAAGAAATAATCATGAATATTTTTATGTGATTGTGTATGGATTTAAAAAAATGTGTGTATTAGCACCCTATAGAAATTATATAATAGGTTAGGATATTGAATACTTGTTCTTCAACAATGTTTGGGTTCATTTTGGTTTTATTACATCTATTATATCTAATCAAGATTATTGATTAATTGGGAAGTTTTATCATATTTTTGGAACTTGATAGACACAAAAATCAAGAAAAAAGCTATATTTTATCCACAAACCAATAGGAAAATATAAATGGTTAACCAAATAGTGGTATATTTATTCCAAGGGTATTGTATCAAGTATCCTAATATTTGGGATTAACACTTGTGTTATGTGAAACGTGCTTACTATTGTGTAATACATTATTATACACTAATTATTATTTTGAAATTTATTTTGATTATTTTTCCTAAGTACCCATTGTACTTCACTTTTGGTTAAGAATAAATGGAAAATAGACAAAGATGTAGACAAAGAAAATAGGTTCATCTAGAAGATACAATAACTTCATTAAGTTGTCCAAGAGAAATTAGAAAAGAACCAAGGAAAGTATAAGGCTAGGCATGATTATCATTGATTTGATAATCACTTACAAGTTGGTGATATAGATTGGCTACACATTATCAAACAATGCCTTAAATGTGAAGTTAAGAATCTCAAACTAATAAGGTATGGTCCATTTAATATTTTGGAAATATTTTTAATATTTTATTTGTTATACTTACATCCGTATATGCAAATGTATTCTAGGGTAAATGTTGAAAACTGAAATTATATGTGCCTCTTATGATCATGGATCAAGTTGAGATGTTCAAGTTACTTTTTTTGATGATTTTTATCCTAAATATCTCAATGTGCTGTAGGAAGATTTTACTATTTATAGGATGTTGAGGATTTCATGAAGGGTTGATGTGGAGTACCTTTTTATGGATCTAAAAGGAATGCATACAAGTAAAATAAAATGGATGGAAATTGGAAAAATGATGGAGTTGTACCCTCACTTATTTTTAGACTAAACCTAGACTTTGAGTGTTTCAAAATATTCTTAGTGGGGAGGAGTGATCTAGGATGATCCCACACAAATAATATAATCAAATGATTTCAAATTATTCTAAAATATCTACACATTGAAGAAATTATTAGGAAATTTACAATATAATTTGAATGGATTCAATCTGATACTATATGCAAAAGTTATGGCCTATAGAATCTAAAACCAAGTAGGTAAAAAATATGAAAACAAATTATAGAGATGATTTCATCGTGCTTATTAGACTGTACAAAATTCCAAGTTGTCCAATAATAGCTTGACGCATGTGGTAGAGAGAAAGTAAATGGGTTTTTTGGTCTCCGATCTTTGACAATCATACATGTTTGTATGCAGGGCCTATAAACACTCTTTTTTGGCCACATTTAATGTCTAAATAGACATCAAATCAATTTATAGTAAATAATACAAATTAAGCCTACAAATCATTGAAATGCCTAGATTCATCTATACATCTAGCGTTCCTTCTTTGAATTTCATCAATACATCCATATTTGTGGGTAATACATTATACATAACAATAATCTCTCAGTGATTCATCCATATTCAAATTGTAATGTAGAAAATCATCAATTTCAACAAAGTGTGAAGGATAACCAGTCAAAGTTTAGAAATGGCAATCAAACTAATCATAATTTATCAAATGATTAAATATAGTTAAATGGTTAGTTAAAAAACTCATGGATAATTAGTGAATTTATAAAAAAAATATAAATTAATAAAATTCACCCAAATTATCCAAAAAAAATGACATCATGCATGACATAGGTTGAAAGTTATCAAGCACTCAAAACTCAATGCAAAGAAATATAAATTTATTCAATTCATGCCTCATAAGTGAAAAATTAATTACCTATTTTATGACCTTGGGCCTCCAAAATTTACTTGATTTATCACCACACATCTTGATTTTAAGATGGATGGCCACAAATTAGTTTCCTCATTTCTAAAAACTTATAAAAAAGAGGATCCTCACATACTTTGAAGGGGTATTTTTGGAGCAATGTTATTATGAATAAATATCTATAAAAATATTCAATAATCAACACATGCCATGGCCAAATACCAAGGTGAGTAAGAAGATATGAGGCACGCACACCATTGATGAAGACTCTTTTCCCAAAAAAAGATCATAATTCACCCTAGTCCAACTTGTAATTTAAATTCACAAGGAAGGTAAAGAGTGTTTCATTTGTCTTTACATTTTTTTTGTTTACTTTTTATTTTCTCCCCCAAGTATCTAAGATCGAAATGCTAGTCTTCGATTTCTTTTTAATTTTTGTCACTCTAATAATCCATAGACTAACATTATCCTTAGATTCCTTGATTAAATAATGGAATGCCCAGTGTGACCTACACAACCCACAAAATTATTCTAATTATTTATCATAATATTCTTCTATCAATTTTTGTTTCTAACTTTTGCTTAAATTGTCTATTTAAAAAGAAAAATCACTCTCAAATGTTGACTAGAGAGTTACAAAAACATGCACTACAAAACTATGAATTCAATAGAATCATCAATGAAATCTTTCAAGGAAAATTTGAAATTATTGTGGTAAATTACAAAATTATCCCTGTTCTGACCCTTTTTTATGAAACTATGAATTTGGAGCTCTATTAAACAAAATTGTCAGGTGTATTCAAAAAATCATTCTTCACATTTTTCTTATTTTCAAGGTTTCCTACAAAACTATGAATTTGTAAAAACTAACTACAAAATAATTCTTGGTGCTTGTGAAATCGATGTGTTCTTTTTTATATTTTTCATGTAGGTTCTAAAAATATGAAATAATATAATAGATTTGTGAAATCATTCCATAAAATAACAAAATAAACAAACAAAACTACAAAACTAGCATAAATAGTTATGAAATTATTGTAGAGTTATGAAATTACCACTATAAGTTTTCTCTATATTTATACTATTTTTTTCATGATTTTAATTATCTTAAAATTTCATAGTTTCCCTTGGTTGTGCAAATTTTAAATCATTCCAAAGAGTAAAAGTTTCATGATTTTCAAGTTAACTTTACAGGTTACCCTTCCTCTTTTGGTCCAATCAAATTTTTAATGTGTTCTTATAGGTTTTATTAATCAAGGAGAAATAAAATTTCAACTTAAAAAACACATCTTTCACATCTTATTTGGTGTTATTAACTTCAATCACACTTCCATTTAGTGCTTAAGTAAAAAACATTCACATTTGTTGGGTGATCCTAACATTGCTTTTATTTCATGTTATTTTTTAAAGAACTTGTTTATTTCATGATTGATTGACTTGATTTAGTAAAAGCATGCATATGTTCTCCCCTTTCTTATAGTGACTCATAAATTTGGTTTTACTTACTTTAATTATTTGTATTTCTACCCAAATAAAATCATGTATGCTCTCTCCTCATTCTTAGGAACTTGGATGACTCAAAAATAACCTTTTTCTTTCTTTTTTTATTTGACTTAGTGATTAAGAGTTCATGACCTCCTCATAAGTTCTTTATGGGTTAATTGACATGGGGTTTCATCTCCCAACATCATACCAACCCTACTATATATTTGGGTATAAAAATTGAGAATGTTATTTTATTATATAGTGGTTGAGTAGTTAACCTGACAAATCAAATATATCTTTAGAGCATGCATTTTTGAGACATCAGACTCCATTAAAAAATTAATAGATGAATTGGTTATAAAAAATACAATGACCTTTCATAATAATCTATATAGATTTACATTTAATTGATGGATATTATAATGTTCCCTTTAGGTGCCATCTATAAAGCCAAAATAATAATTTTATACTAAGAAATTGTACTTATCATGGATTATCTTATCAATGCTGAGTTGTTTTGGCACTCTAAGTCGAATGCCATGAGAAATTTATTGAGAGATATAGGTGGGATAAAAATTATACCTTCATGCACTTTTATTTATTAGATTAACACATAATTCCTCTCAAGAATAGGTATATTGGTGGAGTTTGGTGAATGCAATTAAACATTATGTCAGTTGATAAAATAGGAACATGTAATTAGGTTCTTATTTATTCACATATTGAGTCCAAAATATATTCACATAATCAAATAATTCCAATTTAGAAACACATGATACATAAACATTTACACCAAGAATTTTATTCTTCCCAATTCTTCAAAACCATTGACCTTAGTCTAGAAGATAAAAAACCAAATCATGCTTTAGTTTCTGAAAGTCATTTTTAGATTGCTTGTTTTGGTCTAGACTATTTATCATTTAGAGTCCATTAAAAACCAAGTATAAAGTACCAAAAATGTTGATTCCAATTCAAAACTAACATTTTTACAATTTTCATTTAAATCCATGATCCTTTGTTAAATTCCAAGTGCCTCTCAAACCAAGCTCAAAATCTACTTTCAAGATTGGATTTAAGGACAATTAAATTATTCTTGAGTCTTGCCTATACTTGGTCTTGAGTTTTTTACTTTTTTATTTATTTATATTGTGTTATTTCTGTTATAAAAACTGAGTTTGACTTAGATCAGGGTCATTTTCCAATTCAATTTCCTTTTTAGACCTAAACCAAACTTAGCCTTGTTTCCAAATTTTACCTAGACCAAGTGTACCTTTTATTTTAAACCAAAATCCTTAGACTTAAGATTAGTTTTGAATTTTTTCCTAGACCAAGTTCATTTCCAAGCCCAAATAACATGTTCCTAGACCAAGACTTAGTTCAATTTCATTCTTGGACCTAGACCTAGTTTAATTTCAATTTAGTTTAGATATTTTCCTAGCCCAAGTTCAATCTTTCATTTTAAAATATCAAGTTTGCTTAGACCTAGATTTAGACATAGAAATTTACCAAGACCAAGTTACAGTTTCCTTTTTTAGAGGACTAAGTGTTCTTTCATTTTATTTTATAATAATTCATGGCTTTTAGTTTTCACATCAAGTTATTTTTTAGCCAAGCTTAAAAAGATTAAATCATTAGACCAAAATTTCCCAAGATAAAGAACATTGATTTATCCATGTATTAGTATACATGTAGAAAATATATGTAAATGTTATTATGAGTACATAATCATAATTTAACCTTTTGATTATGAGTCTTATGATTATAATGTAGTGTACGAGGTAGATCCATATCCTAGATATGTGCCCCCTAACACAAGATAGGGGTAAGACCAATTCACATAATACCTCATGAACACACCCCCTAATCTAGGATATGACTGAGATCTATTTACACATTACCTTACCAACATACCACCTAGTATGTAAATAGTCCAAAAATAACAACCATACCTTGTGACCATACCATGTACTACTAGTTATGATTCATATCTATTTGATCACCATATTTTAGAGAATAAATATAAAATTTGTGTTAGATTGTTTGAAGTAGGTGTCAAATTCCCATCATAATTCCCATATGAATGTATAAATTTATTATTTATAACACTTAGTCATGAACCTCTCATCAAACCATTTGATCAGGTCTCCTCTAGTCAAACTCAGGCCCTTATAGTAGCTCCTAACCAAAATCTTGTCACACTTGCTAAAAAAAGGGTCAAATTGCTCAATAATTAGTACAAATTAAACACACATATCAAACTTACTTTAATATAGATAATAAATTTAATGCCATGAACATTCCAAGTACACTGCTTATAGAGTAGCTCCATTAAGTTGACTACAAATTGACTTGTTAGGCTATTCCAATATAAATGTTAGTTCATTCACTCAAACCATGCTAGTTATGGACATGTTCAATGTTCCTATTATTGATGAAGAATCAATGGATTCTTTAAGAGAATATTTTCAAAACATGGTGGATAACACACAAGTGTTCCCCAATTTACACCAAATTAAGTCTAATGTAAAAAAGAACCTCTCTCTAAATAGTTCATAATAGATTCCTCCTTCAAATACATCAACTAGTTCACAACAACAAGGGATGAGTACATCTAGCTCACAACCCTAATGTGTTATTATCCATTCATAACCATATGCTTCCTCAAATACATAATAGGGAGAAAATAATAAATCATAGTCTAATACCCCACCATAAAAGGTTGTAACCAATGTTCATCCTCAATAGGTGCTAACTAATACCCCATTATAGTAGGTGGTGACCAATGTTCCACCTCAATAGGTGGTAACCAACACCCCACCCCAATAGTGATTGACAAGCATTCCACCTCAATAAGTTTAGACTAAAATTTTACCATATCAAGTGGTAAATCATCCACCTTGAGTTGTCTAATCAATAATGTACCCTTGTTAGTCAGCATCTTACAACTAGACAACAACAAATACCTAACATAAATAAATAACCAAGAAGCAATAGGTTTTCAACCAATAACAAGTGACCAACATATAAAAATACCTAATAGAAAATAATTACCTCACACCCAACGCATACATTATATAGGATATGTGTCTAATATTCAATAATTTCCATAATAAGGTTTTTAACCAACAACACCTACCTTTAATACAACATGGTCTAACTAACCATCAACATGTTCCCTTACAAACCAAACACATGAAATTAATTACCCAAAACTAAACAACTCTATTCATACCATAGTTCTCTCCAAGTCAAATCCACAGTATAAATCCCACCTAGATTGTTTACCAATAGCATGTACCATACCAAAAATATAACCCTAATAAATGGGTTTGTATTCTTAGTCAGGTAAAAAAATAAATGAGTAATCTACCATATTCCATTATTCCATATACCCTAGTCAAGATAATCCACCTCGGACCACTAAACCATAACTATCCATTCCTTCTCATCTAGCACCCCTATCCCAAAAATTACAACAAATGAAGGATGTAATTTTAACTCTTTAGACAAGAAAGAACATAGGAAATAAATTCAAGTTAGATAAAATATTTTCATACCCATTCAACTTGGATTACCTTTAAATACCATTTCCTTCAGTTTTTGAGTTGTCAAAGTTTGATTAATATAAAGGTAAAGCTGACCTAAAAGATCATCTAAAATAATTTTATGTTACTTACCAGGTAGTGGCCTTCAACAAAAAAGTTTTCATTTCCCTTTTCCTTATGGTTTAGTTATACAAGCCTTGGAGTGGCTTCTCCAAGTTCCAAAGAATTATGTGCATAATTTTAATGATATATCAAAAATGTTTATGTAATAATTGTTGTATAATATTGAACACAATATTACCATGGTTGATTTGGGCAAATCTAAATAAAGGAGTGGTGAGAGTTTCTCAAACTAATTATAATAATGGAGGGAAATTGATATCCATTTTACACATAATTTATCAAAAAATTAGTAGGAATCTATATTCACCCATAATTTATAAAGTGATATTTCCTATCACTTTGAGCCTTAGTGTGCCCACACAAGTTGTGAGGTATTTTGACACACCAACTTAGGTAGGGGTTTTTAGTCCCTTCCTCTACTAAAAGGAGACTTATGTGAACAAATCCCCCTAAGGTATTAGCCACTAGGTCTTGGTTTGTAGGGTAATCCAATCAATTCATTGTGACCATACCATGTCAAGGGTATTATGGGTATATTTCAAATAGATCAAGATCTATTAACATAAAGAGCTTATTCCTGAGGAACTAGTAGAAAGATTTAAATGTGAATAAACAGTTGATTAAAAATAAAATTTTCAATTGATTATATGTAAAAAAATGTGTAAGTTAGAAATATATAAGATTATGTAATTAGTATAAACATTAAACTTAGACTATAACCCAAAAACTAAACTAATCTAAACTAACAGAATAATGAAATAAACAAAAGAGAGAGAAGAGTAGGGAGAAAGAGAAAAAGAGAAGCCACTTTATAATGTCATCTAACCTAGTTCTATTGGATAGATAAATCCTTAAATAACTAATCCTTGGTTGAGCTAGACCTAGCATAACTCTAACTAAGGATAGTGTAAGAGTTTGTGGATCAAAGTAGTAGAGCCAAAGAGGAAAATAGGGTCACCATATACATGCAAAAACTAAATCTATCAAATGACAAATATTTAAAATTATATATATATATATATATATATATATATATTAGAGATCATTTTGGATTCATAAAATGCTTAGTGAGATATAGACCTAGATTCTAAATAGTCTGGACTCAGAAAACTAATCTATAAATTAGGGAAATGAATGAAAGGAAATGACTGGTCAACTACTCTATCTCTAAAATTAAAATATATAGTTGGGCATAGTCTTTTCTAATCCTAAAAATAATATCCAAAGCATAATCCTCTTAATCCTAGAAAAAATAACAACCTTTATTACATCAAAGACTCAATATTATATAGGCACGCATGCTTGAGTTAAAAATTAAAATTAAAATTCACTCACTAAAGGGGTGATTACAAAAATCATCAATGTAATAGGAATAATGTGGTTGAGCAAGCAACTCAAAATATCTAAAATATTGAAGTCATGCTTAGAATTTATGTAATTGAACCATGCCTCAATTGAATTCTATCACCATGATAGCTATTTTTTATGATATGTTGCATGACATTGTTGATGTTTATGTCTATGATATTTTGGGTAAATCTAAGACTTGTGGAGACCATCCATTAGTACTTAAATTAATATTTAAAAGACTTCATGATTATAAAGTTAGTATTAACCATAAATAGTGTTTTTTATATCACTTCAAGAAAATGAATAGGCTTCATTATCTCTCATAAGGGAATTGAAGTTGATCCATCTAAGGTTAAATCCATTATTCATATGTTGCCTCTATCTACTTTGAATTAGATATATAGTTTGTAGGGAAAAATATAGTCCATCATAACTGGGTAAAAAATTCCATCCATTTACCCACTTTTTGAAAAATGGCACCACCTTTTCATGGAATGCTGATTTTCAAATGGCCTTTGAACAGTTGAAGCAATAATTGGCCAATCCATTTTTTTTAATATCACCCACACCATAAAATCTATTACTATTTTATATCATTTTTAACTAAACATGCCCTAGGGTAACTTTTGGCCTATCATGATGAGTAAGAAAAATAACACATAGTATACTATCTGAACTACACATTGGTTGCATATGAGCACATCTATACACTAATAGAGAAATCCTATTTGGATATGGTATTTACAACATAACATTTATATCACTACATGCTTAATAATAATATCATTGTCATCACTAAGGTAGATCAACTAAAGTATATACTATTAAAAATAGATTTATAGGGCCGCATGGATAAGTGGATCATGTTTTAAAGTTAATTTGAGATTTAATATGATTAATCAAAAGGCCATCAAGGAATAAGGACCTACAGATCAATTTTTTAAACATCCCCTTTATGACACACAACCACTCAATTTTGAGTTTCTAGATGATTCTATCATGAATATATTAAAAGCACTTCCTGAAGAATAGGAGTGGAAACTTTATTTGTATGGTTCCTTCACATTTTTTGGATGAGGAGAAAGAATTTTATTCATAACACTACAATGGGATATAACTATCAAGTCCTTTTATATCAGTTTTCCTTATACCAATAACATGGTTGAGTATGACGCACTCATTATAGGGATTTGTCTGGTGGTATAATAGAATATCCAACACTTTTTGGTTAATGAATACTCTCAACTTATTATCAATTTGATCAAAAACAAATTTTAGACTAAGGATGAGAAGATTGTGATTTATAAAGCCATGGTAGATACTCTCAAACAAAAAACTACCCATCTTCAATTTGAGCATATAACTCAAGCTAGTAATAGAACAATGAATGTTATGGGAAAGATTAGTTTTGTGATCTATATCATAGATGAGGCCAGAGAATATCAGTTCCTTGTTGGACATATTCAAATCCCTATTCATGAACATTTAACTATTAAAATGATTTGTGATATTATTGGTCCCATTTATTCTTGGTATTCTAAACTATATGATTACCTTCATGACCAAATCATCCCACATAACCTTTCTCTAAAAATAAAAAAATATTTATTATTCAAGTCTCTCTTTATACATTACTATGTACTAGTTATTCTTGTCCAATATCAATGGGGCTATCCTTGCCGAAAATTTACTATGTACTAATTATTTTTAGCCAACTATGGAAGTTGATGTTATCTCATATGTTAACAAGTGAGTATAATTCCATAAGAATAATAATATAATACATGCTCTAGCCTAAACACTCAAACCAATGACTATTACATGTTAATTTTAAATGTAGGGACTCCACCTCATAGGAAATATTAATCCTACATCCTCTTATGGTCATAAACATATCCTTACCATTACTAAATATTTCAACAAACGGGTGGAATCCATTCCCCTAAATTATGTGATCGATAAAGAAAAATCTAATTTCATTTTCAATCACCTATTTTAATTATACGGCATTCCCTCTAACCTTATATCTAATAATGATGGCTCATTAAGAAATAAGGATGTATAAGATCTTTTTCCCCAGTACCAAACCACCCAAATAAATTCCACTCCATACTTCTCACAAGGCAATGACCAAGTAGAGGAATCTAATAATACCATTATAAAGATCCTTAGGAAGAGCATCAATGATATTGGTTGCAATTGGCACTTAAAACTATTTCACACCCTATGGGCTTACCATACCAATTTATTGAATCCAACATGTGCCACACCTTATTCCCTAATCTATAGCACTGAGGTCGTTCTTCCCATCAAAGTTGAGTTTCCTTCTCTACACATTTAACTATAACATATACTTGATGATGAGGATTATATATTAGTATATTTTCAAGAGTTAGAATTACTAGATGAAAAACAAATGGCATCCTTGAATAGTATCTAAACATATCAAAATCAGTTGTTTGGTCAATATAATAAGCATGTAAGGCACATAAAATTTGAGCTTGGTGATCTTGTACTCAAATAAAACTAGAAAAACACTAATGTAAAATGCCAAAAAAGAGAATATTTAAGTCTAATTGGTTAGTATCCTATGTTATTATTTATATATATGGTTTTAAGGCATATAGGTTGGTTATGCCAAAAGGATAAAACTTGATTACTGATTAACATAATGCATCTCAAGAACTTTTTATCTTGAGGGAACTAAAATATTATCTATGAGGATCATTTACTTCATATCATAACATATACTTATTTATACCATGCCATGTTACTTTCCCATCATGCCCTTACTATTTACCTCAGTTTTTATTTTCTCCCATTTCCATTTTGATCTTAGTTTAGATCTATTAGTACTTCATATAATGCTAGTGGTTGTATTTAGATGTAATTTCAATAGATAATTTAGACTTAGTAATATTGAATGTATTATTTAAACCATAATATCTTTGATAAGTATGATACTAATCTAGGTTCTATATCATTATACCTTGTCATACCATTATTTTTTACTTGTGTCATTTGTTTCTTCACAAGATTATTTTTATTTAGTCTAATTCCTCACTATAGGGTGAATTACAGTGGCTTGAAGTCTATTTGGACTATGTAAGAAGTGCTTAGTAATTTATGAGGTAAATTCAATAACCCCTATTCCAATTCTCTCACTATTTTTTGAATAACCTAAGCAAACACTCTCTCTATTTTTTTTATCAATCTAAGCTAACACTCTTGCCATTTATGAGAAACCTAAGTCAACACTCTTTTAGTTTTGTGAGTAATATTTACCTTATGCTCTTACCATTTTACAAGTCACTTTTGTGGGAATTATGCATTTGAAATTAATGCACTAATGAACCCTCAGCTTCTCTTATGCTCTTATTGTTTTTAAAGTAAGCATTACTTGATAAAAGGGCATTGTGCATTTGATACACTCCACTTCTTGTTCCCATTACTGAAACTCTCTCTCTCTCTCTCTCTCTCTCCATTTTGTGAGTATGTCATTCCTATTTTACTATATAATTTATATATTTTAGTTATCTTAATTTTACTTCTCTTCCCAATTCCTAGGAGAACTAGATTTGGCTTGAATTCCATGTTGGTCCTGGTGTCCATGGGAATATGTAGGCAACATAAACTTTCCTAGGGCATTTATAGTCAACTCAACCACCCCTTCATTATTATTCTATTCCCCCTTTCCATTATTATACCATAATACCTATTCCATTGTTCCTTATATCCTAAGGGTAACCTTTTGTCAAGTGGAACACTTATCTTACACATGCCTAAAAAATTTCATTAAGTAGTTTTAGCTCACTAACTTTTTTCTATTTTTTGTTTATTACATTTTCCTTAGATTAATTTGTTTATTGCATATACTTTAGATTAGTTTTTTTTTTTTTTTGCATTTGCCTTAGAATAGTTTGTTTATTGCATTGTATCATGGGTATTTTCTTCATTTTATTAACCTTTAGTTATATGTTTTATTTTTGTTTATTTTGAGTGTTTTATGTCCAAGGATAATTAGTTTATTCTTGAGTCTTGCCTATACTTGGGCTTGAGTTGTTTACTTTTTGTATTTACATTGTCTTATTTCCTTTCATTTGTTTTTTTACTTTAGATTATGATTTCATTGGTTACTTAGGTTTTTATTTTTTTGTTAAGTTTGTTTATTTTTAATTGGTTGTTGCCTAACTTAATTTATTGTGCCTCCATTTTCCGTAATTTCCATAGGTTTATTAAATTATGTTTACACTTAAGTCTTGATTCGTTATATCTTGTACTTGAGTTATGAGTATTTTTATATAATCATACACTTAATTTATTGAATTGTATTTACATTTGGGATTTGATTTATCATATATTACACCTAAGTTGTTTATACTTGCATTTATATTAACTTTTTACATGCTTAAGACATACATTGTTATTAAGGTTTGCTTGTAGCTATGATGCATAATGTCCCATGCTATAACAAAAATCAAGGAAATAAACTATCAGAAAGTTGTGCAAAAAATATTTCTCCTTATTCACAAGAAGAATACCCAAATAATCCAAACCAATTATAACCAAATCATAATGACTATACTATGTTCTAATGATGATGTGTATCTCCAAATAAGCATATATCACAAGTCGTAAACATGAATAGATAAATACATTCCAACATCTCATATACATGACATACCCATGGTAAATGAAGAATAATACATCACATTTACTATCATATACATGCTTGAATGGAAAATAAACATCAACATTTCAAATTAATCACATGCTAGTTAGGACATTCATATTTGTACTAGCATGTCCCCCAGACTTATACTATTCTTCCATGCTAGCTCATTACTAATCCATATTATGGGTTATTAGTTTGATCTCCCTTTTCCAATTCACCCTATTAGGGAAAATTATTTTGACCCATCTATTTTATCAAATGATTAATTTACCCTACTAGGGTAAATCATTGTGCTAATGCTTAAAACTACCTTATTGGGGAAAATAATTATTTAAACCTATATTACTATTAAACCATGTTGATTTCATCTTTTTTATGGCCTATTTAACGACACAATTTACCACTATATCCCTCAATGGGGCTTCCAAGGTTCATAAGCCACCATCTAAGGCATCAACCTATGCTTATTGGCTCATAAAAACCTATGTTTTCAGCACATCATTTTTCAATCATTAAACTTTTCTTCTTAATGGCCTTTTCATTTATTTAAAATATGTTATTGTGTTTGTGTCTCACAACACCTATGAAAATAGGGGAAAAATGTAGACACTCTTTTTTGGCAACATTCATGTCTAAACAAACATCAGATTAATTTATAGAAAATAATACAAATTAAGCTTTAATATCAGTAAAATGCCCAAATTCATCTATACACTTGGTGTTTATACTATGAATAATATTAATACATAACTATTAAAGATGATACACTATACATAATAACTCTCATTAATTAATCCTTATTAAAATTAAAAATCATCAATTTTGACCAATTGTGAAGGACAACCATGTCAAAATTAAAAATTAAAAATTAACCTAATCAAAATTGATCAAATGATTAAAGCCAAATAAATGGTTATTTAAAACACTCATTGATAATTAGTGAATTTATAAAAATATAAATTCATAAAATTCACCCAAATTATCCAAAAAAGATGACATCTTGCATGACATAGGTTGAAAGTTATCAAACACTTAAATTTTAATGCAAACAAATATCAATTTGTGTAAGTCATGCCTCATAAGAGAAATATTAATTACCTCATTTATGGACTTGGGCCTCCAAAATTGACTTTATTTGTGGTCACACATCTTAATATTAAGATGGTCACAAATTAGTCACCTCATTTCTGAAAACCTATAAATAGGACGATCCTCACATACTTTAAAGGGATATCTTTGGGGTAATATTATTATATATAAATACCTATAGAAAGATTCACCAATCAATACATGTCATAAAAAAAACCAAGGTAAACAAGGAATGATACACATTCACCATTGATGAAGACTCTTTGCCTATAAAGCTGAGCACAATCCCCCTAGGCCAACATATAATTTAAATTCACAAGGAAGGCAAAGAATGTTGCTTTTATCTTTGTAGTGTTTGCTATTTTATTATTATTTTATCCCCCAAGTATCTAGGATTATAATTATAGTCTTCAATTTATTTTTCATTATTTTCACTCTAATATCACATAGACTAAAATTATCCTTGATTCCATAATTATAGGGCCAATGTTATTTTATCGTTGGGGGCCAATCTACCAGTTGGGGTCTAATTTTTGTATGGAGGGTGACCCTACTACCAACTTCATATCATAATGTAGGTGTTTTTGCATAAATACATTCTTACAACCTTCACTACAATGCATGTGGGATTAATATCTCAAATGTTTGTAATGAGAGGTGCCTAAACTAATTTATGAAAGATCATGCCATAATGTTGTAACCTTCTAAGCATCCAAAAAATTACCCAACAAAGTCAATGCCAAGTTTTGATTCCAAGATGGTCTCTTTGACTAGTTCACAAGCCAACCAAACAAAGGTTGGTCTCAAAGACCATTATACAAGTTATTAAACATGTTATTTTAATTTATTTTTATTCCATTCTTAATGTATAGGGGACTAAAAAGCTGAGTATGGCATGGGAAAAGGTGTGGGGGATGGGATTCAGACCCAACACCTCCATTGACCTATTTTGGGTCTTAAGACTATGCCACACCCTTTTATTAGAAATTAAAACTAAATATTAGATATATATGCTTGATTTTAAGGTTTTTTAAGCCTAAAAATAAGTTATTTTATGTTATTTTAACCCTTATATACATGGAAAAAAGGGATAAGGCTTAACCAATGAACCACTAGACTTTGAAATATTATAAAAAGAAGGAAAGAGTTTTTGAAATGTAATTTTATAAGCCCTTTGTAAGGATATAATAATTGAGTGTTGTTTATATTACAAGGAGGAAATATTGAAGTTAAGATATTATAGAGTGACTTAATAGATATAGAGGCAAATTTATTACAATATGAAGATATTATTTAGATGTAAAGAAGATTATACAAGGATATGTTTTCATCATTAATCAATCCATTCAAGTTCTTTTCAGACCTAGAGACATAACCCAACATGGGTGAACCTATCAACTTGGGTTTACATATTTTATATATTTTTATCATTTACTTTCTATTTATTATTAGTTTTAACTACATGATTTAAATAAATTAAGGCATTTTAAACATAAAATATGTGAAATTGAGAAAAATGTTATAAGTATTTATAAAAGGTGAAGTAGATAAAGTTTGCACTTATAACCAATTTTGGATCAATACCTTCCCAATTCCATTAACCAGGCCAATATAGTTTTTTTATATCTATTGGTAACACTACCTTGTTATTATATTGGTAATTCCATTATTATATATTTTTTTAGATAACTATCTCTGCTAGGTTGATACAATATTTTTTCTAGACTCGATAACTGACTATATTGGCTAGCATGATACTATTTATTTCATTTGATCAAGATTTTTACAAATTTGATTTCTAACCTTTTTCATCATGATGTCACCTCTTAGGATTTTTAATATGAGACTAAACCCATTATAATTTTTCATGAGTCACTCTTTCCTACCTTATGTGACCACTAATTGATTAAATTCTTCATGGTGCAACTATATTACACATTTTCTCATGGTTGAAGATCCTAAAGATAGTCTTCCCACTTAATATATTACTCATAATAGGACATAATAATATCCATATGTTCCTCCCATTGATGATGATTCCTATGAGGATACTAATCACATCTATTTTAACACTCCTAACATTGACAATATCCCAATGATAATATTCCTGTTTATGACCATAATGGTCCTTATTACTAGGGTTAAGTCCCTAATTATGACACTTATAGTTGGAAAAAAAAATTATCCTCCCATATTTAATGATCCTTATGAATATATTAATTATACCACATTCACCACTTCTCACATGGGTTAAAATAAATATCACGACTTTATCATCTATGATGATGGTTATAATGGAGATAAATATGCTATCATTATAATAGATGTTACCATTAATGATTATGACATGGAAACAAATCCCTCTTATGATTTTTCCATATTTATAAATCCCTACTACAAATTAAGAAATGATGAGCATTGTTTCCTTGATGTATACCCACCCTTTACCCCAACCTTTGAATGCCTTATAAGAATCAGTCATCAAACCTCCACTTATATTAAACCATTTTTTATCAACTCATTATCTTATGAAGAACACCTAATTCATATTCCTAACACATTATGGATTATATGTGATTATGATCCTTAAGCCTATATTAAAATTCATGACTATTTCAATTCAACCTCTTCCAACCTACATAAACCACCAAAAAATCCACTTCTTTCTAATAGTATCATCCTACCTGGTATTGTTTAGTTTTAAATTATTTATAGTCAATTACACCCACCATGACCCATAATTTGTTGATATATTTCAATTTATTTAATTTGAATATATTGACCTAACCAATATAGTCCATTTTATTCCTATTTCATTAAACTATATTGACTTTCTTGATATAGTCCATTTGAACCCCATTTCATTAGATTACATTGACCTAGTTGATACAATATATTTCATCAAACTATATTAACTTAGTTAAAATATTTCACTTGTGTCCTATTTATTCAAACTATGTCCACCTAGCTAATTTATTTCATTTCTTTTTTGTTTCACTAGATTATATCAACCTAGGTAATATCTCATTTCACTCCTACTCTACTACATTATATCTACCTAGCTGATAAAGTTCATTTTAATATTATTTATTAAAAATATAAACACCTAGCCTATACCATACATCACAACTTTTAATCACCTCGCAAAGGTTCTAACACTTCCTTAGATGTAGAATTCCCTATTTTAATATAGATTAAAAAAAAATTGATATTTTTACTAGGCCTATCAATCTTGAGGTTAACTCCAATGCACCTGCATCCCACAGGTTGGAGTATATTTTGATTCTTACCCTCTTCTTTTTGTATATGTTATGAATACCTTTTATGCACACCATATTTTTACTACACATATTTTGGAACCTTGTGTTTACCACCCCTTTCTTATTTAAGTATTTAGGGCTTATTAAGATGTCCATCCTTTACTTTATGCACAATATGGAGGAATCTTACAATACCCATCATAATTCTCTTAATTTATTGATTAATCATCCTTACCATGATTAATAAATAACAAAACTTTCACATCTTAAAACAAAAAAAAATAAGTTTCAAGAAACTCTTCAATAAAAATATGATCACATCTCACATGCTCTTCTTTGATATGATTGTTATCATATACTTTGTTTCATCTTTTCTCTCATGTTTCTTTTTTTCATGCATTTTATTTCTTAATATCATTTTAATTACACCATTTATTCATTTTTAGTTATTTGTTATCTTACAATTGGCCTTATTTTCCTTTGTGAATCTTAGGTATCACCATCAAATTTTATATCATTTTATAGTGGACCTTATTTTACTTTGTGGATCTTAGGTATCACATTTAGGTTTTATATCATTTTATAAACAATGTTAGATTCCCTTGTGGATATTAGGTATTACCTTAATTTTTTTGTACGTCATGCTTAGTGTTATGTTTATATTCTATTGAGATAACATTTATTTTAGGTCTTACTTTGACTCTCTTATTACAATTTAGCATTTTTATTATCTACACACGTTTAGGTCCTTTTATTTCACATTGTCCCTAGTACTTATCTTTTTTCCTTAGGTATTTTTTCTATTTTACACCTCTAGGTTTTTTAGTTTGTGTATTGAAATATAACACATAGAGAATATAACAAGGCATTTATCACAAATTTCCATACTTTATAGTAAACCATTGTCTTCTTTTTAATTATTTGGTCTATTCTGTCATTACATACACACTTTGGGTCTTTAATATAATTTTTATATTTTAATTATGCCTTTCATATTTTTTAGTTTCTAAGTTGCATTATAGGGAATCAACCAGGCCCTCTTTAAAAATTCCAATCATTTAATTCCTAGATTGCTTTTTTATCCCAACCTTAACTAGGTATCTTCTTATAAAGATAAGTCAATGGTCATGACTATTATTTTGATTCATTTAAAATTAGTCATATTCACTTGTACTAAAGCTATAATATTTTATCTTCATTTCTTCATTCATATTTCACCTTTTTCTTATGATCATTCTCATACCTACCTATCATTTTACCATTTTCATTTACACATTTTTTATGATTAGGATAATCCAATGATTCTATGATCATTTCCACCATTCCCTATTTTATAATTTCCTTTTGAATTCACCAAGGTAGGTTTCAACATTTCACTCTTTTATAAGGTGTAAGTATAGTATTTTTAGGCACCATGGTCTCGAGGTTATCATCCTCAATAGATAAGTGTAATATCTCTTATGATAGTCATATGTAACACCCATGTTTTGTATTTCCAAATATATATGGAGGAAAAAATAAAAATAAAAATTATTTAATAACTATATCATAAGAAAAGGAAATTTTAAAATAAATTTACAATATTAAAAGTTAGATCACACCAAAATACTTTATATTTATTTGGCATGTCTCCTAGTCTAGTCAAATATGAAAATCCATATTTGGCCTCATGTTAGAGCCAAGGTCCATTAGGGTGTGGCATGCTAGTATACTATGGTAGGAGGTATCAAACTATCATATCATCATATCATCATACATTTTAGTGCCATTGACTTTCTTTTAAAATTAGCTAATATTTATAGTAGTTTGACGACTCTATAAGGAGACTTGACGAGAAGAAAACATGTTTTTGGAAGGTAGTATCCTTTAATTTTTCATGCATATAGTATTCATGGGATGATATTTGTAATTAAATTGTTAGACCATTTTTTTTCTTATTATATGTTGTTTCTTAAGTCCTTGATGTTGATAGTTCTTAGTCTTGCCCACTTGCTTTTAGTGTATCATATTTGCTAACGCTTTATACATCACCTATGTAGCACCTTGCATCATTTCATATATACCATATCATTATAGATATTACTTTGATGGATATCATGTTTTTTCATCACATCTCCTCCAATATAGCTTAATATTTTCCTTTTCACCTTTATAATGCCACTTGGATTTTCAATTTTTGAGTCACATTGTAAGACCTTAGGGAATAAACAAGGAATTTATTAAAAATGCATATCACTATTTCTTGTCATTCCATTTATATCATAATTTTCATTTAATTATATGGTTTTGTTTTCCTATGTCACATTTCAAAATGATAATTGATTTTTAGTTTTCACTCATTAGACTTTTTTATTTCATTTTCCATCATGTTCTTGATGTTAGAGGTAAAATAACTTTGGGGGGTGAATTAGTGATGATATATAATCCAATTCAATTCCCAACTCTTAAACATTCATAATACATCAACTTGATCAATCAACATAAACATGAAAGAACATACATAAAAATCATACATAAGAGCATACATCACATGAACACATCATATATGTGGGAAACCCTCTTAGGGAATAAAACCCACTAAACCCTACAAGATGGAAAAAAATCTTATTAAACAAGATACAAAATTTATACCAACACCAACTGATCAAGTAACATCCATCCCTTAGTTTAGTGAGACACCAATCCCACAAGGAGCTATTGCTTTTGTCTAGTTGAGAACCCATAATAACTAGACCTTTAGAAAGATTTACCTTGAAAGGAGGAACCAACCCCCTAGGTAACTAAGCACCTACTTAGATAACTAAAAATATCACCTTGAACACTTTTTTCTAATTTTTAATTGATCATGATCACCTTTGTCTGCACTCTTCACCTCCAATTTCTCTCAAGTTGCTTTTAGGGCTAACTTGCTTAAATTACCTCTTCTAAGTTCATAAAGTCCAATGACCTATGATTCCTCCTACATAAACTTGATCACATAAACATGTATGATATTCCTCACACTCTATTTGTCCTTATTAACATGTACCTTGACTTTCAAATTTTATACTATTCACTTGAATCCACACAAGTGTAACTAGCATAATTATTTTGAATAGACCTTGAACTTATACCACTCTCTTCCTTTAACCCATCTTGGTTGGCCAAGATGATTTACATATTTGAACCACATTTGAAATATTTCCTCATACATGTTACATATAATAACCACACACTCTTTAGGCCATCCAATACATCATTATTCCCAAACCACCATTAGGTCTTGGTGAGACCTAAAACAATTAGGCCTTCATACTCACACATTACATGTGAGACTAACTGGACCACCTTCATCCTTTACCAATACTTTGAAAACATCAAAAATATCTCCAATATCTCCTTTATAACTTCCTCATAGTTCTACACCAAATATAACACCAAGTAAACACTTGAACCTAATAATTAGGTCTCCTTGCTCTTTAGGCCTTCAAACATAGAAAAACATAGTCTTAAACTTTTGAAGCTATAGCTAAAATATTTTACATATCCATATGATCAGATCATATGGGTGAACTATTCAGGACCTTTTCAACACCTCCATTTTATTTATAAACTTCAATACAAATTCTAAGTACTTAAATCAACTCTTTTAAAATGACCACTCAGATTGGTAATAAATAGTCAAAATATAGTCAAGCTATTTTGACTCTCCATATCTGATTAAGGGTATATAATGAAAATAAATGATTTATTATAATATTATGAGAATTATACATATAAATAATCATTATTTACCTCAACTCTATGGAGAACACCTTCAACTATATCCTACAACATGGTCACTCAAGCTACCAATGCATTCAGTCAAACAAAATCAACTTATAAGCAATTGTTCACACTAAATATGGATTGGTAAAACTTTATATATATATATATATATATATATATATATATATATATATATATATATATATATATATATCATTCATGGAGTATAAAACACTCTAAAATATTTATTTCATCTCTAAACATCAAAATAATATCAATAACTCTTCAATTATACTTATTGGGTCACTTACACAACATGGTCAAACACACAATAGACTTTGGAGCTCAATATATTTGACTATGAAAACATTCAAATCTTATAAATCACTTATATAATCCAAATTTAAGTCCTCTTAAAATTTTATTCTTACATAACCTTGAAATTCATCTTAAATCAAGAGATATAAGTAAAATACCGAGCACTAGTTTTTCCTTTGTTAAATTCAAATGCCAACAGTCACTATATAAACGTTAAACATAAGACACTTTGACCTCATCTCATGATCCATAGAAACTTTGAAAAAATATACACCATTGATATCCTCATAATTATCCTAATCTTTACCTTGAAATAGTCATCATTTATCTTTTATTCGAGCTTCCATGATTGTGTTACTTGGTAGCTCTATGTGCCTTTTGCACATTCTACAGCCAACCACCAATGAAGTTCTACCACTTGGCAGATTTACATGTCTTATAAGCACATTGAATATTTTAATCCAATGATATTCTTCCACTTATAATCCCCACATGAAATTTTTACTATTTTAATCATCCATTGGATCATAATATGCAAAATCACATGCTCACTATTGTCTCTATCTGATAGGTTTCACGCTCACATTTAGATCTACTACTCAAACTCTGTGATTATGACAAATGTAACTAGCACATGAAATATTATAATATTTTACATATTGAATAAATATGTACCATTAGATCATAATATGGATGATGAATTCTCACTGTTATATCTACTGATTAGTTGACTTCATACTTCAATATAGTTAAACTTGATGGTCTCTGGCCCATCACAGTCTACAAGAGCAACTTTGAATTTTTATAACTTAAGCTAAAAAACACTTAAAGAGTCCAAATATTTAGGGTAACTTAATGGTACTATAAAAAGTATCTTCATGAAAACCTTTGACCTTATTTGACTTTGTAAGTACCTTTATTAAATGCACAAACTTATTAGTTCATTCATATTTGCATGATGTGCAATGATGGTCTGGCTTCTCTTAAGCTAGAATATGCATGTTCCTCATTCCAAAAGATCAAATGACACAACATAACTTCATCAAGACATCTATCTATGCCTCAAAACTTCTTATTTATCCTTATAGACCTGTATATGTGCCATATACTCTCAAAGCTATCAATCTAATCACTTTGTCATTAATTCACTATGAATCATGTTCTCTTTGACATAAATGATAACCTAACATTAATAACCATGCTAAAAAATCTCCCCCTTTGTCAATGATGGAAAAACACAATCAAAATGATTTCTCACTCATTTGAAATCCTTTATTATGATATTTCTCCCCCTTTTACATTAATGACAAAGGGTCTCTTCCTCAACATGCCAAAAATCATTCCTCAACATCATGTATGCATTCAAATACTATTTAAGATGCTCATGATACTTATATACTTTGAATCATATGAATAAGTTGTTCCCCCTTTGACATGTACCAATATGAACTTGGACTTATCTAGTCTTTGGACTTAACAAACTACTCATAGAGCTTCGAAACCTCACCCTAACATCAAGCTCCATCTCATGTCTTCTATTATTTGGCATACACCAATTTGTACTTGGGATTATCTGATCATTAGACGTATCTACCTATATGACTTAAAATCTCTCTTTGTTTATGCATTATTATTTAATACCTTGTCAAAAAATATGACTTGGTGTGATCGAGTCATCATATCAATCCTCTTAAATTCACAACTATAGCAGAATTCTTTATATCTCCACCATGACTAGAACATCTCACTTATGATCCCCCTCACACCATGCTTCACCTAGATCATGACAAATTCAATAAGTCTTCTCAATGAGATAGGTCTGTCAGTAATTATTGAACACTATCCACATGTTAATAAAAAATCTTATGGAAACATCTTATCTTCAAAATATTGTGACCTCCATGGAATACACAACTTATCATCTATAGAACTCTAATACCTTCATGATATCAAATATATGACAACACATTATCCTCATACTCCATATCAACCTTGTCTTTAGTCTTTATATGCAATTAATAACTCACCATCCTTGATTATACACTTGGAAACCTCCATTCTCTTCATGTAGACCTTCAAACCCAACATCTTCAATCTTCACCATTTGACCAACTAGACCATATTTTAGATTTGATCAAAACTTATACTTTATGATCACTATTTACAAAAATATCTTATCATGTCCTTCCATAGTAAACCAACACATCTTCTTATGACTTTTCTTATCCTACAACATCAACCAAAGATCAACATTTGTTTTCAAGTGTCTCCTTAAATCATAGATAGAGACACCCTAACCCATAATGTTATAAAACAATGTGAAACTAAGAGTTATCCATAACTCCTCATATTCTTTTTCCTCCTTGGTCATATGATACTAATAGTTCTTCTTCTTCTTAGGCTTAAGAGAAGAAACATTCTCATCTACTACATAATATCCTTTTCTTTGAAGCATGCATTGATAATAAATGGAGACAATAAATATTCATGATATACCTTTTTCATCTAAAGAAAGAACCTCATCACTAGGCATTGACAATTGATGTTTTTTGCATGAAACTTGTTCAATAATATCAAGATGTTTACTTGTATCCATACACACCTTAGAACTAGCCTCAACTATCACCTTGGTATTTCCTTTGAGCTAAGCACAAACTAACTTTTGATTCTACTTTTCTATCTAGACATATGACACATTCTCTTGGCATTATTGAACCTTCTTCACATATGATTCCTCTTTTCCTTTAGCAGGTAGTCCTCATTGATATTTTGACCCAATTGAATTAGTTTTCTTAGTTTTCACTTCCTTAGGTTTCCATACCAAGGATTGACCTTTATTGAGCACTCTAGAATGGCCATGCACCTTCTTATGACTTATGAGCTTGACTTTACAATATCTTGAAACATGAGAAACTTGATGACAACAAAATCAAATAACATAATTCATATCTTTTGCGTGATGAATATTACAAATCTTAGCAAACATATGATCTTGTCTCTTAGGTTCATTATTCTCAATTTTTATTGTCTTAGGTCTCCATACATGGGTTAGTCTTTTTCCATGCATTATGGGGTATAATATATCAATATGTCCCATGTTATGACAATTATAACACCCTATATTATCCATACCTCTAGCTGACCATCGTCTCTTCCTTTTATAGTTTCTTACCTTATGACCAAACATATGACAAACATAAAAATGATCATTAAAATATCTTTCATACTTCATGAAACTTGGTTTCTTGATGGATATTTTCTTGTTTATATTGGTGCTTGCATCCTTCTTGTCTTGAGCTGACCTCTCTTACTCTTTCTTAGTCTTGTTTACCTTGACAACAAATTTCTCATGTTCATCCTTCAATGAATCTATTTTGGTCTTCAATTGAATGCTCTCATACTCTTTATCTCTCATACTTGAACTTACAGCCTCTAATTAAATTTTGAGAACTTATATAGTATCCTTGTACCTCTTATATTCTTTAGCCATGTCATCCTTTAATCTATATGCTTACTCTTCAATAATATTTACAAAATCAAGATTGGAATTTTATTCATCATACTCACCTTGATTTGAACTCAACTTCACATTTTTCTCTTCTAACTATGTTTTGAGAGTATGCATTATTCCTCTTTTAAACTCATATTAGTCTTTGTAACCCTTAATTTATCCTCAAGATCTTGCATGCTCATCTTATCTCCTTTGATTATTTCACTTAATCTCTCAAATCAGGTTTGAATATGACTTATCTTTTCACTATGTTTCATGAACTATTCATTAAGTTCTTATGGCCTCATCTCATGTTAATCATCCTTGGAATTAAAATTACTCTTCCTAGTCTCAATATGAATAATTTATTCTTCAAGACTATTGACGATTGATCTCAACTCAAGATTTTATTTCCTCAACTGCTTAGCCATCTTTGTACCTTGGATCACCTTCAAGTGGTTAAAATTTCATATAAGGTCCTACTCTGATACCAATTATTAGAGGTACAATAAATAAGAGTGGGGGTGTGAACCAGTGATTTTATATAATCCAATTCAATTCCCAAATCTTAAGAATTTAGCATACATCAACTTGATCAATCAACATAAACATGAAAGCACATACATCAAAAGCATACATCACATTACCACATCATATATGTGGGAAAACCTCTTGAGTAGAAAAACCCACTAAACCTCACAAGATGAATTATGATCTTATAAAATGAGATCCAACATTTAGACTAGCATTAACTAGTCAAGTAACACCAATCCCTTAGTTTAGTGAGACACTGATCCCATAAGGAGCTATTACCCCTATCTAACTAAGCACCCACAACAACTAAACCTTTAGAAAGATTTAACTTACAAAGAGAAACTGACTCCCTAAGAAACCAAGCACCCAATTAGCTACTTAAACATATCACCTTGAACACTTATTTCTACTCTTCAACTGATGATGATCACCTTTGTCTGCACTCTTCACCTCCAATCTCTCTCAAGTTACCTCTACGGCTAAGTTACTCAAACTACCTCTTCTAGGCTCATTAGGTCTAATGACCTATGATTCCCCCTATATAAAATTGATTAGATAAAAATGTATGATATTACTCACACTCTAATGATACTTACTAACTTATACCTTCTCATTAAAATTTTCTCTTCTTCTCTTGAATCCACACAAGCATAATTAGCACAATTAGTCCAAATAGACATTGCACTTATACCAATCTCTTCCTTTAACCCATATAGGTTGTCCAAGATGGTTTACATATTTGAAACACATTAAAAATAAGTCACCATACACATTACATTTAAGAACTAGACACTCCTTAGTTCACCCAATACCTCATTATCCCAAAACCACCATTAAGTCTTGGTGAGACCTAAAATAATTGGGCCTTCATACTCACACATTAAATGTGAGACTAATTATACCATATTCATCCTTTACCAATGATTTGAACACATGAAAAATATTTAAAATATACTGTTGATAAATTCCTCATGGGTCCATACCACCTAGAACACCAACTCAACACTTGAATGTACCAATTAGGTCTCCTCACTCTTTAGGCCTTCGAAAATAAAAACACATACTCTTAAACTTATAAAGCTATAGCTCAAATATATCACATATCCATATGATAAAATCACATGGGTGAACCCTTCATAACCTATGAAACATATCCATGTGATTTATACATTTCAATACAAGATCTAAGCACTTAAATCAACTCTTTCAAAATGACCACATAGACTAGTCACACACAGTCAAAATATAGTCAAGCTATTTTGACTCTCCATATCTGATCATGGGAATATCATGAAACCAAATGCATTATTATAATCTTATGATACTTATAAAACATCTCCACACTCATTTTTTTCCTCAACTCTATGCATAACAACTTTAACTCACTCATGTAACATGGTTACTTATAATGCTAGTGTATTCAATCAAACACAATCAACTTCTAAATAATTGTTGACAATGAATATGGATAGGTCAAAATTGTAAAATACATATAGATAGTTTTAATTCCATATAAAACACTTTCCAATAGTTATTAAATATTAAACAATAAAATAATATCAAGAACTCTTCAATTATCCTTCTTGGGTCACTTACAAAACATGGTCAAACACATAGTCAACTTTTAATCTCAATATCTTTGATTATAAAAAAAATTTAGATCTTATAAATCACTTCTATGTATTAAAATTTAATTCCTCTTCCAATTCATCCTAGATCAAATAATATAAGCAAAATACTGAGCACTAGTTTTTCTTTTGTTAAATTCAAATGCCAAGGGTCACTATGTAAACATTAAACATCAAAAACTTTGACCTCATCTCTTGATCCATAAAAACTTTGTGAAAATATGCATCATTTATATACTCATAATTACCCTGGTATTTAGCTTGCAATTCTCACTATTAATCTTTAATATAAGCTTCTATGATTGTGCTACTTGGTAGCTCTACGCGCCTTCTACACATTCTACAACCAATCACCAATAAACTTCCACTACTTGGTAGATCCACATGCCTTATAAGCACATTAAATATTTTAATCCAATTATATTATAATATTTCACATCCTTTGATTAAATATTTATTATTTGACTCGATATGCTCTATTGGATCATAATATGCACAATCACGCACTCTCTATTAATGTCTATCTGATATGTTTCACACTCACCATTAGATCTATTGCACAAATTACATGATTATGACACATGTAAATATCATGTGAGTTCTTATAATATTTTAAATATTTAATAAATACACACCATTAGATCACAATATATATGATCAATGCTCATCATTAGATATACTGACTAGTTGACCTCAGACTTCAATGTAGTTAAACTTGACAGTCTCTAGCCCATCACAGTCTATAAGAACAACTTTGAAGGTTTGTAAATTGAGCTATAAAAAGCTTCAAGAGTAAAAATATTTATGGTAAATTCTTGGGAATATATAAAATATCTTCATGAAAATCTTTGACCTCAATTTAATTTTTGAGTAACTTTAGTAAATCCACAAACTTGTTGGTTCATTCATATCAACATGACATGCAGTGATAGTCTAACTTCTCTTAAGCTATAATATGCATGTTACTCATTCCAAAAGATCAAATGACACACTATAAATTCATAAATGCATCTATGGATGCCTCAAAACTTCTTATTTATCTTTATAGACCTGCACATGTGTTATATACTCCCCAAGATATCAATCTGATCACTGTGATTAATGCACTATGAATCATGCTCTCTTTGACATCAATGATAACCTAACATCAATTACCATACTCAACACTTGATTTATTTTTTTAAATTACATTTATCTTACATATGAAATTTATTTAAAATAGTTTTATTTTGTTAAATTTAATTTATTTAATTTGATTCAATTTTCATTACTTTTAGATGACATTTTTATTACAGTATTTTTTTATTTTCTTTTTGTTTCAAAAAAGTTAATTTTAATGTTATTACAGAGATAACATCATTTTTTTTCATACATATCCTTGTTTTATTATAGTTTGTATTTTATTACATTGGATATTTATCTTTAAAATGTTTTACGTACTTTTACATCATAGTATCACATGTAGATAAAAAATGAATCATTATATATATATATATATATATATATATATATATATATATATGGATCAAGTTATCTACATCAACACAACCCAATAAATCATATATATACATCTAAAAATAAGAATTGAATACATAATAGGCTGTATATTTATGGTCTACATTGACCCCCATCATACACACACACACACACACACACACACACACACACACACACACGATCAAGTTATCTACATTAATAAAACCCAATACATCATATATATACATCCAAAAAAATTAATTGAATACATAGTAGGCTCTATATTTATGGTCCAGCTTGACCCCCATCATAAGGGTGAGGATCCATGCTTACTGTGGATCATATATATCATTCACTATGCATATTCCACTATAGTGTATGCATTTATGACTATAATCCTTACATCTATCATTGTATCCAAGCCTCCTAAACTTATAACCTTGATACCTTTTGTAACTATACCCATGTGATCAGATCTCTTAATGGCCAATTGTCACCATGATACTATCATTATCCTTATAATATATACCAATATATCAACTTATAAAGTAGCCTAATCTCATCACCAAAGATCCTTAAAAGCCTCTCCTACCAAGTGAGACCATCCATCATATGCTCTAGATTCTAGTGACATGATTTGGCATCCCTGTGGTGTTGTGATAAAGATTCATGGGGTATAAAATATCATGTTGATTAGCCTCCACTAAATTCCTCCACTATGTATCATATTATGTTATCACATATACAAAATTTAAACCAAATGAACATCATATCTCATATGTATATCAAAAAATTTAGTATATGTATCACTAGTATCTCTCACACATATCTCTACATATAGGAAATAAAAGTGATATCATAAAATAATATGAGTTTATTTACAAATAGTAGTACTATCACCTTGACACCAAATACATGAGTGTTTTCAAGATTATGTCTTATTGATAATCTCTTGAACCTCCTTCATGGGACTAAAACCTGAGGAGGTGACATACATACTCATTATTTTATGTCTTATTGTCTACTAAATTCATGAGAATCCATTCAGTTTATTTAAGTACCAACCATCACTTATCTACTTCCTCTCTTTCTTTGTGTTTTTCTATGTCATATTTGTCATCATCTCACCACCACTAGTTGGTGAGATCTCACTCTGAGTAATATATCTAGAACCCCTCATAATCCCACTCCTCATTGATCCCTTGTGTGTATTTATAGTATATTAGGACCACTGAAGGATATGTTATGTGAGAAATTACAAAATACCCCAAGATGTATTTGTATGGGTTAGTATCTAATAACCATGCGTATTGTTTAGTGATGTGACTCTAACCCTAGCCTATATTGTAATTGGCCATGATACCCATTCATCTATATTACCTTTTAAAGACATCCATATGATTAAATCCCATTGTATGTTCTCCAAGGTCAATTCATGTAGTATCTCTTGAACAACATGGTCTTCAACCCATATTATCTCTTGTCTTAGGTGAAAATATGTTCTAGTTGTATCCATATCACATATCCCATACTAAAAAATAGGTTCATGGTCTAGAATCAAGCAACACATAGATATAGTGTATAATTACATGACCCCCTCATAATTATGACAAAAATAACATGTGTTTTTGAGTTATATCAAGACCTTCTAGATATCCATAATTACCGATATGTGCACCTAAAATAATTGTACATTAAAATTATGCCCATTATACTTATTAGAAATATTAGCCCACTAGGCTAACTCTTATCTCCCATATACTTTATCTTGGGTGTTTCACACCATATGTTTCTCATGATGGGCATCCCAAGGATCAAATGTACATCCTCTAGGGTGATACCCACATAAATAGTATCCCTATCTACCACCCATATAAATATATCAATGAATCAATCCCAACACCCAAAACATGACAATCATATCCAAACTAAGTGAAACCTAACACATATACATAATCCCACCCAGGCATAGATTCGCAAGCTAATAATGATCAATAATAAATAATTGTATAAAATATTTGATAACCAACTTGCATCAACATTCCACCTTAGTCTCTAATTCCTTTTCAATATATAAAATAACACAAAAAATCATATTTTTATTAAAAAATATAAAATTAATTCTCAAAATTAATGTAAAATAGAAAAACTATTTTTTTCTCATTTTTATACTTCATTGGATATGCACATAATTACACTGACTATGCTTATTTTTATACTGCATTGGCCATAACCTATGGTATCATCCTAGGAAATTATTTAATTTTAACTAGCCATACCATAAAATATCAACCCATATTTCATTCTACTATATTAGTCATACCCTATGGTATCATCCATCTATTCAACATATTGTATTGTCCATACCCTATGGTATAAACCATTTATTTATCCTAATACATTACCCATACCATAATATATCAACCTATATTTCATTCTACTATATTGGTCATATCCTACAATATTATCCATATATCCATCCTACTATATTTTCTATACACTAGGGTATCAACCATTTATTCATCCTACTACATCATCCATACCCCATAGTACCAACCATGTTACCCATTTATCTTATATTATCTAAACGATAAATTACATCAACCATGTTTATATTTTAACACCAATGGCTATACCACACGGTCTTAACTAATAATATATTTTATTACTATATCATCCATACCATATGGTATCAGGTAGTAATATATCTAATTACATTAACCATACCCTATGGTATTAGCCAAAAAAATCATATCTCTTACAAATTACATCATCATAATCAATACAATCATTGAATGTAAGTATTTTTTTTTCTTATCCCTAATAAATTCCCTTGGACTTAATTCTTACTTTCTATCAACAACCCATTATCATCCTAATTATAGATTTATATTTATGCTTGTTGGAGAAATTTACATTACATAAGAACCTAGATTTCTTAATCTAGTTTATTTTATTCCAAAAAATATAAAATGGATAATAAATTTAAAATATACATGTATTGATATATATTCAATTGCGATGCATCCCTATTACACCTATCTCCTTAACCATGAGCCATGATATCTCAAAGTGATAATTTTGGATGACTAATGCTGTATTTTTTGAAAAATAGAAAATATGAAAATGAATAGCTTTCACCTATTTATAGTAAATTTTTTGAATTTTTACAACTTTCAGTTATTAAAAAAAAGATTTTATTTTTCACCCATGACTTCATTGTAGTATTTTTTTTATAAACAAAAAAATATCCTAAGACTCATGGTGAGATAGTTATTTTTTAGGTGCTAACATAAATAGTTTGCGAAAAATTGGAATTTTATCTTATTTTTCATGTCCACTTATCGTTTTGATCATTGGTTTCCTTCCATCATCTTGATATACACAACATTATCTAAAATTATCAAGGTGAGTGAAGGTACCCATTTTCATTTTATTTAATTCAATTTACTTTCAATTATTTTAGCATTTATTTTTATTTATGTTCTTTAGTGTTGTTATGTTTCTTTTCCAAATCACCATCCCTTATTACATAATGTGACATGTGTTGAGATTCAAGTGGGGCATATGTATACACATAATAATTTTCTCTTTATCATTTAGTGGCACTTTCTCTTGTAGTGGCTTGTTAACACATCAATCTCCCTGAGCACATGCCTCAAAGGGTGCATCATGAATAGAGTGGGAAAGGTTTATGGTGATTTATGAGAGTTTTTACTCTTATATCTTGATTACACCATTACTACTATCAGTTTGACCTCCTCTAAGTGTCTATCCATCTATATTTGATGTTTATATCTTATCCAAAAAATTTAGCTTCCTTATATCCTATGGTATCATCTTGGCTAATAAAATTTATTTTGTGCCTTCATCTAATTTTAACCATCATACAATTTTGAATGTGTTCTCTAACTTTTGTACAATATTGGGATTACAACTATGATACATCCCTAGTATGTCTACATCCTCATCCATGAGCCATGATATTTCAAATTATAATTTTAGATCATCAATTCCTATAGTATTCAAAAAATAGAAAATATGAAAATGAATATTTTTCACCTATATATAGTAAAAACTAGCCCAATGCAATTTTTATTGTGTTCTCTAACATTTACATTGTATTTGCATAAATAATATCATTATGTGCTAGTTAAAAACTTAAAATTATATTATTTAGGATAATACTATCAACTTATCATCTAGGGTTGATTTTAGTTATTGGAACACTCTTTATATGCATCTTATTTCATTCATATGATAATTTATATCCCTCATTTTCTCTTCTTTCACTCACATTTCTGCCCTACATACTATTTAGGAGAGTTAGTGGCTTATAACCTTATATTTAGGAGTCTTGTATTTAATGTCATTGAATCTCATAGGAGTCATTAGGAATTACTAACTAAGGATATCTAAGTATTCATCCAATCATTTGAGGTCTTAAACCTACAATATTCTCTTAAAAATCTCCACTTGAGCTAATGGGGATATTAAATCATTCATAGGTCCACCCTAAGGTTAGTATTTATAATTCTATACTCTTCATTTATTTACTTAGTATATTAGATATTGATTGTTCACTTATTGATGAATGTAGGTGTATCCTTATCTAGGATGTATATATATCAAACAAGTTAGTGTCTATATGATTTTTTTATACTTATCATAAATAATTTTAGGTTTCATAGACCCCCATTTGGTTGATCATTTCATGTTATCTCTTTATAATAGTTATAACCCACCCTTTAGTTTATTTTATAGTTTGTATAACCATTTAATTTTGTTGGTGTCTAGTATGAAAGGGTTCTAAAGCCGAAGCCTATGACATAAGGATATAGCTCTTACTAGACACCAACAAAAGTAAATGGTTATACAAACTATAAAATAAACTAAAGGGTGGGTTATAACTAATATAAATGGATAACATGCAATGATCAACCTATATATATATATATATATATATATATATATATATATATATATATATATATATATATATATATATATATATATATATATATATAATTCATTTGGTCCTTACCTAATCTTACAATTATCACAAAAATATTTGATTGACATTATTTGGTTCCTGTCATATTGAGAGAAATATGATAGTTGTGGGTCATCCTAATTTTGCATAAACTTAATTATGAAAAAATATATGAAAATAGTGATGTATAATATAGTGATAGTGTATGGAATATTGATATAATTCATATATATTAATAAATGGATCTCAATAGATGACATTTATTTCACACTAAAAATGTAAATATAAAACTTTATTTCTTGTTATTGCCTAGAAGGCTTGAAAGAGTATTTTTTTGGCATTTGAAATATGAAAATTTTATTTTTATTATTTTCCAAATAAACCTTCCATTTAAGAAATGGGCAAGAATTACAATTGTAGGTAAATTAAAAATAATTAGGGTCACTAAATTAGATTAAAGCTAACATTTATGAATTATTTATCTATAAATATAGTTCATATACATATATTTTTAATCGTATATGGGAAATATTAATTTTTTATGTTTATTACTATACACAATATTTTTGAAATGAAGTTTTAATAAAATACCCATAAGTTATCCCCATTTTGAAAACATTAAAATCTAAAATCTTTAACATTAAAATAATAAAATGAATGTTAAAAAGGATTTTCAAGCCACACAATAAGCCATAAATAAATTGAACAATTTTTTTCAATAATCCCACCAACACCTATTAGTATAAATTTATTAAATAGGCCTCAATAATATATAAACTAACACTATAAAAGAAGTAATAAAATAAATACATTAACAATCTCATAATAAAATATCAATGATTAAATCATACCTTGTCTCCTCCACTTAAATGAATATCCCATTAATTTAAAATTGTAAAATACATTATATAACAAAAAAATTACCCTTTTATATATGGTATACAACTAACCACCAATAGAACATTGATATGTGTTCCTTAATTTTATCTTTTCTTGACTCATCCATAATAACTAGGACTTGTATCCCATTATAGAGTGTCATATCCATGATTAGGTATTAAAAATGATTATGAAACATATACACACATAACCTATTGGGTCATACACTTTTATTTCATGTCTAAGAAGGATTAATTTCCATGCACCTTTTTTAAATTTGGTCTTTTACTCAAAATCTGAAATTACCAAACTAGTAGATTATTTGAGGTCCAAAGCACACCCACTTACAAGGTCAAACACTATTTTCATGTAGTGATAGGGTATAAATGACCATTAAAAGATTTTTTTAATAAATATTCAAATGTTTTTAAAACCAAATTAAAAAAAATTAATCACATTTATGTCATAAATAATGGTATTTTTTATGTTGTTTATTTCTATATTTACCATCAAAAACCAAAGTGAATATTCTAATGACATTACTATAAAGCTAAAGGATAATAGAGTATATCCACACAATATAAATGAAAGAATAATATAATACATAGGAATATACTAATCCAATTGGAGGGGGAGGCATATATAACCTTACAATAATAACATAATTTAAAATATTATGACATGGGAGAGCCTTTCTCATCCTAATTTATATTCATAATTAGGTAAGGTAACACCCTTTTATCCTAATTAGATTTGCCTAAAGAAAGATATAAAACTAATCAAATCAAATATAAATGTTACGTGTGTTAAAATTTAAACCACCCTAGCCTTAGTAAACTTAATAAGATATAATACTAGGGATGTAACATGTACTTCCCCTTTAAAAAAGTGTTACCCTCAACACTTATAAGCTATAGATGTGTATGTATGAATTAATTATCTTTCCATGTCACATATTCTCATAATACATTCCTCCAAATTATAAATTAGTTAATTATAACCCTTATTTGTAGCCTCTTCAAGTGTGTATTAATAATTTATTCATGTTATAATATGATTATTCCTTCTTCATCAATCTCAAATAAATCTATCTAAAAAGGAATATATTGACCCAATTTTGCCTATCAGGCAAAATCCTGGTCACCTCCTACACCTGCTTCGCACAGCCAGTCATTTCAGGTTGCAAGGTCCACTTTCAGGTTTCGACAGTTTCCATTTCAGAGCATTGGTTCATCGGCCTAGTTCATTGGTGTTCACAGTGGTGAAAGACAAAATCTCCGAACGTTCACGCAAGGAGAGAAGAAGGGAAAAAATGGAGCGTTTCAACACTTAGGCAAAAAGAGGGCAGACACAATGCAGAGGGCAGCAAATTTGCCGCCCACTACAAGGGCGGGTAAAATGAACTCACCTACAAACATGCAGAGGGTGGCAAATTCACCACCCACAACACGAAAAGGCCGTGGACATCGGCCGACGTCGGCAATATTGCCATCGTCGGCACCTTACAGAGACCGACGTCGATAGAACTGCCGACGTCGGTAGCACAACGGTAGGCGTAAAAGTTGTAAAAGCCCTGCCCAGGGCGGCGAAATGGAAAAGCCCGCCTAGGGCAGAGAAATGTAAAAGCCCACCCAGGGCGGCAGAAATGTAAAAGCCCGCCCATGGCGATGAATTGTAAAACCCCGCCCTAAGGTGGTGAAATGGAAAACCCTGCCCCATGGTGGGGAAGGAGAAATTTCCATGCAGAGCACAATTCTGCCAAGGTCGGCAGCTTACTTAGACCAACGTCGGTAAGACTGCCGCCATCGGCAGCTTATCGGTCGACGTCGGTCAGAGAATCCTACATGAAGTTCATGTAAAGGGCGGAAAAATCACCACCCACTGCAAGGGCAGCAATTTTCACCTGCAGTGCACAAGAAAAAACCCGCCTAGCTGCACAGAAGAAGACCAACACACAAAACGAGGCAACAAGCATGGTCTTGGCAGACTTGTGATGTCATCAATAGTGTTTTTCATGCTTTTTAATGAGACTTTTCTTGGCTCTTCTACTATAAATACAAGGACTTACCCATTTATCAAGGATCTTCCTGACTTTTGTAAAGAGCACTGCTCTACAAATTTTCCACCTGAATCAATAAAAGACAATTTTTACCTCTATTTGGATGGATCTTTCAGTGTATGCATTGAATGTTAATCTATGTCTAGTCATTGTCTCTTGATGCTCTCACAGGTTCAACACCAGCAAACCTGTGATCTACAAAACACCACTGTCTGCTGCTGCCAGGAGTAGAGTTCTGTTTTGGAGGTATAGAACAGGTGAGGTCACTTACAGTGTGTGTTTCTCAGCACCTTGGTGAGTCCCTTTTATTGTGCTTTCCATAAGAACCTCCCTATCATCCCAGAGACCTGGTCTTTTCTACCAGATCTGAGTGTATGTATGTTTTGTTTGGTCCTGAGTGTAGATGTGGGAAGGTCACTTTCATTTTTGGTGTATCACCTCTTTTAGAGTAGGCTGTTTGTTTTCATGCTTTTCTCTCTCCCTTTTCATCCCCCCCCAGTATGTACCTATATACCTATATTTTGTGTTACCTAAAACAAACAAGATACATCAGAGGGAACTAGCCCATATCTAGAGACTCCCCTCTCCTGCTTCACCATCCCACAGGTGAGAGAGGGGTTTCCATGTTGCAGGGAGAGGGCAGGAATCCGTGTTCCTGCTGCTAGGTGCACTTTCCAGTGTCAACAGTTTTGGCCACGCCCGGTGGGACTCCAAGTTTTTAATCAAAAAAGTTGCAGGGTTACTTGCTGATCCTATTAAAGTAGAGGAACCACCAATACAGCACCATGTGCGTCAACAGTTTTGGCACGCCCGGTGGGACTGTGATTTTACCAGTCAGTTTTTTAATGCAGTAAGGTTTCAAGACTGATGCTGGTCCTATTACAACAAATCAATTTCTTCAGCATCTAGTGCAACTCTGAGTTAAATCTGCTGGTTAAGCAGCCTGGTGCCATCAAAAAAATCATCGCTTCTTGTATGTATAATTCTTTTGCAAAAAATCATGGATTTTGTTCTCCTTCATATAATATCGATCAGACTTCAAATATTTATGGAATCCCCTCAAGTGGCTCTCCTAGTTGCCCTGCAACTATAAGGGAGATGGCATTGGATTTTGAGAAGCAGACAAAAGAAATCAACAGATTGGAAGAGCAGTACAAATATCAACAAGAGCTGATGTATAAAGAGGAGTGATTTTTTAGGCAAGCACAAGATTTGCAGTCCATGAAGGAGGAAGTAACAAAATGGAGAAATCCATCTATTCAAGGCAGCCAACCTTGCATACTCCCTCCTACCCTGAAGAAAACCCCCTCTTTTGCACCAAATCTATTTTACCAAATTGCACTTGCTCACTCCAATTCATCAAATACCGCTGCTCCCAATCCCGTGTGCCTAGCTTTCCAACACCAGAGGGCATCAGAACAACCTTCCATGGAGATCAATCTTTTCAACTCCTCAGATTAGGAATCTTCCATTGAAAATAATACCACCAGCCAACACGTCCCTCTTCTAGAGGCTCCTCCAATGCACCAACAGTGTTTTCCTTGCATTCCTCAGCCTCCCCAAGTTTTTTAGCATGATGTGCAGGTTCCAAGTTGGAGGAAAGAATGCCAGGGCCCAGCTCAAAGCTTTGAAGAGGATCATGCTAGCCATCTCCAAGAAAGACTATTTCAGGAAAACCTAGCCAGACAAATTGAAAACTTAGAGGCTAGGATGAAGATACTCCTTGAAAGGGAGTTGATTTTTTCAGACCTTGCAGAAGAGCCTCAGGTCCTTGTGGAAAACAAAGTTGCTGCCTGTTCATAGGAGCAAGATTCAAATTCAGGAGTCCTGAATTGGGAGAAGACAGTGGAATCATGGGACAGCAAAGAAGAAGAAAAGCAAGGTTTTCCTCAAAACCTTGAAGAAGCTGAAGCTGTGCCTGCCTATGATAATGCTAGCAGCCTCTAGAAAAATATTTTTCAAGAAAATATGAGTAGGAGAATTGCAGAGTTGGAGTCTAAAGAGAATTCCCTCAGCCAATATGTGGTGGACGGTTCAGACCAAACAGTGTATTCCATGCCTGAACACACCCCACTTACACATTTCCAAGAGAGTTATCAGGCCGTTCCTAATATTGATGAAGTGCTAATCAAGTGGAGGGAGGAGAATCATTAGATTCTGGCTCAAGGGCTGCCCCCTCTCTCACATGTTTTCTCCACTTCATCTCTTCTTGAAGAAGAACCTATTTTGAAAGAGGTAGGTGAGAAAAAAAAGATCCAATCTGCAGTCCTTCAGGAGGTTGTCATGAGCGACAACGAAGAAGAAATCATCATTGATACTCTTTGTGAAGACCTTATCAGCAGTGGAGAAAATGCAGGTCTTGCGTATATGCAGATGTTCTGGCAATTTGAGGAGGAACAAATGCATGGTAATCTCTCTTCTCCTCTATTTGATGAACTTCCTTGCTGTATTGATGAGGATGACTACATGGAAGAACCTGAGAAAGAGGAAGATCAGGAGAATATTTTTGAAAACCTAGAGAGCCTAATCAGCAAAGAGGAAAAGGAAAAGTCTGTCTTCATGGAGGAATACCTTGAAGAACTGAACTTTAAACAGATAAGTGAAGTCTTATGGGATGAACAATCATTTTTTAAACCCCTTTTAGACATCACCACATTCACCCTTCTTCCAGAAGGCCAAGAGGAAGCAGAGAACGAGTCTGACAGAGTTTTCAGCGAGGTAGAAGGAGACGAATCAGACCATAATACATTGTAGAAGAATTGTGCAGATTAGAAGGCTTATGGTGATGAGCTGCCAGCCATTGATTTCTTGGTGGAGAGCACCAATTTTAGGGACCAGCATCCAACAGGCCTCCCAAAACAATCAGAGTACATATATATTGGAGGCATGTTCGATTTTGATCCCCTCAGTTTCCAGCCAACTCAGGTGACAGGCAGGAAGAGCAAGTCGCCAACCCTCTTCTTCATCCAGCTACTTGCCTGCCACGATAAGTCTCTTCACTAGGAAGGAGACTTAATAAATTTTCCTTTTGATCTAGGAGGGATGCGAGCATTCTTGGCTAGTTGTATATAATAGTTTGCTTTCAGTTGTTTCCCTATTTTCCCTAAGTGCAATTGCATAGGTAGTTATTTTAAGCTTTGTGTGTTTCCCTTTGTTTGGGGGTAAATTTTGTGTATTTTGATTTTGGGATTATCAAAGCTGTTGTGAACTCGCTTCAAAGTCACCATTTGACTCCGCACCCAATGGATATGCAAGGCAACTGGGTTCTAAGCATACAGGCACGCTTCCCCCGTGAGTCGCCAATTTGTTGACCCAATTTTTCCCCTCAAGCAAAATCTTGGTCACCTCCTACACCTGCTTCACACAGCCAGTCATTTCAGGTTGCAAGGTCCACTTTCAGGTTTTGACAGTTTCCATTTCAGAGCATTGGTTCATCAGCCTAGTTCATTGGCATTCACGGTGGCGAAAGACAGAATCTTCGAACGTTCACGCAAGGAGAGAAGAAGGGAAAAAATGGAGTGTTTCAACACTTAGGCAAAAAGAGGGCAGACACAATGCAGAGGGTGGCAAATTCGCCACCCACTACAAGGGTGGGTAAAATGAACTCACCTAAAAACATGCAAAGGGCAGCAAATTTGCCGCCCATAACACGAAAAGGCCGTGGACATCGGCTGACGTCGGCAATATTGCCGTCATCGGCACCTTACAGAGACTGATGTCAGTAGAACCGCCGACGTCGATAGCACAATGGTAGGCACAAAAGTTGTAAAAGCCTGCCCAGGGCGGTGAAATGGAAAAGCCCGCCTAGGGCGGCGAAATGTAAAAGCCCACCTAGGGTGGTGAAATGTAAAATCCCACCCATGGTGGCGAATTGTAAAACCCCGCCCTAAGGCGGTGAAATGGAAAACCCCGCCCCATGGCGGGGAAGGAGAAATTGCCCCACAGAGCATAATTCTACCGACGTCGATAGCTTACTTAGACCGACACCGGTAAGACTACCATAGTTAGCAGCTTATCAGCTGACGTTGGTAGAGAATCCTACATGAAGTTCATGCAAAGGGTGGCAAAATCACCGCCCACTGCAAGGGCGGCAATTTTCACCTGCAGTGCACAAGAAAAAACTTGCCCAGCTGCCAGAGAAGACCAGCACGCAAAATGAGGCAACAAGCATGGTCTTGGCAGACTTGTGATGTCATCAATAGTGTTTTTCATGCTTTTCAATGAGACTTCTCTTGGCTCTTCTGCTATAAATATAAGGACTTAGCCATTTATTGAGGATCTTCCTAACTTTTTTAAAGAGCACTGCTCTGCAAATTTTCCACCTGAATCAATAAAAGACAGTTTTTACCTCTATTTGGATGGATCTTTCAGTGTATGTATTGAATGTTAATCTGTGTCCAGTCATTGTCTCTTGATGCTCTCACAGGTTCAACACCAGCAAACCTGTGATCTACAAAACACCACTGTCTACTGCTGCCAGGAGTAGAGTTCTATTTTGGAGGTATAGAACAGGTGAGGTCACTTACAGTGTGTGTTTCTCAGCACCTTGGTGAGTCCCTTTTCTTGTGCTTTTCATAAGAACCTCCCTGTCATCCCAGAGACCTGGTCTTTTCTGCCAGATCTGAGTGTATGTATGTTTTGTTTGGTCTTGAGTGTGGATGTGGGAAGGTCACTTTCATTTTTGGTGTATCACCTCTTTTAAAGTAGGCTGTTTGTTTTCATGCTTTTCTCTCTCCCTTTTCACCCCCCCCAAGTATGTACCTATATACCTATATTTTGCGTTACCTGAAACAAACAAGATACATCAGAGGGAACTAGCCCATATCTAGAGACTCCCCTCTCCTGCTTCGCCATCCCACAGGTGAGAGAGGGGTTTCCATGTTGCGGGGAGAGGGCAGGAATCTGTGTTCCTGCCACTGGGTGCACTTTCCAGCGTCAACAGAATCCTCTATCTAGTGACTATTAAAATAACAAACATGAAATATTGGATGTTTTTTTAATGATTGGGATAACTCTAATTTATATTCCACATTTCTAATCATCATTAATATTTTATAAATATCATAAAACTTACTTGAATTTTTATCATTCCTTTGTTTTTTTAAGAGATTTTATTATAGGGTTCCAACAATATAAAAACCCAAACACCAAGTTAAATTTATATTTTACTTTATT
>JARHVA010005738.1:370000-427500 GCA_037957365.1 Torreya grandis | reverse complement strand
TTCAGAGTACATGTTTCTCAAAAATTCCCCCACTACAAACTAGAGATGTTGAATATTGGATAGGGGTGGAGAACATGCTTCTAAATCATCCCCCCACTAAATTTAAACAACTATGAATGTGTGGAAGCCATGTCCATATGGCATGCCCCCATTGAATATACAAACTAATATAAGTAATAGATATTAAATTAGTATAGATAACATTCTTTGAAATCATACCCCCAATATAATCTAGAATTTGTGAATGTGTGGAAGCTATGTCCATATGACATGTCCCAACTGAAATTGAGAACTGTGAAAATGTGGAAGCCATGTCACAATGACCTTCCCCCACTGATATGCCCCACTTTGAGGAGACTAAAATATAGGAACTAGAATTTTCCTCACCTAAAAGGAATAACATAAAAATATAGATATATATTCTATGACTGAACTATGTAGCATGTAGAAAAATGTGCAGAGGTAAATGTATATGTTGACCATTTTTTCCCACATACCAAAATGGGTCAAACCCTAATAGTAAAATATTGTATAGGGTATTTTTATAATGTCATAGGATATGTTTTATATTTTTTTATTTTATTTACTATTTCATTATGGTTTAGTCACAATCTATCTTGGTCCTTGTGTCATTTGGTGTCTAAGGGGCCATTTTAGAGTCATATATGAAAGTTGAAGGTCTTCATAGTGATCAATGTAGTTAGAGCATGGATCATGTTGATAATAGATGAGTAGATTGATAGTGTTTTAGAGGCCTTATGGTATGATAATAGTGCTTATAATGAGTATGAAAGTGCATAACATTCATCTGGTTTTTCATTGTGTTAATCTAGGCATTTTGGGTCTAGTGGTAGAAATTTTGAGTGGGAAGTTTGATGATGTTATCATTAACACATGTGGATAATTGAAGGATAATTTATCACATGGGTTTGATCATATTAGTCCCAAAAACATAGGAACCAATTTTTAGGTCATCTAATGAAGTGAAACAAAAGATATAAAGACTCAAATTTGACCTTTCAAACAAAATTCTCTACATTTCCTTACTTAACCAATTTGTAAAGAAGCTCAAATAAAGCTAAGTGAGCATATTTATAAGGCCATATCTTAAATATGTTATATTCCCAAGAAAAAGTTATCATATGGGTTTATTTAGATTAGTCCCTAGTTGTTACATGTTAAGGTTTAGGTCATCTACCAAAGCATGATAAAAGTTATGCATATTCAAAGTTGGCTTTTCTGTCAAAATTCCCCAAGTTTCCACACTTTGCCATTTTTAACCATGATAGGTACACAGACATCATGTAAAATTTCAAAAGGTAGCTCACTTGATTTTTTTAAAAAAATAATTAGAATGTTCTCAAGACCAGTAAAATAAGTGGCTTCATCCCTTTTAGTATCAATAACATCTCCTATAAATTTAGTGTTTCAATGATTCTTACACTTCAAGATCCAAGCCATCAAAGTTGGTTAAAAATCATAAGACATTCATGCTAATGTAAAGTTAAAACCACTACAAAAATCCATTGGATCTTACATTTGATGATTTATAGGACGTCATATATGTATGTGGGGATGTCAAATGATAGTCATGTAGACATCAATTTTAAGATAAATTAAAAATCCATTATGGTATAAATTTGATGATCTACAGGACATCAAATATGGTCATACAGAAGTCAAATGAAATCTCATAGATTGTTAAACTTAAGATCTTAAATTAACCATTAGGGTTCAAATAATAGGTCTCAACAAATATAATGATCCTTGCTTAATCATACATCTTGATCCAATAGTGCATGATGAGTCAAATAGTCATGGGGATTGAAAGGTTGGCACATGGTGCAAACACGAACGATGATAGACCAAAAGTGAATCTTGAGATTCAATGCATGTTTAACACATGGCATTAGTTTAGACAAAGTTAATAAGTTAAGGGGCAATATCGATGGCTAGCACTTGATTGTATAGATCAAGATCAATGGAGTAAGAAAAGGTTAATATGTCAACAATATAAGTAAGGTATAAACAATAAATTAAATTAAAGGGAATTCCTAGCGGTCAAAGACATGATCGAGGTTGAGTTAGGTAAATAATTTCAAAGGGTATTGTCCACCATTAAATCTCATTTGAATGCCATGAAAAGAGCACAGTGACGTAGTTGATAACAAAGGATACAAAGGATCACCATTAGATATTAACATAAACCTCTAGTTTAACATTTTTATGTCATGCAAAGTTCAATCTATGATTGTGTTTTCCATTATTAAAAGGACCTTTGCACAGTATATTTGGACCTAATCAGAAAACCAATAGTCTAATTTTGGTTTTCCATCTATAGTAGACCTATGAATATGGGGACAAGCTTGAGTATGATCTAGTTGGAATAGAAGCTATCTTTCAAGGAATGCCATGAAGGCATACACATAAACCCCAATAGTTTCATCTGCAAGACCAACTACATGAAAAGGAACCCTTCTCTCCACTATGGACACCACAACAAACTAGTTTGGAGTAGTGATCACTAAGAAAAAGCCCTAAAAGATTGATTAGAGGATTAAAACTACATTGATTCCATGACCCATCTCAAAACAACTTTATCCTATCATTATAACCATTAAGGAGCATCAATGAAAGAACAATTTAACTAAGTAACCACTTGAAGTAGCCTAGATCAATTAGGAAGCTTGAAGGGGCATATTTGTAGAAGTAGATACAACTATGGTTCAAATGGGGTTGAACTATTTTGATTCCTTTTTGGGGTTTTTGTTTCACATTTCTCTCTCTCAAATGCTATAAGTAACTACCATTTTGGCCCTTGTAAAAAGAGACCACACCATGTATGGGAAGCCCTATTATACTGATGACATATTTTTCCTTTGAATATTAATACAAGTCTATTTTTGAGTTTTGAATAATTTTCTAATTTTTTAAGTGATGTATGGTGATGAGAAGTGATAATTATCTTTCCTTCCTTCCCTTATCCTTTCATATTTGAGAAAGAGTTCCCAGTCTAAAAAGTCATATAGAGTGTAGTCTAGTGTGTAAAGATTTTTCAAGTGTAAAATTGTCTTTGGAGTGTGTAATCTACCCTCTAGTTCATTTTATTTGTGTTTTTGCTCACATATTTCCTCTAAATTGAGATACTCATGGTGGAACCCATTAAAGCTTAGATACTAGTCTATATGCTTAATGTCATCATGGTAGAATTATGATGGTCATGTGGAAGAATTTTTTGATGTATCATCTCCTTTAGATTAGGTTAAATTTATGAATTCTCTAACTTGTTTCCCCCATAAATAATCAATAGTTTAAGTGATAATAATTATGTAATATATTCATTGAGCTAGCCCTTAAATATAGAGGCTCATTTCCAATATAGGTATACCCACATACTTGTAAATGTTCCCATGTTTCCAAAATATTTAAGAAGATTGAAAAACCTCTTCTATGGTGAAATATTTGGTGACAACAATCTTGGAATGCGTAATGGGATACATTGTCTTCAAGACAACTTGTCATGGTGAATGTTGTTCTTGACAACATCAGTTAAAAATTGGTGTGCTACCTAGCATTTAACAAATCCATTATGGTAAATATGGTTAAAGGCATTTTTTTTATGTTATAAACATTCCCTCATAATTCATGGTTCTCAATAGGTCATCTTCTACTATAACATTTAATCCTACTAACCCACCACTTCAACCGAAAATTACTCTTATAATTCAGTATCCATAGCCTAACTTTCCTTTTGAAGAATGAGTAGATTTTTATAGAGAGAAGGTTAAAGAGGATAAAGAAGTGGAAGATCTCAAATGATAATACATGAATAATCCTAATGCTTTCCCTACCTTCAATACTGATAATAAAATCCAACTTCATGCATTTTATGCCATCCCTTCTAATACCACAAAAGGCATTCCTACATTTAATGGTGAGAGTCATGTCACACCTAGTGAGCACATTAGAGATGTTTCCAACTCTTTTAGTTTCCAAAATATTTCAAAATAGAACATTTCAATTAGACTCCTTGTCATGTCCCTTAAAGTTAAGGCTCTTGATTGGTATAAGACTCTATAAGGTGGATGCATCATAACATGGGATGAGTTTGGATTGTTTTTAACTTTCAGATTTGGAAATGAAAGTGACCATACTTCTCTCATACATTAACTCAACATGATAAAAATAGTACTAAATAAATAATTCATGACTTTAATGAAAGGTTTTATAATACTTTTCATAGGTTTCCTCCTCCCATGAGACCGCCTGTTAGTTCAATGTTACCTACTTACTTGGAATCCATTAGGACTAAAATTGTTGTCATGCTTCAATCTATGGGAGGTTCAACCCTCCATGAAGCATATTAGATTGCTATCAATTATAAGAATAATCTCATCCAAGATGGAATAATTACACCTAAAGTATCTATTACTCAATAATCTCATGCTTATGCCAATGCTCCAGATGTGGCTCAATCTCCTAATGCCAATTCTAAGCCTAAAGCTGATCTTAAGAAAGCAGATAATATAAGGGACAAAGATGTATATATTTAATGGTTGGAAAATAGGATAAAAAGAGGTAATATGTATAAAGTTTCCTATTATAATACTCACCCCTATCAATAATCATATGTAAAAGAAAGAGGCCAATGATAACCTAATCCCAACAAGCCTACTAATGTGTATAATCTTAACTTCACCACCAATGCAAGGGAGATGATACTAGTTCAGAGTAATCTAGAGTAGGGAGAATATTATAAGTAAGACCAATTTAGGGATGCCAATGAGAATAGAGAGTAAGGTTTGGTGGCTAAAGGTCTAGTTACTCCCCTCATATCAAATGAGGAGGAGGTGATGATGCAAGTTAATGAGGATTTGCAACCTCAAGGAAAGATCACCATTTTTTTGTTGAAGATAATTTTGAGATAAATAAGGAACCTCTATTATATAAAATACAAGAGCCAAGAGGAAGAATTTAAGATCTGGTAGCAATATGCCCATAGGCTCATTCCATCCACCTATAATTTAGCAAGGCATGGCTACAAGTGTGACAATTCTAAAGCTCTTATACCTCTAGTAGGTTAAAATATAGTAGGGTCTATTAAAGGTACCTCTATTCCTAAAGTTATAATAAATTATTTAAATATAGGGACATAATAATATGTGATTAATAATGCTCTAAACATAGTTTATTCCTTGAAAAGTGCCAAAACATCTATCTCCTTGTGAGATATCCTTCATATGCCTAGCCAAAAATAATTGTTACAAAAGCAATCATCCAATTTTCCTACTAGTCGTTCACCTTCAAATCAAAGTAGTAATCAAGTTATCCTTGAAAATTATCCTAACACTATTACTAAACCATATACTAGGACTAAGAATCCTCCACCATTTTACCTCGCTCTCATAGTGGGTGACAAGTTGATACACAACTACATAGTTGATATTATAACCTTTAAATTAGTCATGCCAAAAGTTCTAGATGATAAGTTGGGCCTAAAATATGAGCCTAATATCAAATGAGTGCTCCAACTAGATGGTACACTTGATAAGACCATAAGGATGATAAAAAAATTTAAGGTTTTCTTGCATGATTGTCCTAGCTTTCCCATATTTCAAGATATAGTTATTTTTGACCTCCCATCATACTTTGCAATCTACCTATCAAGAGATTTCACAACCAAGATAGGTGGCTATCTCTCAGCTAACTAGGCTTTCTTGGATTTTAGAACAAGATAAGAGGCCAAGGTGAAAATTAAGACATAACCTCTTGCAAGGTTTCATATTTAGCCTTGCATTGAGATAAGTTCTAACTTGAATTATGTTATTCATGAAGAAAAGGATTCCATTCTAGATGATGGCACTTCCTCCACGCTTGAGGGCATTTTGATCTATTTTTTAATGAGTATGGTGTAGATTCATATGGGCATGATCCTTACACATTATTTGATCAAAATAATCTTGGGACTTACATCATGCATGAGATTATATTTGGAGGAGCTGAGTTAAGTGTCAAACATTCTCATGTTACTGAGTGCAACTATATGATTCATAAGTATGATGATCATAGGTTGATGAATCTAATTGAGCATCATAGTGGGAAGAATGTTGTTTTCATTTCTACTATTGATGAAGATGATTTGGATGATGAAACTCATGAAGAATAGGATGATTACTTATATATAATATTTGGGTCCACATGTCAATATTTTTAAAATATTGTTGATATTTCTTCTTCTCCCATTAAATGTATGTCTAGTGTGTTTATTGATGAAACTAATGAGCAGGCTCTCAGGTGTAATATAAATGATATAAGGGAATCATGAAATGATGTTAGTTTTATCTTGTATAGGTGTATTTATTATTAAAATATATATTTTTAGGTGTTAGAGTCATTACATTAGTATTATAATATGTCTAGGTGGTCATTTGGCATTTTCCCGCCAATTTGGGCATTTGAAAAATTTAAATTATATAAGTGTGTTTTGAAGCATTTTTGTGTATTGGAAAGAAAGGTTAAGATGTAAAATATTATTATAGGGTATTAGGAGAGTATAGGTTTGGTTTATAAGGTAATTCATGTAAAATAATTAATAATGTGGTAAAAATCAAAGAAATTTTGAATGTAAGGGCCCCTTGAAGTAGTTATCAAAAGTGGTTACAAGAAGGTAAGAAGGTAGTTTCTTATTTTGTAACAAATTTTGGATTTTTATAGGAGAGATTCACATAGGGAGGTTAGTAGGAGGTTATTATGAGTTAGTATTTATTTTTAAAATTAGATGACTACGAGATATTTAGGAAAGACAATGAAATTTTTACTCTACCCATAATGGTAGGATTGTAAAAAGAAAAAAGATAAATAAATATAGCATGTTCGTAACTTATATTTATATATATTTAGGTTGAAAAGGTTTTTATAAATATAATGAATGTTCAAGTGTGTTTTTAAATCTATTAATGAGTATTATTTTAATAATATTGTTACAATTTATGTATACAAGACTGTCATCAAGAATTTATATTGACCTTAAGAATTTTGTGAAACAAGAGGAGTATCTTGTTATGAACATTGTAATGGAAACATGTTTTAAAAATTCCATGGATTGTGGTAAGTTTTATTTTCCCACATGTATATTCAAAATTAATTTTTAAGTTATTTTTAACAACTTTGATGAAAATATCATTGTTATAGTCCTTAATCCCTGTATTCAGTGTTAAGGGAACTAGAGTGCCTTCAAAGAGAGTAAAAAAGAATGTGTTAAATGTCATTAGCATTTGAAATGGTGTGTGATTAAGTGTATTTAAATATTTAAATATATTTTTATCTATCTTTCTTGTATATCATTTTTAAATAAATATTAAAACATGTGTATCTTATACTAGACTATGTCTAGGCCATCATTCATAAGAAATTTGAATGTAAATATAGTACAAATAGGTTTATATATGTGGATATTATTTTGAATATATAATTTGAAACATTATAAACCTATATACCTATATTCAAAGTGTATAAAACCTTTTTGAGATTAAAACCCCTAAATATCATACTTGTAGACCCTACTCTAGCGCCTATGTATGCACAAAATGACTAGAAATTCATTTTAAAACATGAACAAAGGTGTGAAGTTGATGTTTGATTGATTTGATAAGGAGTGAAAGGTTAAAATAAACATATATAATATTTTATAGGACTTGAAACCATTTGAGGTAATTTTAAAATAATAATTATCCTTCTTAGGCTTGATAGTCAGCCCACAACCCTATTTTAGGGTTTTAAACCCTAAAATTAGTTTTCCCAAAATTTGGACTGATAAAAAACCCTAATATTTTTTATTAGATAGTTTATAAAGTATGATAAATAATTTTTAAGGTTTTAGACTGGGAGTGTATGTATCTGTACCCCCATATCCAACTAGGTGTAAAAAAGATGGATAATGGACTAATAGGCCTAAATAGGGACTAAGTAGTGAATAGGAAAATGTTATAAAGGAAGTATTAAGGCATGAAACTTTTTAGAGGGAAAGAGGATGAAAGAGGGTATCTAAAATAATTATTTTTTTTCCATTTGGAGTCTGTACACTTTAGTACATAAGGAATTTCAATAAAATAAGGTTATAAGAGTAAGGGTAGAGAAGGTAAAAGATGTATAAATGGAGTGAAATATAAATTGGGTATTGATTTCAAAGTGAATTTAGTAGAATATGATTCAAAGAAGCCTGTATAAGGCTTAGAAGTATATCAAGGCAATAAAGAGGAAGATATGATAGTTTGAAAGCGCCATAGGCTTTGAGAATGGACCTTCAAGAGAGGATAATTGACATTATGGATGAAAGATAGTGAGAGGTAGTAAAGAGTGAAATATATATAATATAGGGTAATTTATATAATTTTAAAAGGTAGTAAGGAAGTAATCAAAGAGATCTAATCATCTTAAAGAAGATTGATGTTAAGTCAAATAGAGAAATTACTAGAAAAGGAAATTTGAGGACTTTTGGTGCATATATATTTTATTACAGGTATCATGGTGTAGTTATATAGTAGAGAATGTGATTAGTTTTACATCATTTGGTATTAGAGTGAGGATAAAGTTCAAGGGAAGATAAATCAAGGACAACTGTCAAGCAAAAAGGTACAACTTGTGTTTTGTTTCTCATTTGAGTTCTTGATATGATGATGAGATAATATTTAAGTTACATGTGAGAGATGAGATTGTAGAAAACTTACATCCATTTGAAGGCTTGAATGATTAATATATATTGATAAATCTCAAATAGGATCTAATACGTGAGTTTGAGAAGATAGAATGTCCTAGTGGAAAGATAGGAGTGAATGACCCAGGTGAGGTCAAGGTGAATGAGAAAGACCCAATAAGAGGTCAAGATGTGGAAAGTGAGGGAAGACTTGTTAGAGAGAGGTATAGGTCTATATGAGTCCAAAGAGTTGTTAGAAATATTCAAAGAGATGAGGAAAGAGAAAGGTAAGAATAAATAGAGCATAGTTGATGAGAGAAGCTACCACAAGAGGAAGATGGTGCAAGATGACACCAAGAAATGAGAAATGGAGTGAGAGATGGTTTAAATGAGATAGCAAATGGATAGGTTGTTGGTTATGCTAGAATAGTTGAGAGGAATTGGAATCCCGTATTTTGGATGGGTCATGAGAAAGAATACATGAAATTGGCCAATAAGGTAGGAGATGAAGAGAAGAAGAAAGCAAGTAGTGATAGAAAAAAGAATGCAAGAGAATTTGTTATATAAAAAACTCAAAGAAGAGATGCAAAGATATATAATGAGTAATCATCCAAGTGAACAACATGGTAATGAATATAAAGAGTGCTTTGAGGAATATTTAAGTGAGGAATAAATAGAGAGTTACAGCCAACCAAGTGATGAGAATGACAAATAAATAAGTCAATTTGTAGACCTCATGGAAGGATTAGAAGATGAGGTACAATTGATGGATAAATAATTAGAATACTATTACAAGTTTGTATACAATAGGTTGAAATAGTTTTTAAAAAAATGTAATGGAGGACTAAGAACATGAAGAGAGGCCAGTGCTGGAAAAAGTAGAGCAATAGCCTGAAGCATATAAGCAAGACATTATTTTTGTATTAGTTGTAGTTATCAAGTTGATGATGGAGGATTTTTAAAGTATACGTTTTGTAGTATTGGTGTGGGGCATCTACATCCATTATGATAGAGTAAAGAATTCAAGAGTGAGTGCACATGAAGTGAAAATTGATGATTCAAGTAAGCATGGGCATGAGAAAAGTAGAATAGTGTTTTATTGAGGAAATCATGAAAGAGAAAGATCATCAAGAGATGATCCCAAAAGCATAAATTGGAAGAAAAGGAACAAAACATAATAATTGCATTGAAACTCAATTTATATCTCCCTAGGAGTATGATGTAAGGGAATTAGGAAATGATGTCAATTTGGTTTTATATAGGTGTATTTAGTATTATAATATACCTTTTTAGGCATTAGAGTCATTACATTAGTCAAATAATTTGTCTAGGTGGTCGTTTGGCATTTTCCCACAAATTTGGGCATTTGAAAAATTTGAATTGTATAATTGTGTTTTGAAGCATTTTTGTGTATTGACAAGAACGTTTAAGATGTCAAATTTTGTTGTAGGGTATTAGGAGATTATAAGTGATGTTTATAAGGTAATTAATGTAAAATCATTAATAAGGTGTTAAAAATCAAATAAATGTTGAATGTAAGGGCCCCTTGAAGTAGTTATCAAAAGTGGTTACAAGAAGGTAGGAAGGTAGTTTCTTATTTTTAAACAAATTTTCGATTGTTATAGGATAAATTAACATAAGAAGCTCAGTAGGATGTTATTATAATTTAGGATTTATTTTTTTAAATTAAAGGTAAAGAGAGATATGCAAGGAAGATAATGAAATTTGTACTCTACCCATAATGGCAAGACTGTATAAACAAAAAAGAACAATACATATAACATGTTTGTAACTTATATTTCTATATATTTTGATTGAAATGGTATTTATAACTATAATTTATGGTTAATTGTGTTATTTACTCTATTAATGAGTATTATTTTAATAATTTTGTTACAATCTATGTATACAAGACTGCCATCAAGAATTTGTATTGACTTTAAGAATTTTGTGAAATAAGAGGAGTTTCTTGTTATGAAGATTGTAATGGAAACATGTTTTAACCATTATATGGATTTTCGTAAGTTTTATTTTACCTTTTAAATATTAAAAATTCATTTTTAAGTGAGTTTAAATAACCTTGATGCAAATCTCATTGTTACATTCCTTAATCCCATTATTTAGTGTTAAGGGAGCTAGAGTGCCTTTAGAGATATTAAAAAATATTGTTTGAAATGTCATTACCATTAAAAAATGGTGTATGATTTAGTGTATTTAATTGTTTTACTATATTTTTATCTATATTTCCCATGTATCTTTTGTAAATAAATATTAAAACCTATGTATCCTATACTAGGCTGTGTTTAAGCCATAGTTAACAATAAATTTTTAATGCAAATATAATACAAAGGGGTTTATAGATGTGGATATTGGTTTCAATAGGTCATTTGAAATTTTAGGAACCTATAAAACTATGTTAAAAGTATATATAACATTTTTGAGATCAAAAACCCTAAATAACATACTTGTAGACCCTATTCTGGCAATAGTGTATACATAAAATGACTAAGAATTCATTTGAAAATGTGAGTAGAGGCATAAATGTGATGGTTTATTGATTTTATAAGGAGTTAAAGGTCAAAAAATACCTATATAATATTTTAAAAGTATTGAAACCATTCAAGGGTCTTTTAAAATAAGAATTATCCTTCTCAGGCTTGACAATCAACCCATAACCTTGTTACAGGGTTTCAAACCCTAAAATTAGTTTTCCCAGCATTTAGAATATTCAAAAACCTAATTATTTATCATTATATAGTTTTTAAAATTTTATAACTAATTTTTAAGGTTTTAGATTGGGAGTGTATGTATCCATAACCCCATATCAGACTATGTGTAAAAAGGACGGATAGTGGCCCAATAGGCCTAAATAGGGACTAAGTAGTAAATAGAAAAAGATTCTAAAGGAAGGATTAAGGAATGAAACTTGGTATATGGAAATATTATGAAATATGATACGTGAAAAAATTATTTGTTTCCCATTTGGAGTCTGTACACTTTAGTACATAAGGAATTTCAATAAAAGAAGGCTATAAGAGTAAGGGTAGAGAAGTGAAGAGTCGTATAAATGGAATGAGAGACAAATTGGGTATGTAGTTAAAATTTTATTTGGTATAATATGATTCAAATAATACTATATAAGTATCAAATGTATATCAATGTATAAAAAATGAAGATATGATAGTTTGAAAGAACCACAGGCTTTGAGAATGGACCTCCAAGAGAGGATAATGGACAAGATGGATGAAAGATAGTCATAGGAAGTAAATATTGAAATATATATAATATATGGCAGAGTATATATGTTTTAAAGGTAGTAAGGAATTAATTAAATATGTCTAATAATATTGAAGAAGAGTGATGTCAAGTCAGATAGAGAAATTGCTAGAAAAAGGAAATTTGATGACTTTTGGTGCATATATATTTTATTCTAGGTATCAAGATCTAGTTATATATCAGATAATGTGATTATATATACATAAATAAATTATTAAATTAAAGGTAATATTTTTAAGGAATATGGAAATTAATCTGCTATTCAAGATCTTACAATTATAGAGGGACTTGGTGAGGTCAAGGAAGAAGTTGTTATGCCTAAAGGATAGTTAGGAGATCCATATAGTATTGATATATGTTTATTGGGGTTGGATAATAAATAATAATAATAATATTATAGTCACAATAATCAAGTATATCCTATGCAAGGAGACAAAAAGTTTGAGGTAGTTGTCATTTTTATTCTCTAGTATGAGGAATGTATATTAGATATGACAATGATCAAGAGGATTAAAGATAAAAAAAGGCTCTTATATATAAATAAATATCATTAATTAGGGTCAAAAATAGCTCAATTTCATACCTAATAATATTAAAAGGTGATAGGTTATTGACCACCCACATATGCAAGTGATCGGTGACAAGTATACTCTTCATGCTATGTTGCCTTCATAGAATGATAAAGGTGCTAGGGGAACCATTTTTGACCCTGGTTGAGGTATGATAATATGTTTCACCTTAAGAGGTATATTTTATAATATTATAATAGGTGTGGGTTTCCTTTTTTGTATGTTTTGTGTTTCAATAAGTGCTTTTGAAACAGATGTATTTTTGCTTGGTCCCTTTATGTATTGTTCCTATTATTTTCTTGTGTTTTGTGTACTATTAAAGATATATTTTATGTATTACATATTATAAATATTAATAAATATAAAAATGGATAGGATTAGTAAATTGATCATGGCATAACAAGCATGACAACCCTGGGAAATTGCTAAGAATGTTGACCATTTTTCCCCACATGCCAAAATGGGTCAACCCCCTATAGTCAAATCTTGTATAAGGGATTTTTATAATGTCATATGGTATGTTTTATATTTTTTATTTAATTTAATATTACATTATAATTAAGTAATAGTATAACTTTGTCCTTGTGTCATTTGGTGTCTAAGGGGCCATTTTAGAGTCATATATGTAAGTGGCAAGTCTTCATGGTGATCAATATAGTTAGAGCATGGATCAGGTTGCTAATGTATGAGAAAATGGATAATGTTATAGAGGTAATATGGGATGTAAAGAGTGATTTTAATGAGTATATAAGTGTATATCATTCATTTGGTTCTTCATTGTGTTAATTTAGGCATTTTTGGTCTAGTGGCAGAAATGCTAAGTAGGTAGTTTGATGATGTTATCATTGTCACATATGGACAAGTCAGGGAGATTAGTCACATGGGTTTTATAAAATTAGACCAAAGAACATAGGCACAAATTTTTAGGTTATTTTATTAAGTGTAAAAAAATATGAAGACTCAAATTTGGCCTCTCAGACAAGATTCACTAAGTTTCCATACTTAGCCAATTTGCTAAGAAGCTCAAATAGAGCCCAATGAGAATATTGATAAGGCCATATCTCACACGTGTGGTAGTCTTATAAAATAGTGATAATATGGGTTTATTAATATTATTCCCTATTTTTTACTTGTTAAGTTTTAGGTCATCCACTGAAGTGTGACAAAATTTATACATGCTTAAAGTTGGCTCCTCAATCAAAATTCATTAAGTTTCCATACTTAGCCATTTTTGACCATGATAGGTATGCAAACATCATGTATAATTACACAAATTAGCTCACTTTAACATTTTTTAAAAATAGTTATAAGGATACTAGGACCATTAGATTAAATAGGTTCATCCCTTTTAGTATCAAAAATATCTCCTACAAATTTGGTGCCTCCATGATTCTTGCACTTCAAGATCCAAGCCTTCAAAGTTGGTCAAAAATCATAAAATGTTTGTGCTAATTTAAAGTTAAATATAGTGTAAAAATCCATTATATATTATATTTTATGGTTTTTTGAATGTCAAATACGTCTATAGAGATGTCAAATACATCCACAGGGATGTAAAATGATAGTCGCACAAATGTCAATTTTAAAATAAATCAAAAATAAATTATGGTCTAAATTTGATGGTCTATAGGACATAAAATTAAATAATGTAGATGTCAAATGAAATCCTATATACCATCAAACTTAAGCTCATAAATTATCATTAGGGTTCAAATGCTAGGTTCTAGTAAATCTAATGGTCTTCACTTGATTGTACATCTTGATCCAATGATGAGAAATCAGTAAAATAGTCAAGGGGCTCAAGAGGTTGACACATGGTACAAGTGAAAAAACTAATATATTAAAAATGAATCCTAAAAATCAATACACATTTGACACATGGTGTAAGCTTGGATAAAGTTGACAAGTCAAGGGGCAAGATCAATGGCTAGCATTTGATTATATAAATCAACATCAATAGAGTGAGCAAAGGTTAATATGTCAACAAGTTGAGTTAGGTATCAATGACCAGTCAAATTAAAGGTACTTCTTAGGGGTCAAACACATGATCAAGGTTGAGCCAGCTCAATATTTTCAAAGGGTATTTTCCACTATTAAAGCTCATTTGAATGCCATGAAAAGGACATAGTGATATAGTCAAGAATAAAGGATATAAAGGACTACCATTAGAGCTTAATGTGGACCTCTAGTTCAACATTTTTATGTCATGTAGGGTTTGTTTTATGACTGTGTTCACCATTATTAAAATAAGGACTTGTGCATAGTCTATTTAGACCTAATATGAAAACAAATAGTTTAAAATTAGTTTTCCATCTATAGTAGACCTATGAACATAAGGATAAGTTTGAACATGGTCTATTTAGAATAAGAGCTAGATTTCAAGGGATGCTACAAAGGCATACATGTAAACCCTAGTGGTTTCATCCTGAAGATGAACTACATGAAAATGACACATTATATCTCCTATGCATGCCATGACAAAACAATTTAGAGTAGTGAGCACTAAGACAAAGCCCTAATAGATTGATATTAGGATTACAACCGCATTTAGTCTAGAACTAGCTCAAAACAAATTGATCCTACCATTAAAACTTTTAGGGAACATTAATGAAAGAATAATGTATCTCTATAACCACTTGAAGTAGCCCAAATCAATTAAGAATCTTGAAGGGACATATTTTTAGAAATAATTACAACTATGGTTCAAAGGGGTTTGAACTGATTTGATTCCCTTTTGGGCTTCTTGTTTCCCAATTCTCTCTCTCAAATATCATAATTAGATTCCATTTTGGCCCTTTTAAAAAGAGACCACACCATGTATGGTGAATCCCTATTGGACTGATGTCATATTTTTCCTTTAAACATTAATACAAGTCTATTTTTGAGTTTTAAACAATTGTCTAAGTCTGCAAGTGATGTATGGTGATGATACGTGATAATTATTTATCCTTCCTTCCCTTATCCTTTCATGTTTGACAAAGAGTTCCTAGTTTAACAAGTCATATAGAGTGTAGTCTAGTGTGTAAAGTATTTTAAAGTGTACAATTATCCTTGGATTATGAAATATGCCCTCTAGTCCATTTGCCTTATATTATTGCTCACATCTCACCTCTATAGTGAAATACTCATGTTAGAACCCATTAAATCTTAGAGACTAGTCTATATGCTTTGTGTCATCATGGTAGAAATATCATGGTCATGTGGAAGACATTTTTAGTGTATCACCTTCTTTAGATTAGCTTCAATTTATGCATTCTCTAACTCTTTTCCTCCATAAGTAAGTAGTAGTTTAAGTGATAAAAATTTCACTATATATTTAGGGAGCTATCCCTTAAATATAGAGGCTCATTTCCAATATAGGTATACCCACATACCTAGAAATGTTCCCATGTTGCCCAAATTTGGAATAATCTTGAAAAAAATCTTCTAGGGTTCAAGATTTGGTGACAAAAGTATCATTGAAGCACATAGAACCATTATTATCACATGTAGGCCTGAGATGCATGATAAAGATTATGGCAATGTATATATAGTAAGAATACAAGTTTAATAATAAAAAAAAGCACACACACAAGAACACTCAAATTAAAGTCAATAAATAAAGGTCTTGAGAGACCCAAATAAGGGGCATGTTCAAATGCTACAAAATTGTATGGACATGACTTACTCAAATGTCTAAAAAATAAGGAATGACATTCAAATGTCCATATAACAAGTAATGACATATTCAAATGTCCTAAAAAATGAACATAGGCAAAGGGTATACACACAACAAAACATATTAAAATGCTTGAATAAAAAATACAAGACACTTAAGGAAGTGAATAAAGTAAAACACAATCAACCAACATAAACATGTCATAGTGTCCCATGGATCCAATGTGTTAGAAAGGTATGTCACCTGTATAACATATCAAGTACCCTATGTAAGATATAATCATGGATAATAGGCATGTATAAGTGAATATGTATGCTCAAACATGATAGTGTAGAGTGATCATTGAATCACATAACCTATGTGTATCAAGATCAAAGAAGCAGATGCCCCCAATTTCCATATTATGTGAGTAGAGGGAAATACCAACATCTAAAATAGGAGTGTATCATGTATATGTGTATTCATGTATCACACCTAATGTATAAGTGTGAAAAATATGTATATGTAAGAGTAAATAAGGATGTGGTCCATTAATATGGAAGTAACATATGGATGCCAAAGAGCCAATAAAACATATAAGTGATGAAAAATGTTTCTAGATTTTTTAATTTTTTTGATTTTTTTATATTTTTAGAATAGAAAATATCATCCTATGATCTCATCAAAGCATGATCATAGGTATCTTCTCATTAAAAACTTGGTTCAATAAATTGGTGGTATTTCCAAGGAGCATGTATAGTTGAAATATTTGTCGCTAGTATTTTTGATGCTCAACATATGCATAATAAAAATATAAGGTTGTTATGTACCAATAGAAGGAATATGAGTTGGTAGACCCCATATCTATGTCCTTTGTGGTTTATTTGGAATAATAATATTAGGATCAAGATAAGGTGCTCTAGACATCTTAATATGGTGCATAAAAGATGAGGATTCCAAGAAACCCTATGTCTATCTTAGATGTATATGCATCTCAAGTACTAGATACCTAGTAAAGGGGATTGCCTATTACTTACCCTTTTGTGGTGGATTATCCTTAATGGGCTTGATAATTAACTACCTAGGTATGAATTTCTCTTGTTTAATAGGATGCTCCTATAGAACACTAGAAAGTATATTTACCTAATTGGCATGATTGTACTTAACACACACATGAATTGTATAATGTTTTTATTAAAGATTATATATCCAAGGTCATCCCAAAAACATTTCAAAGACACATGTAGAAGGTATAACTAAGAAATTATTAACCACATGTGTTGAACTAACCCATAAAGATATATCAATGTTTCTAACAGCCTTCTAGGAGGTCTCATCAAACGCTCTAGTTGATCTAGTACATGTGTGTAAATCATGCTAAGTATAACCTAAACATTTAAGTAATTTCATGGTACAAAAATTTTCTCTTTCACCATTATCAATCATAACACATCATATGGGGTATTTATCAAGGTATTCTTAAATGAATAAACAATGAAGATCATATTCCTCATCCTTAATTGCATTATCATCAAAGGAAATGGAAAGTTTCTAATATATAAGAAGTATATGTCATGTGTAGGTAATAATAACACCATATAGTGGGTGTTGATAATGTGACAGATGAGGATGTGATTATATGCCATTTTAAGTTATGGTTCCTTTTTAGAATGGTCTTGTAAAGGATTGTTAAATATATTATACTTATGGTGATCACCAAGTTGTGAACCTAATTCCTTTGGAGGATCATCAAATGTAATATATTGGTCATAAATGAGGTCCTAGATCTTATCATTCAAGGTAAACATCTATTTTTAAAATGCCCAACCCATGGTGATAGTCACAATAAGCATTTGCATCATATCCTTTGGGTAGAGGTCTATTTATATCAACCTCTATAAGAGGAGGGAGAGATAGAAGATGATGCTCTAGAAACTATGGGAGTAATAAAGGAGGCTTAGGTAAATGTGCTCATTATCTCCTTGTTGAATTAGATAAAACATGGTTCTTATGATGTCATGCAACTATGTTATCCATGGTGGTTGTTTACTTTTTAGGCTCAAGAAGTTTTACCTTATAACTTGGTTTAATTATAAATTTTGTATTAGATGTAGATGTAGTTGGTGTGTTTACCACATATTTGAGTTTATTCAATGCTATAATATTCATTTCATGGTCCCATAAAAGATGACATAAGTCATCAAAAGATTGAAACTTCTTGAAAATAATGGAATCATGTAAAGGAGCAAGCAAACTTTTCTTGAATGTCTTGTATCTTTTTTTTCCATAGTATTGGTCATTTTGGCTAGAATTGTCTTATATATTAAGATATTCATTGATATATTCATTGTTTCTTCATTTTATCTTTGTAATTTTATCATAGGAGACCTTTTTGGTAATTTTAATATAAAAGTGTCCTCAAAACTGATCTACAATAGGTTTGAATAATTTCATAGATTTTATAGGTAAGTCATAAAACCACCTCAAATCATATTCCTTGATGATCCTTGGAAATAATTTGGTCAAAATTTTATCATTAGAGGCATAATTAAGGCATTCCATAAATAAGGATCGAAGATGATACTCTATAACACCATTACCATCATAGAATGTGAACTTAGGTGAAATAAAACTAGTTAGAAAAGGGTTTAAATATATATCTGGTGTAATATGGTTATGCAACACATCCTATGACTCAATGTCATGTGAAAAATTTGAAGACTTTTTTTCAATTTTTATAACCTTATCCTCCAATTTTTTAATAACTTGGAGAAGATATTGGACAATAGATCCATTGGGATTTACATTATCCATTTGAGTAGTTACTAAATGGGATATAAACATGGTTTTAATAAGCACTAAAACTTGTATTTGAGTTTAAACCATTGGTAATTCCATGGTGTATGTAACAATAATAGTTTCAAGGAACAAAGGTTTAAACACATACTCCATGCCACTATTAGATGTATTTAGTTGTAGTGTGTTCAAGGGGATGTATGTGTCCACTAAATTTTTTGAATTTTTGGTTTCAAATATAGGTTTTAATATTTTATTAATATATTCAAGGTTTTTTTGAAGGCATTCATGAAATAATGCAATTTCAAGCACTCAATCTTGATCTACTTACTCATTTTAATTTGTTTCCTAATTTTCATTATCATAATATTCTTTTACAATAACCTTATCAAGTTTTTCCATTGTCAATATGGTTATCATCATGACCCAACATATGATATCCATAATTGGTTTTATACATCTTGTATGGGTTCATGGGAAGCTCAATATGTTAAATATGCACACATCCTAATCTAGGGATATGCCTAGGTTGCATGAAAATATTATCAATAGGAAATTAAAAAGTATAGCAATCTAAAACCCTAACTAGTTTTAAAACATAGGAATTAGAAAAAAGTGCATTCAAAGATGTTAGATTCACTAAAAATTTAACCCTAAATTAGATGTGGATCATCTTAGGTAGATATTATTAATAATATATAAATGATAGGGCACAAGGGTGAATATTAGATTTTTAGTAGGCTAATTAAATGCTAAACTTAGACATACCATATATTAAATTTATAAAATCAAGATAAGATATTAATGGAAATTAAAACTATGATAAATATATAAATGGCATAAAATAAGATACCTAGATATCTCTGATGTTAATGTAGATCTAGATCTAGAATAGGATGAAATTAGGTAGGAAGATAATTTTGGAATGATTGTTAGATTTTAGATATAGTGCCTCTATCTCTCTATATAGTTATGTTAGCCATGTATGATTGCATCAATGATAATATCTAAGTTAGATGCTAGTATTATGTATAGATATGTGGTAAAATAGGATGTGAATAATTAGATGCTTATGGGTTTTATTTTTCCTTCACTCTTGTGTATTTAGATCTAGGTCATGGATTATTACTCCTTTTGAAATGTAAAAACCCTAGCTTTATATTTTTAATGTGACCTTAGGAAAAAATGGGTTAGTTGGCACATGGTGTCTAGTTGACCCTAATGAACCCATTATCAAAGTAAGTTTCCTAGATTTAAAATACTCTATAAGAGGTCCTTAGACTCATGTTGTTCTCCCCTACATGTCAATTTGTATGTGAATCATGAAAATTGTGTAAATAAAGTAAAATAGTGACCTAGCTTGTAACTTATAAAATAAGACATTATGACTACTCACTTAGTACTTCAGACCTATAGATGTGATTTACATATGGCTCATATGGAAATAGAGAAGTTTTGATCAATTGAATGTTTGATAGAGTGTTTTTGATAAGTGCCTTGGTATCTTTGGTCTAATTGGTAGATTAGGAATGAATGAGGGTTGATACTATAGTTATACCAATCCTATCAAGAGATAACTCCCATTAAATCACTTAGGCTAATCATTGGAATACATTTCATTTAAAATTTTCATTAATTTAGGCATTAGGGTAGGATAGTAATGTTGAGGTTACTATCTATCTTGGATGTTAATTTATAAGGAGTACAAAAATAGGTATAGGCTTAGAACTTGAAAAGGTGTAATATAAGTACATTATAAGCATTCTGGGAAATATAGATGTCTATTTCATCAATATAAAATTTGTTGGAATAATAGATAGGATAAGGGGCACAAGATAGACTAGATACAAGGCTTGAAATATTAAAGCATGTGTATAATGAAAAATAACAATGAAGGTCTAAATTTATCAAGTATACAAGGCTGAGGTACTACATAATCACAAAATATCATCTACAACTAGCCCTTGGTCTAAATGATCTCTAAAGTTTTAGATTTATATTATAAATCATATATGCACTTTTGGACTCTAAGATCTAAATAAAATATGTTATTATGGATAATATCTCTCAAACACATCAAAAAAGAACCAAAATAGAGTTTGGTTGTGGAAGATGCAACAAAATGGAATAATTTCACTTATTGGACACTTTAGGTGTGAATGGAACTTGATTTCTCTAGTTTCTCATAAATTAAATATATTAAAGTGAAACATGTAGAATACCTAGTACACCTATGTTCCCAGTTGACCTAGTGCCAAACTTTTGATTTATTAATGTGGGAACCAAAATTTTAAAAATTTCATAAATTTAAATATTAGGTGAAATAGTGGATTTAGATATGGGACCACATTCATTGGAGGAATGTAAGTGAAATATAAATTATTTAGTGACTTATAAAACTAGTGGATAGTGTGTAATTCACATACATATCTTGATCTAGCTAACTGGCAGCTAGTTCTCATATCCTAATCATATGGGAATAAATACATGATGTAGGGAAAAACCATTACCTTGTAAGTTCCATGCATTTTACTATTATAATTCACAATATATGATGCATAGCATGCACTATGTCATAATTTATCTAATTATAAGTTAGTTCTCCTATCCCAATCATATGAGAAATGAACACATGTTGCTATTCTAGATCATCATCTTCAAAACTCAACCTATTTTTTTGAGTTGAAAATTTTGTCCTTTTATATTCTTAAAATGATATATAAGGCTAATTTCCTTTGTTTTTAAAAATATAATATAATTTTTTTGGATTCAATGTTACCTATAATTGATCTTCTAAGATCTCATGATATATATGATGATCTAATGAGTAGTGTGCACATGCTAGAAGGATCTAATATGGAAGTTTCCTATAAAGGGTTAATGTCATGCAATCAAATCCAATACATGGAAGGGGAAACACAAAAATGCACAAGTCATGTTTATTTAACAAAAAAAAATGCACAATAAAAGAATGAAGGGGAAAAACAAAAGCTAAATTTATGTATAAAAGTAAACTATTTACATTAAAAAGGTGGGGCAACATGACTAAACATAACCATTCACAAGCTAGGTAGAATATGATACCTTGTGAATAAATTTTTAACAAGATGAATATAAATTTGAAAATACCATGAGAAACCAAAAAAAAAATGATTTTAATTGTATAGATAAGATAAACATGAGTCATATGAAATAAGATAAATATGGAATCAAACACATGACCATACATACTTTCCTCATGAATATAAGGAATATGTTTCAAAGTCATGTTTGGAATAATAAAAACATAAATAATATCTCCTAAGTGTTTTATTTGTGATTGATATTGTATCTCTTTATCCATGAATGGTTGAATTAATTCACATTTAGGCATATCCAAAGGTGATTTTGGGACCAAAACTTTATAGTGCTCAAAATGAATGGAAACTTCTTGCTAATTACTTCTTGTATCTTCTTTAAAATATTTTATGTTTATTCTCAACATTATTACATAATTATTTATCTTTAATGTGGAACTAAATATTTTCATGGCTTCTCTCATTTTATTCTAAGAACATTGTATTTTTATTTTCATTGTGTTCTTTCATGACTTATTTTTCTTGGGTGAAATTTTCAAGATTTTAGTTAGATCATCAGATGAAAGACTTTGATTCATATATTATAATTTTCACCATAGTGTAATTAAAACCATCACTTTCATATCCAAAACCAATAAATTATTATTTTTGTATTCACTCTGTAAACACCCCATTTGGATCACATTTGTGTCAAAACCAAAGTTTAGATTGATTTATACCAAACTATGCAAATTAAGCCTAAAAATCACCAAAATTCCCCAATTCATCTATGAATGGGATATAAATTCTTATAATTGTTTCAAGTATTTCTTATTTATAGTATTACCTTATATGCGATGATAACCTCCCATAGATTCATCCCTAGTTAGGTTTTGACCTAAAAAACTAAAATTTTAGACCAATTAAGTGAAACACTAAAATAATTCCTAAATGTCAAAAACACTAAGTAGGATTAACTAAAATTAAACTTCAATTATAAACTTACGTAAAAATTCCATGTTTAATTAGGGAATTACATTTTTTTTAAAAAAAAAAGTAATTTTCAATAAAAAAGAGGTCAAAGTCAAAATAATTAATAATGTCTTTTATAAATGCCTATAATTCAAATAAAAGGTGAGTCATACCTCATAAATATCTTTTATGAGTTTTCAAGCCTCGTAAATATCTCATATGAGTTTTAAATCCTTCATTATTTATTTGACCCAACCTAGGGTTAATCTAAACTTGGCCAAGGTTAATCTAGACACAACTAAGGTTAAAGATAAACCTAACCACACTTGAGTTATAGTTAGTTTTATAACTAATAAATATAAGTTACCTCCCTCTATTTCAAAAATATTTTGTGTGTAATGTTATTATATAATAATAACTTCAAAAAAATTCACATTCTAAGCCAAGCCAAGACAAGACAATCCAAGCCAAAGTGAAGAGGAGAAATGATGCAAGGAACAACATTGTTAAAGACTCGTTGAGCACATGACTGAGCACATCACTCCAAGTCTAAATTTTAACTATTTATTAAAAATAGGGTGAATAATACCTATTTTTTCTTATTTCATTTGTTACTTGCATTATTCTCTTACTTCCCCAAGTGTCTAGGCTTGATGTGTTAGTTCTCTATGTGTTTTAATTGGTTTTATCATAAAAATATTTGACTTACCCCATTTTGGATTCCTATGTTACATAATGGCACACATGGTGGGATGATTCACCCCAAAATCACTAAGGGAATAATGTTATAATCTTAATATATAAGAAAAATCTTGTTAGGACCTTGTTTTCATGTTTTTTATTTATTTTTTTCCATGTTTTTATTGCCTATGTTTTGGTTATTATTTAAGAAAGGGTGACTATAACACTTGAATGCAATACTATAGCACTCAACACCTTAATACCATATATGACACATACTACCATCGTTAGACACCTTACTATCATTGCTAACACCTATCATTGTCATTTTACACCTTACTTTCGTCATTAGCACCTACCAACATAATTTGACACATTAGTACCATCGTTGACACTTGTTACTATCACTTGACACCAAAATACCATCTTTAATACCTATCACCATTTATCAACACATTAAAAACATCATTCATACTTTACATCATAACTTGACACCTTACTACCATCTTTAACCCTTTTGTCATTGCTCAACACCTTAATACCATTGTCAGCACCTATTATCATCATTCAAAACCTTACTACCATCATTAACACCATCATTGTTGCCTACCAACCACTACCATCAATTGATAATAACCTACCATCACCTAAAACTATCCTAAAACCCTACTATAGAATGAAATAAACCTAAAATATCCCAATAACACATACTTTCATTTAAAATAATCATCTACCACCATCTTCTCATCGACCAAAAAGCTCCCATCATCTCTTGATAGAGTCATCTAATGTTGTCTTGCCATTGACCAATAAGTTACCACCCTCTCTAACTAACCTTTCATCCCTAACTATAGTGTCATCGACTATCAACATTCTAATATCACTTGATACCACACTATTATCATCTACCTTCCTATCATAATGCATTCACCCCTATCATAAATTGACTACCACCACTTGATAGTTATTATTAATAAAATAATTCAAATGTATAATATTTTTAACATTTTAAAGTCATTCAAACTTGCTTTTGGAGCTTAAAATTTACTTAAAAACTTTCCTTTTTTTATTTTCAAAGTTACAAGTGCAAAAAACAAAGCCAAGGGGCCAAATTTCACTTCATAACTTGTTTAGTGATCTAAAAAAAATAACAACCTTAGATTATTTCTCCTAAGATGTTTTGATTTTATTTAGTTCATTCTTGTAAAGTCAATTAGTTTCTATTTCTCAGCTTAATTTATTTTTTAGCAAAATTAATTTTGCATGTATTCTCTCCCCCATACCCTTTAGGGAACTTGGTTGATCAAAATCACCTTGTTTATTACTTTTTTTTGTTTGAGTCTAGAGAGGAATAAAAGTTTTGTATGTTCTCTCCAATATTTGAATGTCTTGGGTGACCCAAAAATGACCTTAAAGTTCTTCCAATTTTTCATTTATTTATTTTTTACATTGGCTTATGGGAATGAGTTCATAACCTCCTCACAAGTTATTTAGGGGAATGTTGAGCTAGGGTTTAATATCCCAACATCATTCTAACCCCACTTCATAATTGGGTATATAAATTGGTCACATGATACTAGAATTAAATAGTGGTAAGTGTTTATCCTAACAATTTTAATGAAAACCCAAATTAGTTTATGCTACACATTAGACTTTACTAATGATTACATGGTTAAAGTAATTTTGCAAAGGATTATACCTTTTCATAACAATATAGTTCATTTGATTCTAATTTATGTGATTCCCCTTTTTTTTAAATCTATACTTGGGACCATTTTTAAGATCAATTCAAAAATTGTAGATTTTAGTAGCCCCACTTTGCCATAAAATATCCTTCTAGATGTTGAGTGCTTTATCACTCCAAGTTATTTGCCACATACTAGTTATTAAGATATATAGAGGGGATTAAAAAATATACCTACATGTGTTCTTTAATTTTTGGATTAACATTTAGTTCCTTTCAATACTAGTATATTGGTGGAAACATTGGCAGAAGCTATGCACACCTTGTCAATTTTAGGGTAGGATGTGCACTTAGGTTTTTTTATTTTTTATTTTAATAGAACATGTTTTGGGTCTAAAATTATTTTTGTGCCAAAGTCAAAATGAGTCAAAACACCGAAAACAAGACATGTGTTAAACATCACTTTGAACTAAGAGGTGTTATGCTACAAAAGTCACTAAAAGTTTTTGCCTTATCTTGAGATTTAAAAAACCACTTTTTTACCACTTGTTCAAAGGAGTGTTGTCATGCTATCAATTTTATTTCAAAACACTCACCTTTTTTGAAACCAATTTCAAAACCCATTCATACCTATGTTTCCAAAAATGTGTGATTACACTACCTATTTAAGTCTATCTTACTGGACCTTATAAAATTTGAGTCTTATATACTAAATTTGAAATTAAATATTTCAAAGTTAAAACCATAAATTAATTATGTCTACACCGAATCCTTGTCTAATTTGGGTTTAGGTGGTTTATATTTTACATTTGGATAATTCAACTTGGATTGATTTCTCATTGGGTTTAAAATACCTTTGCATATATAAGGGATGTTTTGTTGTCACATACCTAGTTTAGAGTTCTTTGTGCCAAGGTCAAGAATGTCTTAGTTTTATTTACCAAGAGTCATTTGTGTTCCTATATTGAGTTTTATAAGATAATTACCTTTTAATTATATTGTTTTCAAGTTCTTATTTAGACCATATTGTTTACAAGTTTAGCTTTCTTACTTTTAACCAAATACTTAGCATTGGTTTTTGAATTTTAGACCTAGTTTATAAGTCTACATTTTTGACATTTGACCAAAGACCTAGAATATATTTTTTTTGTTATATGCAGATCAAGATAATTTTACCTATCTTAAACACTTTGCCAAATATTGGTTTCACATTTTAATTTTACCTTTGTTTTAGACCTAGAATAGGTGTTTCAACTTTGGACCTATTTTAAAGAGCTAAAGGTTGTTTTCCTTAAACCAAATTATTTTGCCACATTAGACCTTTTTTAAGAAACCTAATATTAAATAATAACATGATTTTCAATACATGTAGTAGGACCATGTATAATCCATATTATGAGAACATTATCACTAGTGACCCCTTTATTCAAAAAATTTATGGAAATGTCGTGTATGTGATGCATCCATATAGTTATTATACTACCCCATATATATAACAAGGACATGATCCTCTAACACAACACCTGGATAAAGCATTTTATTATCTAGGACAAGAGAAAAAAAATGGCACAATACCTTGCTAAAATGATACCTATCATTGAACATAGACAATAGTAGTATCCCTACTATGTAACTGTTGACCTATTTTGCCCACAGGCAAAATTTTGGTCACCTCCTTCACTTGATATTTAATGCTAGTCATTTATGAGTTCAGCAAGTTCAGAGAGTTCTTTTCATGCCCTGGTTCAGCGGTTCGACCACCCTTGGTCCATTCATTGCTAGGTTCAACGTAATTGGTTCAATGGAAGAAGTTTAACAAACTTAGTTCCTCGCTTGGTTCAAAGTGCCTAGTTCAACGCCTAGTTCATTGATTTTCTACATAGCTGAAGGAGCTGGCAAATTCAAAAGAAAATCTAGGTAAGTCTTATTATCTAAGTTAAAATTTGCCAAAATTTTCTAGGTCCCAACCAAAGCGCTTCAAAGTCAATGCCAAAGGGAATTCGGCATGGTTTAAATATAAAGGTAAAATGAGGATGAATTTCCGTGGACTTTTTGTCCGCGAGAAAACATCCACAGACAAAAGCTCATGGGGAACACAAGCCAAAGCCTACAAAAATCCATAGACCATCCAAGGCAAGCCATGAAGTGACTAAGGAAGCCCAACACAAAACATGAAGGCCCGTCAGTAGTCAAACAGCCAGCATGGACCTGATAAACAAAGGGGCATTCAAAACATTTAGTGGGACCATCTAAGGACTTTTCCAAAGGACCCATTGAAATAACAAGGAAAGGAGTGCCCAACTGGGTGCTAAGACTAAGCATGCCATGAAGAAGTTTAGAAAGAGAAACCAGTAGGCCTGATGACATCTTTAAGGATGTCAAGTTTACAAAAAGGAGATAGCCATTTATTTTTAAAAGGCAAAGGGAAGCGCTAACTAGAAGAGCCAAATTGAAGCAACCCACCCAGAAAGTTCACCCAAGGGGCCGACCAGGCCAGATAAGACAAAATAGACAAATGACAAAGCAAGAGCTGACAAGGCAAGAGGAATGATGAGGCATATAGCAGTCAAGCAGTCTAAGTGGCATAGACAGAAGACATTTTATTGCTTGATGGTGTAAACAGGAAAAGGGCATAGGCCTGTGCTTCCACATTTATGACTCAAATGCCAAGGTCAAGATTGGGCGACTACATAGCATGGTTCTAGCAGGTTTCTTCTAGAATGATGACATCAAATGCAGTGTTTCCTCTTCCTAATGAGGGACATGAATTTCAACTTGACAAAAGAAGTGCCAAGTTCTCTTCTTGTTTTTCTCCTATATATCACAAACTTAGTCATTTGTAACAAGGATCTTCCACATTTGTAAAGGGTGCAGCTTTGCAAAAAATTTCACCTGAATCAATACAAATGCAGTTTTTTACCTCCATTTGGATAGACATTTTTGTGTTTGCATTGAATGTTTGCTTGTGTCTAGTCATTATCTTTTGATGCTCTCATAGGTTCAACACCAATAAACCTATTATCTACACGGTGCCATTGTTGCAGCTGACAGGAGAAGAGTAGTATTTGGGAGTGAAGGAGTAGAATAAATTACTTCATAAGTGTGTGTTTCATAGCACCTTGGGTGATCTCTATTTTGGATTTTCCATTGAAGCCTCCCTGCTAGTTTCTTCCACCCTAGTCCTTTTGCCAAGTGCGTAGTGTATGTATGCATTTGTATGATTCTGAGAGTGGATGTGTGAAGGTCAACCTTTATTTTGGTGCATCACCTCTTTTAGAGTAGGTAGTTTGTTATCTATGCATTTCTTCTCCCTTTTCACCCCCCCTTTATTATAGCTATATATACCTATATTTTGCACTGCCTGAAACAAACATGATGCATCAAAGGGAGCTAGCCCTTATCTAGAGACTCTCCTCTCCTACTTCACCATCCCATAGGTGAGAGAGGAATTTCCATGTTTTTAGGAGAAGGCAAGAACCTATTTTCCTACCACTGGGTGTAATCTCCAGTGTCAATAGTTTTGGCATGCCTAGTGGGACCAACTGGGATAGGTTTTGTCCAAAGAATTGAAGAATTTTGGTGCATTCTTCAACCGACCAGCCTTTAAAGGCTTATGATAAAACACCAATGGTGATTTCAAGTTAGATCAATTGGTTAAGTAGTCCAGTAACATACCATCAAGAAGCACATTTTTTTGGTATGTGTAAATTCCATCTTTTTAAGCTATGGACTCTATTTTTTTTGCCCATCATGGCTATGATCCTTACCAGCCTTATGGTGATCCTTATCATGCCCAATATGGCCAATCTCAACCTTGTTACAAGCTATATCACTCTTGTGCTTAGTCTTCTTAGTATGTCGCTTATCCCACTCAACCCAATCTTTTTGCCAATCAACCAGTTTCTACCTTCAAGTGAGCACTGCTGGCATATGACAAATATGTAATTGATCTTAACACCAGAAGGGGATGTGGTGAAGTAATTCTTGATTATGTTGTCCATTAAGTGAGGAATGCCCTGGATCAGGTTAAGAAAGAATGGGCTCCTGTTGAAAGAGCGAACTGGCACAGGCTTTCAAATGAGATGCTAGATGTGAGCAGTTTAATTGCATCTGTGGAGGAGAAGCTGAGTGTGCATGAGAGGCAGCCTTACCAAGTCTATCAACCTGCATACTCACTACCCAAAGCATCATATCAATCATATACAGCCCCTGCTCTTGAGCCAAGTCGAGCCTGTCAAAGTCCGTTCCCCAATCATGTTGAGGAGAATTCTGAAACAATGAATCTTGTGTTTAAGGCTAATCTTGATAAACAAATCGAATTGGAAAACCTTCAAATGTAGCAGCCCATTTTGGTAGTAAAGGAAGCAGAATCTAAATCTTCACTGCCCTCTCACATTGTGGCCCCATCAGCCCCAAAGTAAATGCCCAGCCCAAATTGCTTGAGCTAGAACAAAGTGGTCGAGTCATGGAACAACAAAGAGGAGAAAGACGTCATCCAAAATGAAGAAATGCAAAATGAGGATGACCTGGCCAAGTGGATTGAGGAACTAGAAAAGAAGATGAGACTACTGAGAGAGAGAGAAATGGAGCTTTTAGACCTTGCAGAGGAGCCAATGCCAAAAGACACCCCTTCCACCAAACCACAAGCTAATTTCAATATTGATGAAGTGTTGGTAAAGTGGAGGGACAAAAATCAAGAAATTTTGGCCCAAAGTCTGCCCTCTCCTATTCTAGAGAAAACTCCCTCTTGTATGCCAAATCCTTTCTATCAGATGGCGCTTGATCATTCTATCTCATCCAATGCATCAATCAGTCCTGCCCTCAATCTCATGTACCTAACTTTCTAGCATGCCTCTTTTCAGACAGCTCTTCCTATACATGAGCAAACCCTCCCAAATCCTCCCCAACCTCCTCAAGTCTTTCAACATGATCTTCAAATTCTAAGCTAGAAGAAGGAACATCATGAACCAGCTCAGAACCTGGAAAATGATAAAGTTGCTACCTATTTATAGAAGCAAGATTCCAATCCCAAGATCATGAGCTGGAAGTAAACAGTGGAATCTTGGGGTAGAAGGGAAGAAGAAGGGAAAGGTTTTTCTCAAAACCTTGAAGAAGATGGGGTTGCTCCTACTCTTGATGATGATTTTGACTTCTAGGAAAGGATTTTCTAGGAAGATATGGATAGGCAGATTGCGGAATTAGATTCTAGGGCAGGTTTCCTCAGCCAATGTGTAATGGATGGTTCAGACCAAATAGCACATTCCATGTCTGAACACACCCCACCTACACATCCTCAAGAGAACTATCAGGCCATGCCTGATATAGGTGAAGTGCTAACCAAATGGAAGGAGGAGAATCATATTATTCTAGTTTAAGGATTGCCTCCTCTTCCACATGAGTTTGTCCATCAACGTTCCACTTCACCCCTTCTCGAGGAGGAGCCTGTCTTGAGGGAAGCAAGTGAAGAGGATTATGTTTAGTTCATGACTAATTAGGGAGACTCCATGAGTGTGGATGAGGAGGATATCACCTTAGGTGACATGGAGGAGCATGGATAGCCTCTTTTTCATATTTTAAATGATTCATTTGAAGCCATTGAAGCATGTTTCACTGTTCTTCAAGGAGGCTATGAGCTGGATAAAAGTAGAGAAGGCAACATTAGGGTTCAAACAAGAATGGAAAGAGGCTATAGTATTTTAGATTTATCCCTCTAAGAGGTTTTTGAATCTAAGATAATTTCTTTGAAATCATCAATGAGGATGGTCAAACCATGGAACCTGAGCATGAGGCAGAGAAGAGCCAGCCAGTCAAGGGTGCGTATGAAGGGGCTTATGGTGATGAGCTGGTAGCAATTGACTTCTTAATGGGATACACCAACCTAAAGGACCAGTAGGAGGCAAGATTCCAAGAACAAATAGAGTATGTATATGTTGGGAGCATGTTTGAATATCCACCCAGATTCTAGCCAACTCAGGTGATAGGCAGGAAGAGTAAGTGACCAATTCTCTTTTACATTCAGCTACTTGCCTGGTGCCATAAGTCTTCTTACTAGGGAGGGGACTTAAGAAGTTTTCCATTTGATCTTGGAGGGAATAAAAAATTCTTGGTTAGATGTACATAATAGTTTGTTTCAGTTTTCTTCTCCTACTTTCCCTAAGTACAGTTTGCACAAGTAGTGTTTTTTAGCCTTGTGTGTTTCCCTTTGCATGTGGGGGTGAAATCTTCAGGTGTGTTTCTTAAACCTTTTGTGTTGTTGTTAATTCTTTCATATCTCCATCTTACTCTGCACCCAATGGATTTTAAGGCAACTGGATTCTAAGCATAGCAGGCATGCTTCCCCTATGAGTCACCAATTGTTGACCTACTTTGCCCACAGGCAAAATTTTGGTCACCTCCTTCACCTGTTGTTTAATGCCAATCATTTTTGGGTTCAAAAAGTTTAGAGAGTTCTTTTCATGCCCTAGTTCAGTGGTTCAACCAACCTTGGCCCATTCATCACTAGGTTTAATGTACTTGGTTCAATGGAAGAAGTTTAATGAACTTAGTTCATCACTTGGTTCAAAGTGCCTAGTTCAACACCTAGTTCATTGGTTTTTTACATAGCCAAAGGAGCTGGTAAATTCAAAAGAAAATCTAGGTAAGTCTTATTGTCTAAGTTAAAATTTTATAGGTCCTGACCAAAGTGCTTCAAAGTCAATGCCAGAGGGAATTTGGCATGGTTTAAATATAAAGGTAAAATGAGGATGAATTTATGCAGACTTTTTGTCTACGAGAAAACATCCATAGATAAAAGCCCGTGGGGAACACAAGCCAAAGCCCATAAAAAGTCACAGACCATCCAAGGCAAGCTACGAAGAGACTAAGGAAGCCCAATGCAAAACATGAAGGCCCGTCAGTAGTCAAATAGCCAGCATGGACCTGATAAACAAAGGGGCATTCGAAACATTCAGTGGGACCATCCGAGGACTTTTCCAAAGGACCCATTGAAATAACAAGGAAACGAGTGCCTGACTGGGTGCTAAGACTAAGCATGCCATGAAGAATTTTAGAAAGAGAAACCAGCAGGCCCGATGATGTTTTTGAGGATGTCAAGTTTACAAAAAGGAGATAGCCATTTATTTTTAAAAGGTAAAGGGAAGCGCTAACTAGAAGAGCCAAATTGAAGTGACCCACCTAGAAAGTTTGCCCAGGGGGCTGACCAAGCTCGATAAGACAAAATAGACAAATGACAAAGCAAGAGGTGACAAGGCAAGAGGAATGATGAGGCATAGAGTAGTTAATCAGTATAAGTGGCATAGATAGAAGACATTTTATTTCTTGATGGTGTAAATAGGAAAAGGGCGTAGGCCTGCGCTTCCACATTTATGACTCAAATGCCAAGGTCAAGATTGGGTGACTACACGACATGGTTCTAGCAAGTTTCTTCTAAAATGATGACATCAACTGCAATGTTTCCTCTTCCCAATGAGGGACATGACTTGAAAATTTCCAAAAGAAGTGCCAAGTTCTCTTCTTGTTTTTCTCCTATATATCACGAACTTAGTCATTTGTAACAAGGATCTTCCACATTTGTAAAGGGCACAGCTCTACAAAAAATTTCACTTGAATCAATACAAATGCAATTTTTTACCTCCATTTGGATAGACATTTTTGTGTATGCATTAAATGTTTGCTTGTGTCCAGTCATTATCGTTTGATGCTCTCACAGGTTCAACACCAGTAGACCTGCTGTCTACAAGGTGCCATTATTATAGCTGATAGGAGAAGAGCAGTATTTGGGAGTGAAGGAGTAGAAGAAATTACTTCATAAGTGTGTGTTTCATAGCACCTTGGGTGATCTCTATTCTATATTTTCCATTGAAGCCTCCCTACTAGTTTCTTGCACCCTGGTCCTTCTTCTAAGTGCATAGTGTATGTATGCATTTGTCTAATTTTGAGAGTGGATGTGTGAAGGTCAACCTTTATTTTGGTGCATCACCTCTTTTAGAGTAGGTATTTTGTTTTCTATGAATTTCTTCTCCCTTTTCACCCCCCCTTTATTATAGCTATACATACCTATATTTTGCACTACTTAAAACAAACATGATGTATCAAAGGGAGATAGCCCTTATATAGAGACTCTCCTCTCTTTCTTTTCCATCCCATAGGCGAGAGAGGAGTTTCCATGTTGTGAGGAGAAGGTAGGAACCTATTTTCCTGCCACTGGGTGTAATCTCCAGCGTCAATAGTAACCTGCCAACAATTTATGACCCATGTGTGTTTGATCATCACTTGATATAAAACAAAGATGATATTCTAGTTAGAATAGTAAAATGAGGGAAAAAATTACCATTAAACTTCCCACATGAAAGTCTATCTAGCTTGATTATAATTCCTATCAACATGCTTCATGTCTAATAGTTTGAAAAGGCTTTAACTAGTTATAATCAAGATCTAGTACCAATACCTAAATAGGGCCTAAATATGATTGGAAAATGGAAATTTCCAATGGATGACCAATTATAATAGGCATAACAAACATATCAAACACATATTAAACTAGCTTATAACTTCAATGCCATTTCCATTTCAAACACAACACTCATAGAGTTAGCTCCCCTAATAGGGGTACACATTGGTTCTTTAGTATATACAAACTAAATCATGGACCCCTTTGAACAAATCACATTATTAAGAGGCATTTTAAATTTTTAAATTATGATAGAATAAATTTCATCTCCTATAGAACACAAAACATAGTAGATAACATGTAATTATATCCCAATCTGAACCAAGGTGGGTCTAGTATATTATAGAGAAACATACAACAAGATCCTCTTACCAATACCTTAATTGGATTAAAATAACAAGGAGAAGGTTTTCCTAGTTCCAAAACATAGAAAAAAAATTCCACTCCTCAACCAATGGTTTATTCAAACATGTAATAGATGGAAGTATCTAAAAATAGACCAACATTTTGCCCCAATAAGTGTTAAACACTACACCATCTCAATATGGGGAAACTAATATTTTTCAAAAAAAAAAATATACTAATATACCATGACCATCATAAATATTTCCTAATAAAAATGTGTACTTATTGGTCAAAAAAGAGTTCTAATTGGTCAACAATAGATACCTAACCTCCAACATGTGCCTAATTTATAACATGTGTTTACCCAAAAATAAGGTCCTAACTTTCAATAGGTACCTAGTATGCTAAAATTTACTTTTACCCAATGGGTAACTCATACACAATAGCTATATAACATGAAAAAACTACAATAGTAGGGTTACATCCAAATATAGGTACCATGTATACACAAGGTTTGACTAGTGAATAATAAGTTCCTACTCAAACCCAATAAGCATTGTACCTTCCACATAGCCATATCCCTCCATCACAACCTTAGTTCCCTTCAAATAAATTCCATATTTTTAATCATAACTAGAATTTCTATCATCAACACATATTGTACCAATATCCTAATCCTAATGCATGGGTGTGTATTCCTAGTCGATTGGTTTAGCAAACCAATATTATAAAATACACCATTCCCCCAATGGACCCCAATCAAAGTAATCCAAATTTGATTAACCAACCATAAAAAAAACCAATTGTACCATCTATATTATTATTATAGGAAATATATCATGAAGGATGTAATTATATCCATTTAAATAGGAAATTAGACTAATAAGTTCAAATTAGAATATGTGTGCTTGTATCCATTTAACATGGAGTACCTCCAAATACCATTTCTTCTAGGTTATAAGCTACCAAAAATTTTCAATTAAAAAGGCAAAGGAGACCCTAGAGAGAATCTAAAATAATTCTTTATTACTTTCCATCTAGTGGATTATAGTGACATATATCTATTTTTTATTTTTCCCCAAAGCCTAGATTGATAAGTTTTAAAGTAGCTTTTTAAGTTGCCAAAGAAATTGATGTCTGAATTTGAAAATCTTTTATATAAGTTTGTGAAAAAATATCTTCAAATATCAAACATCATATTTAGGTATTTTATTTGATTCAGGCTAAGTATAAGGTTGGTGAGAGCTTTGTGAGTTACGTATAATTGTAGAAAGCACTTACTAGCTGCTTCACCCATAATTTACCAGTTAAAAAATTGGAACTTATATTTACAAAAAATTACATAATGAGATATATTATCATCTGGAGCTTCAATGTGTTCAAACGTTCAAGGAGATCATTGAGAAAGTATACAAATTGAAAATATCCTTATTAATAAATGGATTATCAAGTTGTCTTCTTCAAACAAAAATTAGAGTCAAAACCAAAAATTAGGGCAAATTCAATACCCAAGCCCAGTACAAATGCAAGCATCTACATCCACTTAGGCTAATTTATATTATAAACCTAATCTATAAAAACAAAAAAATAATTTTTTTGGTAATAGATTAACTGAGTCATGCCATTTCTAAATACTACAAACACTGGCTACTCAACCTATGTTATAACACATCTTATTCCACAAATCTAGCCTATTCAAAAAATGTAGCCTATGCCTCAACCATTAGTAACTCCATAATTACAACTACCTCTATGCATTCATGTACCTTATCCACAACCCTTGAAAACCCCTCCTCCAAGAAGAAGACCTGTTCTTAGAGTTTTAAGTGACCTTGGTGAGCCTATTAAGGTAGTATTCCTCAAGCTAATTGCAAACAATATAATCACTTATAGAATTATTAATCACTTTATCAAATGTATACCTTACTTGATTGGTATAAATAACATGACTTTTATGAATACCATCACATTAAAGGACATTCTATATTTTGTTATGTGTAATTGAAGCACCTCATTAAGCATATATTATAATGTGGAGAAAATCTAGTAAGATAAAATGGCTTTTATGTCTAATTAGAATATAGGTATTTATTGAGACATATTTAATCAACATAATAATACCAATCAAAATCAACAATAGAAACAACAATGTTAACCTCAAAATGGATGGAACCAAGGACTAAACAATCTTAATAACCAATAAACCTATCACATAATTGCACATCACTATAATAGAGTTATAGGTTGTATTATGGGTGGTCATGTCTCCACTATTTCTATTAACCCTTAACTAGATACCGATAGACTAATACCATTACCTAATAATTCCTATAAACCACCTTGTGCTATTAATCCTTACTTGAACTATGATTACATCTAAACACAATAGCAACCAAGGATTATCATCTCAGGCCCCTATGTTGATAATCCTTCTTTGGACCACGACCACAATGAAACACATTAGTAATCAATAATTACCATCCTAGGCCCCTATCCATCCTTTTATATTTATATTGGTCTATTACCTAATCTAGATTATGTAATCATAACTTAACTAGCTAAAGTTACCATTCCAAGCCCAAAACCTTCGAACAATGAGCCATTTCAACCCACTATGCTGGCTAGGAGCAAACCAGTTATCATTATTAAGAAAAATGTGTAATATATTATGGAATAAATACAAAATATGCCCACATAAATTTACATTTTAGAATTTTTTTGCACATCTACAATCCAAAAAAATGTCCTTATTAAACTCCTAATCCAATCCCAAGTATTAAATGACACTATGTCAGACAAATTTCAATATTTGGTTGGACACCTAACTCCTAGATAGCAATTGACCTTTGACCAAAGTGGTATTTCATCCCTAGGACCTCTTCATAATAACTCATTTTACATTAAATTTTTTATAACTCAACATAAATTTAAACACATTCTCATAGACAATGCATTAGGACATAATATTATGTCTCTAAATTTAATCAAGCATTTGGGTATAAAAGAATTAACCTTCAGCTAGGGACCATTACTATTAATTCCTATTGAAATGAATAACAATAATCATAATGAACCATTAATTTATTAGTTATCATTAGGCTTTTGACCCATGACACACTTTTCCATGTGTTAGACCTAGATATATCATACAATTTGATTTTGGGTAGACAATGGAAACATGAAATCCATGTAATACCTTCAACCTTGTACTAGTGTATCAAATTTCCTCATTTACGATTGGAGGAAAATATCTATGGATATTTATAGTCGTATCAGTACTATAAACATTTTGAGGACAAATATAAAATCTACAATTCCTATTTTGGTCTAGACCCAATACTAAATAAGGAAAAACACAAGGACATACTTATTGAATTTCCATAGACCAATTTCATAGACCCTAATAGCCTTACCTCAACTTCACATACACCTCCTATTTAAATTTCCAACCACTTTACCATTTCAAATAATGGTCCAAGATAGTACCTTACCCATAATACCTTCCATATAGCCAAACTTCCATAAAACCATAAGACTTATGGTAGTCCCAAAGCTAAGCCAATTTTCATGGAATGGTGGTAAAAGGTAAAAGGAAATATTCATATCTTAGTCCTTTTTTTTTCACACCAACCACTAGACAAGATCAAGACCCACTAATTGAAGATGATTCTTAATTATACAATGATAATCTAGTTAATTTTTACCAAAACAAAAATTATCCCATCCCTAACAGGATTATGGATAACCAATCTTATTAAGGCAAAAGTTTGAGGTAAAATCAATTGGATACTATTAATCTTATCTCCATAAATAAGTACAAAGGAAATCACAGTATTATATTTAAACCACCTAGGGGTTAGCCCACCTTTATTCATGTTCCTACATCAATGTCTAATAATGATAATGCCATAACCAAAGCAAAGTCTAATCATAACATATACAAATACCTAACTAGTACCAACATATTTGATCCCTATACCATTTATATGATTACTCTAGTAATCTACCATTCCCCACTTACCCTTTATCATCCTCAACTTATATACTAGGACCAACAAGAATCCACAATACCTCTAGATTAGTTCAAGAATGATGAGGTGTTTTGTGATTTTTTGGTTTTCAGAGACAATGTTACTTGGGGACACCATAAACAAGTGTTCTCTATGAAATTGGATCCTATAGCTTATTTCAAAGAGTGGGTGAACACACTTATACAAAAACAAAAAAATTAAACATTGAGGTCTCAAAGTGAAAACCTCTTTGAGGCACTTTTGGACCAAGGTAAAATTAAAGAAAAAGGCTAGTCTCTTGGTGAAAACCTATTTTAGGTGCCATTAGATATGGATGGTTACCCTTCCTTGAATGAATATTGGGATAATACCAATAATGAACTTGTTTTTGGGTCCAAACTCAGTATAGAGGAATAACATGTTTTTAAGTAGATTATTTGAGAATGCCTTAATGTGTTTGTTATATGGACCTTCCCACAATTAGGAGATTAATATTCCTTCTATTTATGATAAATTGAAGAAATAGTCCAACTAAAATACTATTTTACTACCAAGTAGTTCACATCTTTTCCAACAATCTTTGAAGATAGTTATACTCTAATTAGATAGGATACTTTAGAGGTCAACATTAGACTCTAGATGATCCCAAGTGGATAAAATTAGGTGTGTCCCTCACTAAGGAGGAACTTGAAGTTATTGTATCTCTTCTCAAATATTTTTTGGACATTTTTTCATGGGCCTAAATTGATATGTTAGGTTTAGATCCATCATTGGTTCTACATCATCTTATAGTGAATCCATACACTAAACCAATTAAATAAACATTGAGGAAAATACATCCTCATGTTGCCATCTTGGTCAAGAAAGAACTGGATAAACTTTCAATTCATGATGTATTAGGCCTATTGAAAATTCAAAGTGGACCTCCAATATTGTGTCAGTTAGAAAAAATCTTGAAGATATCAGGTTGTGTATTGATTTTATAGACATAAATAGATCCTACCCAAAGTATGACTTTCCTCTTTCGAACATCAACATGATTATTGAATCCATGGTTGGGTATGAGGTGCTTTCCATCATGGATGGATTTTTATGGTATAACATGATCAAGATTGAATTATAAGACCACCAAAAGACATATTTCACCACTCCTTATGGAAATTTTTTCTATTAAGTCATGGTGTTCAACCACAATAATGTAGGGTAAATATACCAAAGGGCCTAATAGTTAAATTCTATGATATGATGCATGATATTATTGAATAATATGTCAACAACATAATAGGTAAATCTAATATTTGTACAAACCATCTATAAATACTAAAAATAATATTTTAGAGGCTTTGTGAGTACAAATTTTGACTTAATCCTAAAAATTATGTTTGGCATGACTTCAATAAAGAATTTAGGATTTATTGTCTCTCACCAAGGCATTAAACTTGATCCTTCTAAGGTTTGAGCCATTACTGAGTTGTCACAACCTTCTAATTTAAAATACCTCTATATTTTATTAGGCAAAATATACTCTATTAGACACTTCATTTCATAATTAACAAATAAGTGTCACCATTTCACACATTTTTATAGAATGAAAAATGATAAATAAAAAGCCTTTGAGAACCTCAAAAAATACTTGGCTAATCTTTTAGTTCTACTACTACCTACATCAGGAAAGCCTTTTTTTCTTTACCTATATACCATTGATAATACCCTACATCAATTTTATCCCAACATGATAATGATGGGAAAGAATGTCTAGTGTACTATCTAAGCAATACATTGGTAGTGTATGAACACAATTATATACCAACTGAAAAATATTATTTACTATGGTCTTTAAAGCCAAAAAAATGCATCATTACATGCTCAAATAAGCCCATAGTTTTTTATAAAGTATATCTATACAAGTATCTACTATAAAAAATAGATTTATAAGGATACATGGATAAGTGGATCATTCTTCTAAGTGAGTTTGAAATTTTGTATGTCAATCAAAAGGCCATTAAGCGATAGGTACTTGAAAATTTTCTTATCAAATATATGATAGTATATAATTAACCACTTACCTTTGCATTTTGAGAAAATTACATTATGAATATATAAAAAACATCTCCTAAAGAGTAACCATTGAAACTATATTTTGATGGTTCTTTCACATATCACTGACCAAGGGTAAGTTTGTTATTTATAAAACCATATGAGGATCTCATTCAAAAATAATTGTATATCAAATTTATTTGTAAAAATAACATAGTTATGAATCACTCATTATAGGGCTTCATCAAGTGGTATAATTTAACATTCAACACCTCTTGGTTTATGGTGACTCACAACTGATCATTAATAAGGTCACATACCAATACCAGACCAAATATGACAAGATGGTACCTTAAAAATCCATGGTGGACACTCTCAAGAAATATATTGATCATATTTAGTTTGAACATATACTTCAAGACAATAATAAGATGACAAATGTCATGGCTATAATTGGTTCTTTGATTTGTAACACAAATAAGGTAAGAGACTACCAGTTCTTTGTTAAAAATATTTTATCACCTACTAGTGAACCCTCAGCCATTGAAATGATTATTTATATTATTAGTCCTAATTATATTCTATATTATAATTATATAATTACCTTAATTACCAAATCCTTCCATTAGACCTTTCACATAAGAAATAAAAGGTGTTAACACACCAAGCCTCTTAATATACCTTACTTGGACCTACACTTTATGAAAGAAGCTTTTATATAACTCTTATTTGCTATTTAAATTTGGTATAATCTAGATTAGCATTGAGGTAAATTCATGAAGGAATTTTTGGAGCCCACACTAATGGGGATGTCCTTGCCAAAAATATCCTACTTACTAGTTATTACTAGCTGACAATATAGTCAAATTTAGTTTATTATGTTAAAATATGTAAAAAATGTTAAATGCATGCCAATTTGATTCATGTTATATCCATAAAACTCAATATGATGACCAAACCATGGTTATTTTCAATGTGGTAACTCTATCTCATAGGTGAAATTAACCCTATATCCTCAAATGGCCATAAGAATATCCTTACCACTACCAAGTACTTCACTAAGTGGGTTAAATCCAAAACACTCACATATGTGATGGGAAAAAAAATTCCAAATTCATCTTTAACCATCTCATTTTCCATAATGATATGTTATCTAGCATTATATCTAATAATGGTGGTTTGTTTAAGAATAAGGATGTCAAAGCACTTTGTGTTGAGTTTAATATTACCTATCATTTTTCACTGCATATTAATCATTTATAAATTCATCTTTAACCATATTATTTTCCATAATAGTATCTCCTCTAGCATTATATCTAATAATGGTGGTTTTTTTAAGAATAATGATGCCATAACACTATGTGTTTAGTTTAATATTACACAACATTTTTCACTGCATATTACTCATAAGGTAATGGCCAATTAGTGGCATATAACAATACCTTTGTCAAAATTATTAAGAACATTGTTAATGATGCTAACCATCATTAGTAATTTCAATTATTTTATGCCCACTAGGCCTATCTTACTAATTACCATAACCTAATAGGAGCCACACCATATTCCCTTATTTATGGCATTGAGGCCATTCTTCCCATCAAGGTTGAGTTTCTTTCCCTATGGATTTCATTCAAGAATATATTCAATGATGAGTATTATAGAGTAACTCATCTATAAGAGCTGGAGTTGCTAGATTAAAAATGCATGGCCATTGTAAATAGCCTTCAAGCATACCAAAACTAGTTATGTGTCTAATATAATAGGTGTGTGAATCATAGATAGTTCAATAGTGGTGATCTTATCCTCAAAGAAAACTAGAATAATACCACAACTGAGAAAAAGTAGAAAGGCAAGTTTTAGCCTAAATGGATAAAACCTTATGTGATTGTTGATAACTATGGATCTGGATAATATAGGCTGGCTATACTGGAAGGAGATGAACTTGATGAACTAATGAACATAATGAATATCAGGTGTTATTTTTCTTGAGATACCCAATGTACTATCTATGAAGATCATTTAAATTACATTGTAATATCACTTTCCTTGTATCATACTATATAAAATTCCTATTGTACCTTCCATATTTAGATAGAATTATTTACCCTCCCATCCTCACCCTTTTGAACCTAATTCTAATCCATTGGTACTATGGGAACCTTCAGTAATTGGATTCAGATGAAGTTTAATGGTTGAGTTAGTTTTGTGATTCATTGAGCACATTATTTTATAAAGAGGCAATATCTTGGGGTAGTATGATAGTGGTTTGGAATCCTTGATTATTATCACATTATATCTCATTTCTTGTGCTACTAATTTTAACCACCTTTGGGAAAATTAGTATCATTGACCCTTTCTATTATTTCCTATAGTGTAAAATAGACCCATTTTTACCCACATTATCACATCATTGTGACCTACATTTCCATTTGACTATTTTTAAACTTATTATTACCTAGTTAAAGTCTCCACTATAGGGAAAAACTATAATTACTTGAGGTCTATTTGGAATATGTAGGCAACATTCAATTTTTCTGTGGTCAGCTGTACCACTCTTATTCCTATGATCTCACCTTTTTTTGAGAGTCATTTTTTTTTATCAATTTCCATGAAAAATATCACCATTTTATGAGTCACCTTTGTATGTATTATGAATTTGAACTTTATGAATTAGTGATCACTCAGTGTTTCCAATGCTCTTGCCATGTTTTGAGCAGTTTAAGTATCACTCCCATTGATTTGTGAGCAACCTAAGCCATGCTCTTACCATTATTTGAGTTAACCCATTTTGTGTATCATAATTCTCCATTGATCTAAGATGCCTACAAAAACCCAAAAGCATGAACAACTTCAACATTAGGCCATTCATATTGTATCTTCATCACTCAGGACATATATATCCTAATCAAAAGGTATAACTGAAGCATTCTTATACATTTTTCTATGACCATTTCCATTTTCCTGGTCCATTTTTCATCCCATTGATGGGAGAATTACATTTGGCCTAATTTTCATTTGGACCTTGTGTCCATGGGAATATTTAAGTAGTGTCCAATTATCTAGTGTATTTGGAGTTGTCTTAGCTAGTTTTTATGATTTATTTCATTCACCATTCTCTTCGATAATTCCTTCCTTTAGGTTTGTCTTCAAAACACACCATTTTGAGAATCATATAAATTTAATGATCTCAATATTTTATGAGATTATTCTCATTATTAACCTTAGACGTAGTAATCATTATGAACGAAGTTCATGTGTGAGCACTTGTATAATGGCATTTGGTGTGGTTTTATCTTAAACCACATTCTCATAGTTTCCCAAGTTTTCTTGTTGGTGCATTTATTTTCTTTATTGTAATTACTTGTATTTATTATTTAGATTGGTACACTAATTAATTTTTATAATTATTTTATTACATATATTAATAATTTTCACCAAATAAGATAAGCTTGCTTTGTTATTAGTTAACTTGGACACCTATCTTGTTACTATGAAGTTACACTCCACTAGGGTAAGATAGGATAAGATTGTTTAAGTATTAGTCAACTTGTGTTGATTATTTGCACAAGTTTGACACCTATATTTTTATTGTTGATTTACACTCCACTATTCATGTAGTTAGATATTAGTTGAACTACATGTGTTGTGTGAGTTACATCAGATAAATATTGAATTATCAAATTAATTCATCATATTTGAGTTATTCATTTTATTTATTATCTTAGATATATAGTTATTATTTATTACTATTACTATTTTATCTCTTGTTCATGCTTTCTATTAGATTCATTAGATATTGTATGCTAATTCTATCATTTCTCTATTTGATGCTTTCATGATTTTGAGTGCTACCTTCTCTTTAATTTACACTCTCATCATTTTATGAGTCATAGATCCTTTATGATCTCATTATTTTTGAGCTTATTCTCATTCTCATCCTTATATTATTAATCATTATGAACCTAGTTCATGTGTGAGCATTTATATATTATATTTTGATGTGGTTTTAGCCTAAACCACACTCTCATGGTTTCATGATTTTTCTATGTTTGATGTTTTTATGATTATGAGCACCCCTTCTCTTTACTATACACAAACCATTTTTTTACCTCAATTCACACTTTTTTATCTAAACAATTTCTTTTTACTATCATAATTTTATTTTATCCCATATCTTAGAAGAACTACATTTGGCCTAAATTTCATGTTGGACCTAGTGTCCATGGGATTATATAGGTAACAACCACTTTCCTAGTGTATTTGGAGTCAGTTCAACCACCACTTCCTTATTCTTCTATTTCCCTTTATCATTATAATAATGTTATTCCCTATAGTATAGGGATAACCTTTTGTGCCAAGTGTAACAATTCTATTAAGCATGCATAAATATTGAGATTACTTGTTTTTTTCATGCACCTTAGAGTTATTTATTTATTTATTTATGGTTTTTATATTTGTATGTTGTGTGTCTAAATAAAATTAGTTTACACTTGAGTATTGCTCTCAACTTGGGATTTAATTGTTTACTTTTTGAAATTAGATTGTGTTTTTGTGTTTCCCTTCCCCTAAGTTATTGTAGGATTCTTACACTTCATTTGTATTTGATTCTTGATCACCCATATATTGTACTTGAGTTTTGAATTTATGTTCATACCTACACTTAGTGTATTAAATTACATTCAATCAGGATTTCATTGTTCATATCTTATGTCTAAGTGATTTTTATTTACATTTAAATTAAATTTTGCATGCTTGGGATACACATTATTATTATAGTTGTCTATAACTATGATTCCTAATATCATAAGCTCTAATAAAAATCAGGCCAATAGATGCATCAATAAATGTAGTGGGTATTACTTATCCTTTTTCACAATTGGTGTATCCCAAACATCACCCAAAAATGAGTAATACAATCACATATGAATAATAATCACTATTAGTTAGGATGTGCTTCTGTATACTAGTAGGTAGCCTATATTCATGCCTGTCATATGTGTCAGATTATTATTAATTTGTTAGTATAGAATCATTACATAATCTCCCTTTGCTTTTTTTACATAATGGGGATATGTTTTTAGACATTCATTGATCATATATGCCCTAATGGGGCAAAGTAGAATTGTATCACACTTGCATCCACCCTACTAGGGAAAATCACTTTTCCACTGATTATAATTGTCTTTAAGAAAATCACTCTTTCCACCCCTATTACCTATAGATCATGTTATTTTATTCTTTTCAAGGGAATGCTCGATGACTCTATTTACCACTGATCCCTTGAGGGGGAATCTAGGGCTCACCTATCACCCTTTGGCACACTAGCCAAGGTATTAAATAATTTTTCATTCTTTGAAAATATGTTATTGTGCATGTGTTTTACATCACCTTCTAAAATATGAGCAAAATGTAGATGCCTCATTTCAGGGACATCTATCTATAAACTAAACTTTAGATTGTTTTCTACCAAACTATGCAAAATAATAAATCACCAAAATGCCAAATTCATTTATGCATGGGATATCAATGCCTAAAATCATGTTGAGGCTTTATTATTTGGGATATTACCCTATATTCAATGATAACCTCCCATTGACTCATCCCTAGTCAAGTTGTGACCTAACAAACTAACATTTTAGACCAATTAAGAAAAATAATAAAACAATTCATAAATTCTAAAAACCCTAAATAATACTAATTAAAAATTAACTTAAATTAGTTGCTTAAGTAAAAATTCCAAGTTTAATTAGCAAATTACATTTTCTAAAGAAAGAAAGGAAATTTTCAATAAAGATGAGGTCAAAGTAAAAATAATTAATAATATCTTTTATAAATTCCTCACACCTCATATAAATATATTTTATGAGTTTTTTATGAATTTATAATTACTTTGACCCCACCCAAGCTTAAGCTAAACTTGACAAGGTTAATCTAGACACAACCAAGGTTAAAACTAAACCTACCCACACTTGAGTTAGTGTTAGTTTTTGAACCTATAAATGTAATTACCTTCCCTCTCTTTCAAAAAGATTTTGTGTGTAATGTTATAATGTAAGAATACCTTCAAAAAACTTCACATGCCAAGCCAAGTTAAGCAAAACCAAGTTAAAGTGACAAGGGGAAATGATGCAAGGAGCACCATTGTTAAAGACTCTTTGAGCACATGACCAAGCACATCACTGCAAGGCCATCTTGTAACTCTTACTCATAAAGAAGGTGAAGAATACTTGTTTTGTCTTCTTTTTTTTATTACTTACATTTTTCTATTGCTCCCATAAGTATTTAGGCTTGATTTGTTAGATCTTTATGTGTTTTTATTAGTTTTATCATACTAAAATTTGACTAGCCCCCTATTAGATTCTTATGTTACATACTCTAGCATGGGAAAATTTTAAATTGGGAAAATTTATTTTTGTTTGATTTGTACAACCCCATAGACATCTTTCAAAAAGTGTATTTTGTTTTGGATCATTGATAATTTCATGAATTTGATTTTATTTAAAATATGATATGAAGAGGAAAACATTTAGCACTATATCATAATTTGAAAAAATCAAATCAACCCTTAATTTGGGCTCTTTTAAAAAGTTTTTTGTATTTATTTAGTCTTTTTTACACCCCAATATTTCCAAGGTATACATATTTTTATTTCCACCATGATTTCATCATGACTCCAACATAAATTAAAACCATGGGCAGTGATATAAAAGTAAACAAATCATAAGCATGGGATGCATTCTATAATTTCCATGTATCATCTAAACATAGTCCCTAATCATTTTTTGTAAGGGTGAGATTCCCTTAAAATTGTATAGATCAAAGTCACATTTTTATCCCCAATAAAATTTTTAAAAAATGTTGGTAAAAATGTAGGTTGCTTATATATTTCTTAGTTTTATGACTCACCCAATGAGAAATGACACAAATTCACTAACAATTAGATAAATCACCATTGAGATGTGATTTTATTTTGAATTTTAGAGGGGTATATCCCTCATAGGATATGTGTATTTTTTGGGTTTTTTGTACTTATAATTTGAAATAAATAAAATTAAGAAATATAGGAAATGGTGGAAGAAGAAATAAGGATGATGGACGTGACAAACCCATGACAAAATGAATGTAGAGAACTATTGAAATAACTTGAAAGTAAATGAAATGGATATAAATAATTCCTCTCTCATAAAAATTATCATATGATCATTATATGTAATGATAAAAAAAGGATTTCTTATAAGCACAAAGTCTTTTCACAACTAAAAATAGGTATACTTGGTACAAATCCCATACTTGGGGTTTTTAGCACAAATTATGGAAACACCATGAGTTGAACACAACCAAGAAAGGTAAAATATTTTAATGGATTATCTATATACAAATGGAAATTCAAACTCACAAATAAATAACATTAAACCCCACAAAATTAAATATTGATATCACCCACTTGATTGCACTCTATTTCTCAATTTTAGAAAATTACATAACACAAAAAGTTATAGGAAACTCTTCCCTAAGAGATTGAAATAAATAATTTATAATTGTCATCTATCTTATTTATAAAATATAGGAGGATGAAATAACCATTCCTATTCTTTGTTTCACCTTTTGTATTCTCATTTTTATCCAATTTTATTTTACATATATTTTTAAATATTTAATAGTGACAACAATTATTCACCAATCAGCCCATGGAGCCTTTTCCATTGGATGATAGAGTATTTAAATAGTATGTGTCACACCCGAACATAATAAACAAAGTCATGCAAAGTGGAATTTATTAAAAAAAGAGAATTAAACACATCAAAAAATAAATTTATTTACATCATTGGATTTATAGTTTCAAGAGCTTTCCAATGATTTAAATGTGAAATAAAATGGATTCTAGATGTGAAAATATGGTCAACTAGAGAATTAGTGTCTAAAAAAATATGATTAACACTAGGAAAACATTTTCCCTGTTTATTTTATATCCAAAATTTTAATAAATTAATCAAATATTTTAACCTCATTAGATATATTATATCAATACCTTTGCAATGCTTCAAATGATAGTTGAAATAGAGTTTGAATTCAAAATTTATGGCCAAAATATGAAACTCTTTTTTTATTTAGGCCTTGGCATGTACTCACATGTGTCACAACGATGGGGTCAGGTCAGGTGGCCTTAGAGGTTTTGAATTTCTAATTAAATATTTCACAATATATATATATATATATATAAATGAAAATGTTGTCTAAAATAAATATGACCTTTGAGGCAACATGTTTACAAAAAATCAAATGAGACCCAAAATAGAGACCAAATGATAAATATATACAAAAATAGAGAATTTGCACCCGATTGGCCCTTTGTCCCCATTGGATCTAAAGTTCTAGATCTATAGTGTGAAAAATATATGAACTTTGGGACTCTAATATATTAAGAAATGATGGCCCCCTAGATAATATCTCTCCAACAAATTAAATGAAAAATAAAATAGAGTATAGATGTGAAATATATGCCAAAACAAAGAATTTACATATGGTCTCTAGTATGAAAAATATATGTTCTTTGGGCCTCTTATGTCTAAATAAAATATGATCCTTAGGATAATTTATTTTTAATGCATTGAACAAGAACCAAAACATAGACTCTATGTGAAATATATATATCAAAACATAGAATTTACACATGATCAACCCTATTATAGTGGGCCACATTTGAGTATTGATAATTGAATAAGATTGAATGCATGAATGTGAAACTTTGTCCAGTAGTGAAATCATGAACACATGAGATGAAATTTTTTCACAATGTGAAAAATTATTAAAATTCAATAACATTCCTAGTTTGTTAACCAAAATTACATAGGAAAGGTACATTATATAAGTGGAATAAATAAATTTCTTCACATCCTCATGAATGTGGGATTATATTCCCTAATGACCGTTATTAAACACCTAAGTGACACCTAAATAGTTTAACTATATCATTTAGGTAAAACCACATAGTGATAAAAATCCTACACCAACACCCCCCTTAAACATAGCCTAAGTGGGTAGAAGAATTGGGTTCTAAAACAAATGCATGAGGAGGTACCCAAGTACATATAAAATAGAGAACTAATAAGTCCTCATAGATTATTATGAGGTTTTATACATTATATCTCATAAAATAACCAAGGTAAATTATGAGATCCTCTACCTGAAGACCAAAGAAAATCTATACACATCAAACAATGTTTATTCCCTTTGTAAGATGAAGAATAAAATGACTGATCTAAAAATCTATCCATTACATGATGGAATATGAAGGTAGTAGCATGAATACCTTTGAATATTGTCCAAATCTAAAGTGTGAGATAGGTCTAGTAATATCATTCATAAGAACTAATTGTAATGACACTAAAGTGAACCTATCATAAGAATGGCGTGGAACATTTGCTAAAAAAATGTCCATATGAAGTGTGGAGAATGGGTCAATAACTCTTGAAACTAAAGAAGAGACTATAAATGAATTATGTAGATTCACAAATTCTCTCAACAAGTTCACTCATATTATCCATGAGTATGAGATGATAATTAAAATAAAAAATATGTGATGGCTTTGTAAGAACAACATTATGTAGTAAAATTGATATAGATTCTATAAAATTACAACTAAGGTATGATATAAATTCATCCACTAGTGGTGGATCAGTAGATTGAAGAGAATTTTCCATGAAGAATGTGTCATCATAATACATAGAAGTAGTAAGATAGATTACAAAACATCTGAAGATACAATATGAATATTAAGAGGAGGATTAATAAAATCCATGTATAATATCTAAAAAGAGTTTTAAGAATGCTCTAAATAGTGGAGGGACACGCTATGTGCTCCACATGGTGGTGTAAATACTATGAAACATACATCAATAAGTAACCATAGACACAATCATGAGATTTGTACTAATTATTATATTGACAAGAGTTATGGGAGTATGAATCTATCCTCATAAAAAAGTAATAAGGTCATATTCCATGAGAAAACATTCTAGTTCATCTACCATGAAGCATAGTTAGTCTTTCCAAGAAGAACATATTGACCAAATTTGACCCTATAGGTTGAATTTGAACCCCTATCAGTAAAAAATTGAATCTTTATAGGTTTATATGGGGTTTAATAGTTTATCATGGGGTATATCTTAGGTATTTTGATGTAATTTGATGCTATATTAGCGTTAGTCTTCATCATATTAATCTTTGTCTTTTAAAGTCATTTTTGGGGTCATAAATACAATTGGCATGGTTTCCAAGGTGTCCAAGTGTCCTAAGTTCCTTAAGAAGTTAGATTACCTATCAGGAATGTCAAACCTATCTAAATCTTGTAGGTTATCTAACTAAAGATCAAGAAACCAACTAAAAAAAGGGAGTTTGGCACTTGTATGACCCCTGAGGGAAGTTGACACATTGGAAAATGTCATGGAATGTATATTTATATTATTTAGACTCAATTACATGTTTCAAATTCTCTATACAAGCAAATTTTGAGCTAAAACCATTCTACTCCTTTTCCTTTCTAAACATACAAAAGTGATTAATAGGTTTGTGCTTGGTATGGATAGTTGAAGAGGTTTAAAGTAAAAATAAATTAGGAGGTGGTATTAAAATAAATATATCCATTTACATAAAAATATTTCCAATATTGATCAACCATGCTTTAAAAACCATCCTTTACAAGTTTACTATGTTTTTTTTGCTCATTATTTCCTTCACCCTATAGGTTTTGATCTAATTTGGAAAAGTTCGTACAAACCAATTGATGATGTCTAATCAAAATTATTTTTATATATATATTATTAGATTACATATATTATTTTTTTTAGGTTTAATGGTATTTTTGAGGGAAAATCATCTCAAGTTGATAGATTAGTCTCATTTTGGATGATAGGTAGTTTTCCACCATTTTTAGGATCTTCATGATTTGATGGTGACTTAATTGAGTTTTGATAGGTTAATATTCATGTTTATAATGATATATTTAACCCCATTCACATTTTATTTTCATTATCTAGGAAATGTTCCATGGGTGCAGTCAATACACTATGCATATGTAGTCAAATCCTTGATCATTCTTACTTGCAGTCATAGGGAATTACGTGTGTGGACCTATTTAAAATGATTAATTGAAATGTAAAAAATATATCATGATACTGACCATGTTTTCATATCAATATCATAAAATAATAACCTCCACTTGGCATAATAAGGAACTGTGTCAGTTAGTCAACATAGACATTCATAGCCTTCTACCATTATACTAATCTACAAGAGCCTCTTGAGATGACTTAATGGTGGAATGTGAGTTTAGATAAGTGTTTAAATACTTTAGAGTGATAAGAGTGTATTTGAAAATTTTTTAAGGTCCTTAAACTGAACACAATATCTCACATCTTGTATACTACCTACAATCCTATACTACTACCTATACATGAAGATATTCACCTACGAGTGGCATTTGCAGAAGACTGAGGTACTCATATGGAGTGTTAAGGAATGTGGTAAAGAATTTATTAGAGTTATAATAGGTTTAAATATCATATATGATATTTTTTAATTTCAAATTTGTATCTTGAGAGTTTGAATCACCTTCTATGGTCAAAATGACTGAGTTTTAGGATCAAATCCCCAAAAGTGTAAAATAGAGCACCTGATAGTTTTGTGAAAGATTTATAACAGTGTTAAAAATTGTTTTGATGAATCTTAATGTGTTTAAATTTAATTAAAAATAGAGGAAAATTAATATACAAATTTTTATTATAATATGACTAAGGGAATATAGTTTTTGAGGGGCCTAAAGTTGCCAATTTATGCACTAAATTACTTCATTAACATCTACAGGTTTTTGAACATCAAAGTAGCCTACTTCCCAAGGTGGAAATGCCAAGTATGTTTCAAATTTTTAAAAATATTATCAGGTTAAAATTTATATAAATTAACTTAAATATAATCATAAGGAGGTAATATACAAATTTTTTATTCTCATATAAACCTACATGTACCTTACCTATAGGCTTCTCTTGCCTAAAAAGTTGACATATAGCTAGTTGCAAAGCTGATACAAATCCATAATATGATCTTGGATATGGAAAAATATTTTAATTTTGAGTAATATTTTTGATTTTATATTCTATTTTATTCTAATAAAAATTAAAATTGAGTTGGATAACTAGGTCTTTTGACTTAGTACATCTACATGCATGTCTTGGTCTAAAAAGACCACCTACAGCTGAATGTGAAACCATATTTCATCCTTGAAGAGAATTTATATATAGAGACACCAATGTTTGATAAGTATTAATGTTAATAATACATATATTTGATCCAAAATTCATTTCATAGTGATTCCCAATATGATTCATGCCTACAATACACTTGTTTTCTCTAACAATTGGTAGATATAGTCAATTGTAGTTGGCAGTGACCCATATGGTGATTGTTCTAGGTATTTGGACTATAAAATGCATATTATATGTGGATAAATGTAATATTGGATATAATTAAGGTTTTTAATTAATACCTTATTTCAATGTAATCAGATCTAGATGTGTCAAATGCACCTACAAGCAAGAGAAATGTACAAGTAGGGTCAACCTATTGGTCAGGCCTATCTAAGTAAGAATATGGTTCAAGGTGAAAGAATGAGTTATAAGGGTTTATTAATATTTTTAATTATCTCACCATAGTGTAATTAAAATTTAAAAATCTTTTTAGTAAGGAAGGAAAAACATAAAACCTTTTCAAAAGCAGTCCACAGTCCATATGAGAATCATGCATGCACAGTCTATCTTATAAAGGTCTACCTTGGAATTTAAAGATGTTTTGGGGTAAAATTAACTTTTAAAGGGATAAAATTTGGTAAATTTCACCTATTTAAATTTAATAATATCCTCAAATATTCATTTTATTTATGGAAATAGGGTAAGTGCCCTCTATTTTGTCTCAGATAGAGGGCACTCCCCTTAGGTGAAAACCATATAGTCTTGAGAATTAGAGATAGAGGTGTGGAAAATAATTTGGTTGGAAAATAAATATGGGTTTTTATGGCTTAATAAAATATATTAAAACATGAGAAACCATATATATAAAGGAGGAACCTGACCATGGTACTCTAAACTCCAAATATGCAAACAAACTTGTTTGATAGGTTTAGGCATAGAAGCCAAATGGAGGGTCATATTCATTTTAAACCTTGGAAGATATTTAAAATGGATTAAAAAATGTTTTTATGGTAATTTTATATGTTATATATCTCTTGGTATGTAGATAAATCATAAATAGTTCATTTTTTAGCTCAAAACCAACTTAGGGTTACAAGAAATGGAAGGAAAAGCATGATAAGGTGATTTCAAATTCTCACATATTTAATGAGGATTTGAATGGAGGTAAAGGAAGTTTTTTGGGGTTAATATGGGTGATTAATTATTTTATATTTATATTTTTTTGCAAATTTAATGTCTTATTTTTATGAACAAAACTTAAGAGAGAAAACATACTTAAACCCTTGCAAACCCTTAGATAAGGACCCAATGAAGGAAATGGAGATGAAAATATATTATGATGTCCTAGATAAACCATTAAATGGATTTAACCTTGGATATGACTATTTTGGTCTCCTTCCCATCCTTTTGAGTTGTACATAACTATATGGATGGATTACAAAACAAAGTATTTTTTATTGTTTTGTGTGTTATATAGGTTCTAGGAGATTCCAAGATATTACAATCACATGGTAGGGAAGATTAAGAATTAATATAACTCCACATTTTAATTTTATGCCTTGGAAAAACTCCTAAGTGTGCCTACTAAATCTCTCATCTCAACTAGTCAAAACTAACATAGTGAACATAATGTTGAGAAGTGTGAAAATTTCAAATGGATGTCTTTTTAAGGTGTACCTGATGCCTCTAAGGCCATGGAGGGTATTTACAAGTTTAATCCACTCCATTTTATTAATTTTCATGGAAAAATTATTCCTTTATGGAAGCTAAGTGTGAAGGGTGATTGAAAGAGGTGTTTTCTTTGAGTGAAGGAGTGAGCTCATTTCTAGATGATTCTAGATGACCAAGACTCCAAAAAATGTGTGAAAAGGCATGTATGAAATACTTCACTCTCATTTAAATCATCATAATGATCCTTAATTATTTTTTGGATGTGTAAATAGGGATAAATCGTGGAGGTAGTTTTTAAATCTAGAAAAAGGAATTTTATGCCACTATTTAAGAGTTTCATGCCTTGAATAGCCACTTGTCTCTTCTAACCTTGCATGGTATATTTAACACCCTCTTCTCATGCAAAATTATCTCATTATATTATCTTTACAAGTGTCCTTGTGACCTTTTGAATTATTTATTATACTCTCTCTCAAGTTCTATAAGAACTAGCCATTTTGGCCTTTGTAAATTATGATCCACCTAAGTATGGAAAAACCTTGATCATTTTCATACCATGGATCAATAAAGACTACTAATTTTTACCTCTTCCATGAATTTTTTTAGTGTGTTTTACTTGAATGATTGATCTTGTGTAGTGATGAATCTTATTTCCTTAGCATGTTGTCTCATTCCCTCACCTATTTATAGTTGGAAAGCTTCTTCTTGTAGGTCATGTGAACTATTATAGGAAGTGTCAAGGTTGATTGAGTTAACCTATTCAATAGTGTCATTATAGACCTCTTATCTACTCCTCATATCCTAAACATCCATCCATAACCTCATAATGTAATATTGATGTGAGAATATGTAGATTGGAGAAGTATATGTATGGTTAGTCCCTTATTCTGATGTGTAACATGAAAATGGTTGGTAGTCATCAATAAATTTGGTGTATCACATCCTTTAGGATAGTTTGTTTTTATTTTTCTCTCTCCCTTTTCCCTCACAAGCATAGGTGTAGTAGTGATCCAAAGTGGTACATCAAGGGAGATATCCCTATATAGAGATTCACCTCATTCTTAGGCTCACCCATAGCCTACACATGTTTCAATTATGCCACTTAGATGAGGAGAGCTAAGACATATCCTCAAAGGGTATAAATCCAGGTGACAACAAAACCATTAGACTATAATCAACTATCCTCATATGATATCTCCCAATTGGATATATGTGAGTTGACATGACCATAATTAAACCATGAAATCTCATATGTGATAGACATTGAACTTATCTAAAAATACATATAGATGAGAAATATATTAAATAGTCACCAAATTCCCACAAATATTATATAAGTTGGAACTGTATATTTGAGTGCACACATAATTAGCACATTTGACTATGTATACAATCATCACGTATATAGAATTATCAAAATTATGAAAAAATAGAATAATAATGAAACCCATTTTAAACTTTATAGCATCAATTTTACAAGGCTCAAGAATAGCATAAATTCATAGAGCTTGAAAAAAAATTCACTTTCAAAACTAATGGTGCTTGAAAAGGATCTATAATCTGAAAATTATGTGAGTTAATTTTTTTTTTAAACTTCACCTTGGAAAATAAATATTTTAGTCCTATAAAATATTTGACTTATCTTTTCATTGAAAATTTAAGCCCCTTTGTGTTGGTTGTGACCAAGGCCTAGACTCTCATGTGACCAGAGGTTAAAGGTAAGGATGAGTGTTCCCACCTTGATTGATTTCATTGATGGGGGAGTGATGTCACTCCAAAAATGACTCCTCTTTTCCCATGAATAGTGTTTCACCTTATTTTTTTGAATTTGACTTGCTCTCATAAGTCACAAAATCCAAGTAATGTGTTGTCAAGATCTAGGTCACAATAAGTCAAAGATATAATCATGTCACTCATAGGTGCATAATGCATAGAGTAAAAATAAAGTAATAGATCACTACCCCAAATCCAAGATAAAACCAACATTAACCACTAGGTCATAATATTAGGATAGAATATGTGGGAGAACCATCAGATGAGGGGTAGAATGCAATACTGATAGGTCATAGGTAACCAACAGTGCATTGGGGACTATGGGCCATGTGCCAAGGAATGTGGGTCATGGGTCAAGGAATGTGATACCATGTCCAAATATATATTTATACTATAAATCCATGACAAAATTATTAGGAAAAAAAACAACAAAAATCACACAAAACTAAATCTAAATCAAGACTAGGGAACCTACCAAAATTTCAACCCTACACACAAAACTTTAGATCTAAAATAACTAGTATGGTTTCTTCTAAAACTAGTAAAGAACCATTACATACTTTGGAAAATATAGAAAAACCTAGAAAAAAAATTTCTTTGAGTAATATATGGTATATATATGTATGAAATTTAAAATTCAAACACTCTAAAATGGTAAAAAAATGGACTATCATAAAACTAAGTTGCGTTTATAGGCATTCTTTTGGGTTTTAAATATTTCAAATATAATGGTGTTGTATATTTCTCATTTGGATAGTTAGGTAGTATAATTTTAATGTATTTACATGTAACCCTACGAAATATTTACAAACAATAGAGATCATGAAGAACACCAATAAGGAGCTATAATTCAAGCGAGATCACAAAACAATCCATGCCATTTATCTACCATCACCACTATGATACCATGCTAGAGCGGGACAAACTTAAGGATTAATAAATAAATAGGATTCAATGCATGAAGGTGAAACTATATGGAGTATTTAAATCATGAGCACATGAGAGGAGGAAACTCCACAATGTACAAAATCATTCAAATGTAATAATATTCTTGGTTGCTTAGAAAAATCTACCTATGACAAGTAAATTATATAGGTGGAAGGTAGAAATGTCCTCACATATTAATTAATGTGGATTATATACCATAATTAAATTTATTAAATACCTAAGTGACACCTAGGAAATATAACTAAAATGTGTAGGTAAAAACACATGGTTGGAAAAAGCCTACACTAATAAGCCCTTTATCCTTATTGGATTCAAAGTTTTCAATATCTAATGTGAAAAATATATGAAGTTTGTGAATTTTAAATCTAAAATAAATATAATATTAGGAAAATATATTTCCACCACATCAAATGAAAACCAAAACAATGCCTAAATGTGAAAGATATGTCAAAATGAATAATTTGTGCCTGGTTGACCCTTGGTCTTTCTAAGCTCCAAAGTTTTGCATCTCTAGTGTGAAATGTATATAAAATTTAGGACTCTAATATATTAATTAAATATGATACCATGGATAGTATATTTATAATGCATCAAATGAGAGCAAAAATAAAGTCCAAATGTGAAATATTTGACAAAATAGAGAATTTACACCAAGTTGGCAC